>VZTB01010963.1:156108-244989 GCA_013397245.1 Thryothorus ludovicianus
CCAGAAAATTCAAATACCCCAAACTTTGGCTGTTAGAGGTAAAGTTATGCCTGAAAACTGAGGTTAGCTGTTCAGGTCTAGCAGTGCTTGCTGGCAAATTCTCCAGCCCCAGGTTTTATTAGTGTCTATAGGAGTCTATAATTAGATGCCCTTTTTTTCCCTCATCATGGCAGATGTTGCAGATGCCACTCTCTACTGCTGACAGTCTTCAGACAAGCAGTTTACATTAAAATATCTCTTGGCTTGCAGGGATTCACTCTGATATGCTCTTGCAAATATGTTCCTGTAGGTGCTTTTGTGCTTCCTGTGACTTGGCTCATTAGGGCCTGCAAATTGAGGGTATTTTTTGTTGTTTTTTGAATGCCTTGACCCTAAAAGTCTGACAAGTTCTGGGAAAGCAGTTTTCTTGGTCTCCTGCTGAGGCAATGGTACATATATTCTGAAAAGTAGACCAGGTTGAAATGCTCACTGCTGCTTCTCCCATTAGATTTTGTTATCCATCAATAGCTGTGTCCGTGGGAAGGAAAGAGATTGTGAAAAACATGCTTGGTGTTTCCATTGTGTTTGATTGTTCATGAGCCCATTTTGTTCTCCCTCCACATTCCTCTTGGTTAGGATTTGTCTTGCTTTTAGCAACATATTCAGTTTAGGTAATCTTCTGTGCTCCCCATACAGTCAGTGGAGGAAGAGGGACTTCTTGAAGGTAAACTATCTCAGCTGGGGTAGGCATCTCACTGAGGTATTGTTATTCATCCTCTGGAGCTAACTACCTCTTCATTGAGAATGCTGCCACACTTAATGCCTGACTTTTAGTTAGAAAACTTAGACCTGAGTCCTCCTTTCACTGCCCTTTTTCTGAGAAACTGCTGCTTCTCTTGGTACTTGCTATGATCCCTTAACAAAGTGTTTGCAATCAGTTTCTCTAAATATCTCCAGTAGGCCCTATTCTGAAGAAATGTGGTGACTATTGGCCATAGTCCCAGAATATAATGTCCTTCCTGAGCCCTGGCAAAGCTGTCATCATCTTTTCTTGCTTTTCATCAGCTTTCTTTATGACTCCTCCACTGCCTTTCACTGCCCAGTTGCTAACACAACCAGTACGATGATGCTGGTACATGATACTAGTGCAAGCCTCACATTTCTAGACAAGTGTCATGCACATAGAAGCATTAAGACTAAACATTTTAATATACTATTACTATTATTAGTAGTATATAATAAGCAATAATGTATTTATATTGGGTAATATTATACTATATTACAAAGAAGACAGTAAACTCTTATAGCATAATCGGCACAGTAATTAAAAATATAAAAATGGTGTCAAATTTTCTAAGCACTTGTAAGCACTTAAGTCTCAGTCCTGCAATCTGAATTACTACTGGTGCAATCCTCTAACTCTGCACTTACTCTTGTGAAGGACTATCAAAGGATATTTGTATCAAGGAACTTTCTACAAGGGCAAGCAGTGATAGGTGTCCTGATTTGAGCCAGGTTAGAGTTAATTTCTTCTCAGTAGCTATTACAGGGCTGTGTTTTGGATTTGGAATGAGAATGGTGTTGGTAAAACACTGATGTTTTAGTTTTTTGCTAGTCCAGTTTGTCCATAGTCGAGGACATTTATTCCTGGCCTCCATGCTCTGCCAGTGAGGAGGTTCACAAAAGAAACTGGGAGTGAGATGAATGAGCACAGGTGATCCAAACTGACCAAAGGGATATCCCACACCACAGAGCATCATGCCCAGTATATAAACTGGGAGGATTTAAATGGAAGGACATCTGATCTGGGTTTGGGAATCTGAGGTCTGGCTCTGTTTAGTGGATGATGAGCAACTGTATTGTCTAGCACTTGCTTTTTTCCTTTTTGTTGTTATTATTATTATTTACTATTATTACTGTATTTTACTTTGTTTTCAATTATTAAACTGTTCTTATCTCAACCCACAAGTTTTACTTTGATTCTCCTCCTCATTCCAGTGGTGGATGGAGGAAGAAAAGAGGGAACTGAGCAAGCAGCTGCCAGGTTGAATTTCCATTTGGGCTTAAACTGTGACAATAGGATGAGGGGAAATGGCTTCATACTGTAAAAGGGCTGGTTTAGATAAGATATATGGAAGAAATTTTTCTGTGTAGTCTCAGGTTGTCCAGAGAAGTTGTGGCTGACCCATTCCTGAAGTGTTTGAGGCCATACCATCCAGTAATATTCTCATATCTACATCAGAAAGGTGAAATCAATTAGAAAACCTGGAGTTCTTTCCACTCATGTTACCTACTCTGACCTGTGTAAGGTGACAGATTGATTGCTACAGTCAACTTGAACTCTGAATAAGCTGAATATCAAGTTGCAGATTCTCTTACACAAAAAACTTCTTGACTTTTTCTTGTGCCCTGGTCCATGCCTGGGCTTCACTTTCTACAGAAGAAAAGTATGGCATCCTCAGTCTTCTAGGAAAATTAAAATAAGCTGATGTTTGACAATGACTGGATATTTTTATTACTATAACTTTTCATTTGACTTTTGGTCAAATGAATGTTTTAAATATACTTTGCTTAAATGACAGTTGTTAGTCTTGCTGGTAATCAAGACCCAGGAAAGGAAGGGGAAACTCAAACAACACTAATATTCATCAGCAACCTAAAGGGATCTTTCAAAATTTAAATGGGTCAAGATATGTCAGTATAATATTGGAACAATAGAGTAATGAATCAGGGCCTTGGGATTTTTTGTTGCTTGCCAAACACAGGTATACAAGGAAGTAAAAAAAAGCAAAAAAATTAACAAAGTATTTGGGTCTCAAGTGAAACTTGGCAAAAGTCAAAGCAATTTCTTTGTAACTTCAGAATACTTCAGCTCTGAAATATGGTGAGATACAGAACAGAGCAAAGATTTTGATCTTCAAGATCCTTTTCTGGTTAAAAAAATTGTGTTAGGTGATATTGTGAGTATATATTGATTTATAAATTGCTTGTTTGAGTGGGACTGTCTTTCTCCCAAATAAAAATTCTAGAAAACTACTTTTTTTTTCCCCCTGGAATTTTTATTTTATTAAAAATATATAGAAAATACATTGGGATCCAGATTACTTGGAATATTCTCCCTGTTCCACTAAACTCAAACTACTTTCAGTTGAAATGAGACTTTTTAATATTTTTTAACCTCACTTGTGAAGAGAAACTGTATAAAAGACTTGAGATAAATCAGTGGGTTTTTTGTCCAGAAAGCCTGTGCCATGCCAGATTGACATTGCTACCTCCTACAAACTAGAAAATTGTGCTTTTGTGTGTGCTGTGATGTGTGATGTGGCTGACAATTTACACAAACTGGTGCTCTTGAGAGAACTTGAATTGTGGGAAGATTGAGATGAGGAACTACTTCATTAGCTCCATATGAAGGAAAGAAAGAAACATGCTTGACCATGTTCACCTGAAGCAGCAGGGGAAACAGATTTTTTTATCTACTACAATGGCTCCCTTTTCCCATTCTTTAGGGAAAATTTTATTTTATTTTTAATATCTAAGCTCCTTCTGTTTAAATAAGCAAGAAAAAATGGCACTAAAATGAGAAGACCTGCCCTCATCCTGTCAGTCAGTGCTGTAGGAAGTGCTAGAAGATGCTGTCCCTGACCCAGAAGGAGATGCGAGCTAACCAGGCAGGATGTAAAAACCCTGCTCACTGATCTCTCCACATGCTGGTGAGCTGCAGACCTGGGCTTTGTTTTCAAGAAGTAAAAGGTCTCTGTTTCTTCACCGATTCGCAGTAAGATTGGGCACAGTACTTGCACTCTGGCCCTCCTGCATTTCTGGTGGAACAGCAAAAGGGGGGGAGAATGTGGAAAAGAGGACCAGAGGCAAAGCAGTTACAAATTTATGTATGGCCTAAACAAGGGTAAGAAAATTTAATATGGTTATTAGTTGTTGTTGTTTTATGACAAATACAAATCTCTTCTCAAAGCAGCACTGACAAAGAAATCTGGACTGACAATACTTGGGCAATTCATTTCTTTCATCCGAAGCAGTGTCCTGCCAGCCAGCTGTGTACCAGCAGCTGACAATTCTGGGCCAATGAAGCTGAAATTTGGTGTGATGTCAGGCAAAGAAGGACAGATGGATGGTCAGTGCAGTGGGTGAGGCATAGGGACTCAGCTCATGCCTTTGGTGTGGTACCTTGAAGGGGGATGGGAGAAGGTTATCGGGGTGTATTTCCTTTAATGCCTCAGGATCTGTTGTTTGTGTGACCTCTCTGCTGGCAAAGAATTTCGTGACAATTATTTCTTTCTGACTTTTTCTTTTTTCCCTCACAGCACTGGTGATGGTCCTGAATAGCACAAGTGTCAGTTGGAGTGCCCGCATTCAGATGTTCCTTACCTTTTGTAAGCTTGTAGCAATTTTGATAATTATAGTCCCTGGAGTTATCCAGCTAATTAAAGGTATGAAATGAAAAGTAAACGCTTTTAAAGAGCTTTTATCTTTACCCTCCAAAGTCTTTACCTACTTGCCTCCACCACATAATGCTTATAGCAGCAAAATCTCTTAATTAGTCTGTGCTTGCTTAACTGAGGCTCTGTGCTGTCACACCATTGATAAGAAGTGGAACTACACTGGGATGAACTGGTATTTTCTTCAGCATGCCAATGAGACTATTCCAATCAGACTTCCTTTGCAAAGGAGCAAATGGACTGCTCTTCTCTGTAATCTGTCTTTGGCCTGAACTTTGTGAAAGGGGAGGATGGGATTTAAAGACAGATGCACATACACCTCCCCAGAGCACATGCCTGCTCCAGGCAGGATGTCTGCTCTAACTATGCTAGTCCCTAGCCATGGTACCATGTGTGTGGTGGCAGAGGGGGCTCACAATTCACAGAACCACAAAATCACCTGGTGATTTGGGTTGGAAGGGACCTTAAAGATTATCTAGTTCAAACCTTCTGGCATGGTCAGAGATATCTTCCATTAGGCCATGTTTCTCAAAGGCCCATCCAAAGCCTTGAACACTTTCAGAGTGTCCTGGACAGCTTCTCTGGACAATCTGTTCCAGTGCCTCATTACTGTCACAGGGAAGAATTTTTCCTAGCATGTAATCTAAACGTGCCCCCTGTCAGTTTATAGCCATTTCCCCTTGTCCTGTCACTACATGCCCTTGTAAAGACCCTCTTTCTTTTCACTGACAGATGCTCAGCTACCTGTAGAGACTTTTCCATTCCTGCCCTCTGAGCAGCAGCAGTGAGATGGTTACCCTCCTGACACCAACCACACTGGGCACAAACAGCCACCCAGCACACGGGGGAGGAGTAGGGAGCACTCTTGAGTCTATTGGTGGCAGATTTTATCTAAGAAAAGCTATCACAGTTTTTGGCTATGTCCCAGGGCTTCTTTTCTGATGTCTGCAAATCCTCCCACCCAAGTGAAGAGCACAGTGCTAGTCTGTGCAGTTTCCCAGGGACAGGTGGCTCTCTGTGGCTAATATAGACTCTGAAATAAAAGTTTTCCTGTGTAGCACTCTGCTGATTCACTATTTTTGTTTTCTTGTTTTTCACTTTCTTTCTGGTTCTTGCAACGCCATTTCCTGTTGCACATGTCATATGAAATGTGCAAAAATTTCTCTCTGTTTCCATCCACCACACTTTTCCTAGACCTTTTGAGAAAGTCAAACCCAGGTTTGCTTGCAGGTTGTTGCCCTGAAGTAGCTCAACTAGTGTCCCTGATTCTCCACTGGGACCTTCTTCTGGCCACAGTTTCTCCCTTAACCAAAAAGTCTCTGCTTCAATGGGAATTTTGTCTGAGGGCTTAGTAAAAACAGAGTGAAGGGTAGAGGATTTTACTCATTGCTGATTTAACTCTGAATTAAGTTTCTTCCTGCTCTCTATCTGTGGAGAATCATTGCTTCTCAGGAAATTTGGGATATGGTAGGGGCATCTTACAAACGATAAAGCACTTTATAAATGAATGAGACCACAACAAAAGTCTTGCATGTTTGCATTTATAGATATGTAGATAATTCTTTCTTGCTCTAATACTAATACAGTATTGATTCTCATGGTAGAGAGTTACTGAGCTCATTTTTTATTGGTAGAAATGTTTAAGATTTTGGGTTTTTTTATCTTGTAAATGTTGCTTCTGAATGAAATGCCAATGAAGTTCCTTCTGATTAAAACGTTGAACAAGTGAAATTTTCCGCATCAAAAACTACTGAGCTCATTCTGCTCTTTCATGTTGATGCAAGCCACTGCTGGAAATGGCAGAGCAGTGAGTGTCATCAAGCTCAGAATGCTGTGAAACAAACTAAAATTCACCTATTGCATGAATACAGATGCCACAAAGCCTTTTACAATTGCTGGTAGATAATGGCTGCAAGGGTTGGGTCAGAATTTAAGGTCAAGGGCAGAACTTGATGTTAGTGAACTGCTGGGTGATTAAATGTTCCATGATGTGTTATGTTTATTTTTTTAAAAGTCGTTATGACCAAAGAGCTTATTTTTCAACAGTTGTTTTTTCTTGATTTTGCAGGAGAAACACAGCACTTTAAAAATGCCTTTGCAGGGAATGATGCCAGTGTTATGGGATTGCCACTTGCTTTTTATTCAGGAATGTATGCCTATTCAGGCTGGTAAGTGGATGAAACTTATACGTACTTTTCCTGAAAACAAACACTAATATGCTCTAACAAAGACATTTATTTATATGAAGCAATGTATAGCACATTCTACATCTTTTGCCAACCTGTATCATACAGCTAGTGTAGTTCTCACCACTGTTCCATATGCTCAGTGTTGTTGTGCAAGCAGCTCTGCAAAGGAAAGATTTTTCTTTTTCAGTGTACAATAAAACAATATAAACATGCACTGACTACCAAAATAATCACACCACAAGAAAGGAATATTCTTCATGTTTCATTAAATATTTTTAAAAAATAAAAGGATAAAAGTGAGGCTTTATTTTTTTAAGGAATCAGTAATTATATAAAAAGCAAATATATGATTCTGTTACAAAGTTGTGTGGCCCTTAGCCTTGCTTTGCAAAAGCAGTATTTGACAAGTAAGAATCAATGAGATTAGTATGGACCACAAAACAGAATAACAATCCCAAGATTTTTACACTTCTTGCTCCAAGAGGGTTGGACCATACTTAAAAGAAGTGCAAAAAGTCAGGTGTGATTGACTGTGAGCAAAGGTGTGAGAATCTACCTTCAGATATCCTGCTTAGAACTTTCAAGTTCTTTCTCTCTTTCCCCTCCGAAGTACACAGCAGCTAGTTTGAAAGATGCTGTCGCTTCTCAAATCTGCCTTTACAGTTTATTCATGCTCACGAGGGCTCCATATTGTGCAGTGCTAAAGGGCTTTTGCAGCAGCATGGGGGGAAGAAAAAAAGACTACAGTGCACAGAGTGGGCTTATTTTGAGATAGCTTTGTCTGCAGGGCTTCCCTTTGCTTTCCATAGCCTCACAGGCAGCCAAGTCCTTTACCTTGCACAAAAGGCGAGGGCTGCAAGATAAGGGGTTTATTTATTTAATTTGGAGGGACAATGGGCAGAGCATTGGAGTTCTCTGCCCATCTGTAACTCCCTGGTTGCAGGAGCATTATAAATGTACACACTGAAGTATGAACAGAACTTTATATATTAAATGGCAGCAGGGGAAGAAACCCAAGAGAGTCCAAAGCCTTTATCTGGGATAGATATGTAAGAAAAGGGTCTGGCATTTTTGAAGCCTCAAAGAAAGGAATTGATTATGTGGACAATCTCTACTTGCTTCCCCCTCTCTCCTGTAACTGCTTCTGTCTCTCATATCCATACATATAATGGTTTCTCACTTTTTAAATACGAACCTGAATTTTTATATGAAAGCAATTTTAGAAGCTCTTTAATATTATTCAGAGTTTCTTTCCTGCAAAATATTTCATCAAAAATATTGTTATTCTGTTTCTTCTTTCCCACTTTTCAGACAATGGTTCTAAGCCTTACAATAAAAAAATTATCTTTTTTTCCCCCTTTACACCTTCTGATTTTAATTTCAAGGTCCTTATTTGACACTTATAAAAGAAATTATCAAGAAAAAGACCTAGTTTGGCTAGTGGTTTTTCCCAGCTGTCTGGTTTTCTTTGTCATCAGCTAAAATTCATCACCTCAGAGCACAGAGGAGCAGATCATTAAGTGGAGTGACAATATCCTTGCACTACCAGTTTCATGGGGCTAAATCAATACAGTTAGCTGAATATGAAGGAGTGTTGCTAATGTTGATGTGTCCTGGCATGCAGGCAGAATTTTATGCATAGCTCACAAGACTCTTAACTTCTAACTGTTAACAATTAATGATACAGCTTTGAAGAAGAAAAGAAAAGCAGTATCTCTTCTGTGTGTGGGTTCATCCTGCCAAGAGCAAGTGTAGACTATGGGGTGTGTAAAATGCTGGCTGAGAAAGAAAAAGTGGAGAAAAATGCAAGGAAACAGGTCTTTGCATCAGTAAATGGACTAATGCTGGGCTATCATAGAATGTTTTGGGTCGAAAGGAGCCTTAAAGATAATTTTGTTCCAACCCCCCTGCCAAGGGTAGGGATATTTCCCATTAGACCAGGTTACTAAAAGCCCCATGAAATCTGGCCTTGAACAGTTTCAGGGATGGAGCATCCACAGCTTCCTTGGGCAACCAGTTCCAGTGATCCACCACCACTGTAAAGACTTGCCTCCCTATATCTGATCTAAATCTTCTTCTGTGCCCTCTGCTCTAGAAAGTTTAAAAGCAAATACTGACACTTTTGCATAAGGCGACAAAGAAATTCATGTTCAATCACAAAATCACTGTTTTTAAAAAGCCGTGAGCCAGCGTTAATTTGTTCTGCTAACCCAGACTTGTGATGGAGCAAAGCTCTCCGACTTTCTGCCAGATCAGCTACCAGTTGTTTATTCACTGCAGCACTGCTGGCTCGGGTGCCATCTGTCTTTCTGCACGAGAGCAGAAGGCCAGCATAGGCGCTTTATTGACTGCTCCATTTAATTAGGCAAGATCTGACTTTGGGAATTAGGCAAGATCTGACTTTGAGGCTCTCTCTGAGCCAGGCATAACTGTGATCCAGTCAGGCACAGACCTGGTGCTAACAAATGTAGAACAGAGGGTTCAGTGACCTTGAGGCTTATGGGTGCTCTGTATGCAGGGCTGTGCCTGGTGAGCAGTTCCTACGAATTCCCATACAGAGCTATCTCTTGAATGCTGCTGGAATATGGTCAGAGTGCAACCTGTACTGGAGCAGCAGCCTGTGTTTGAGATTCTGTACAAACTAGTGTGAGAGTTCTTGATTTAGGGGAGGTTTTTCTAAGGCTTCAGTTATTTGTATTGTTAAGAAGCCCTTGCTGAGTACTCTGATTAGATATTTTTGCCAATATAACCTGAAACTGTAAAAGGCAACAAGCACAAATGTAAAATATAAATAAATATAAAGCTTGAAGGGTGCATGTGTGTGTGTGTATGGTATTAGGGTAAACCATTAACTGTGTAGTATGTCGGGGAACAAAATAATTACACACTGACTTTACACAGTTATTATCTTCTTTTCCTGCTTTTCTGTCTTTTCTGAGAATTTTCTTCCTGAATATGGGGATCAGGGAAAATTAAATATCACTTTCTCTTTAATCCCAATTAAATACAGTGGGCTTGCAAAGCCTACTGTAATTAACAGCAGTGCTTAACTAAAAGCACCTTCTTGATTGACAGAAGAAATACAGAATAAAAATATAAGAATATAAGGATAAATCTGTGTGTACATTTTATAACTGTTTTCTAGGTTTTACCTCAATTTTGTTACCGAAGAAGTGGAAAACCCTGAAAAGTATGTACTTAATGTTTTGCTTGACTTTTGAAAAATGGTCGTGAAATTTAAAATGTTATAAAAGTAGTGATCTTCAGAAGTTCTGTGTGCTGGTCAAGCTGCTTGCCTTCCAGCAGATCTAGTATCTATTTGAATTGCCACTGTTTGAAGATTTGCTATTTTTGGCCTGTTGTGACCTTATTATGTATTCTGCTTTTATCTGCACAGAAAGCAGAAAATTAAGTAGTTCTCTCGGGCTCTGGTTCTGCCCCTCAGGATACGAGTAACTATCAGTGGCTCCTTTCAGTGGAAGTTACTGATATCCTGTCAGGGAAATCTTGCCCAAGAAGCTTACTCACTGCAATATTTGTCAGTTTTGCCATGTTTAAATATTAATCAAATACTTAGTTCTACTTGTTTTAGATGCCTCAAAAATGCAGGATCTTGAACACACATCACACAGCGTCCAAACTAATTAAACCAAACAGGGGATATGGGTTGGAGTCTGTTTCCAACCAGAGACTGATACTCTCACATCACTTGCCTGTAAAACATGGAAAGAAAAGTTATCCTGTTAGGGAGAGTTTGATTTGTCCCATCTATTTTGGTAGATATGCTTTAGTATGTGGGGCCAATAATAAAAAGCTACTAACATTTTCTAAAAGTCAGAGAAAATATGCCTTTTCAGATAAATTTGTTTTCTTTGAGGAAAAGAAACTATTTGCTTGATAAAGAAATTTTTGGCTAAATATAATTTTCTTAGGTTTTTAAAATAAGATAGCTGGCTAAGTACCAAATTGAATATTGTTTTAAAAGTATCCCCAGCACTGTACACTCAGATAATATGAATCTGAAACACACAGGGAATGAAAATCCCAAGCCATTGATTGGGAGCATGCAGAAGGTTTTTGTTGGTTTCTTCAAAGTCTGAACCAAACCAGGTGCTGTTTCAGAGGCCTGAAAATCATTAAAAGGATGATAAAATCATTAAATGGATGATAAAACATGAGGCTGGTAGAAAGATTGGCAGATTTCCATGGTTTCAGTGACTTTGAGATGTGTTGTGTGTTAGCGGGTTCTTTTAGGTGATCAGGATGTGTAGAGCGAGAATTGTGTGGCTGGAATCTGAGATCAGACAAATGCACGTAGAAAATACTGCATTAATTTTTATGAGTAATCGTTTTCACTGGTGATCTTCAGTTCTGATAAAACACCATTTTAGGAGCTCTGGTTTAGTAAAACGTGTCTGGATGTATTTAAAATATATAGATTCACTTGGAGACACGTTTCAGTGGTGGACTTGGTAGTGCTGGTTTAATGGTTGGACTCAATGGTCTTAGAGGTCTTTTCAAACCTGAAGACTTCTGTGCTTCTAAGTCATTTGTGTCAATGGAGAGCAACTGGCTAAATATTCCCAGTCCTGGGACACATGTGAACTCAAGCTGGATCATCTAGGGTTTAACTACCAAGGATATGTGCTCTTTTAAAATTGTGAGAGACAGACATTAAAATCATAAAAGACATCAAAGACCACCTAAAAATTTTTTTACTTTTGAAAAATTGTTGTATGACAAACTGGTTTCAAATGTGACACTAAATGTAGGAGTGAAGGGATTCTGGTCCAGGACGTTTACTACTTCAGGAAATTCTGGGGAGATAGGTTAGGAGCCAGAGTCTTGGTGGTATGATTAAATTCAGCTAGAAGTAATATAATTTGTAAATTGTCATGTGGTTACCATCAATAGTGTGTGATCTTTTTTAATGTGTAGATGTCTACCCCCTTTGTGACTTTTCATATACTTCTGTGTCTCTACAGTTCTTTTAACTGGAATTCTTGGTAATTTTCATTATAGATATTTTTATATTTGTTGATATTTTGGTGATTTGAGTCAGAGGAGTGCCTATTTTTCAACATTTTGCTCTCTGCTGCATAGGACAGAAAAGCACAGTTCCTCTCTTTTTTAAAAACTAGGCACCCCTTGAAGCATAATATATCTAAGAAAAGTGGTGCTGGTTCAATTCTGTTGATTTTTTTTCCATTGCAGCTATGATGTGAGGAAAGAAGACTCTCTTTTCACATCTCAGGAGGATTTCTCTGTTCTCCAGGTTATCCTTGGAGAACTGCTGAAGTTATTTGTGCTGCTAGAGAGGATGTAGTACTGGAGGGCAAACTACATAACCTGGCTGGTTTAGTGTATTCCAGGATGGCACTGGAAAAAAAGCAGCTCAATATTACACATGCAGTGTTATCACAAGGCTCTTAAAGCTACTTTTCATCACTCTTCCTCTCGAGGCTGCACTTTGAGAGGATGAGTAGATGACCAGTTTTTACAATCTCCACAATGCAAAGGTATAATATAGAATAGAAGAGAGTGAGATTTTAGAAATTGCTAAGTAAGTGACAGGTGATGGTGGGACAATTGGATTGTTACTGTCTGTGCTGACAGAGAACTTTGCACCACCTGTAAATGGGGATTCTGGACTCCCTTGAAATGAAATAAGCAATTAAATGAAACATTTGGAAAATATTTTTTGTCTGGTTACCACCTGTTGAATGGCTCTGATGGAAAGGCCTGCTTCACCATTGCTCCCAAATCTTCAGGACAAGGGAATAGCATGGATTAATCTCAGTGGCCTCTGTCTCAGCTCCCACTAAATCCAGTGCAAATGTTAGATGAGCCACTAATTGTCCTGCTGTTGTAGGCATTTTTTTTTGTTTGTTGGTTGTTTTTTTGGTTTTTTTTGTTTAACTTAAAATGTTGTCTTTCGTTCTTGCTGTGAAACTTATGTTAAAGGTTGAACTGAGCAACCTGGTCTAGTGGAAGGTGTCCCTTCCCATGGGCAGGGGACTTGGAGTTATGTCTTTGAGGTCCCTCCCAACCCAAACTATTCTGTAATTCTACTGTATGGTACTTCTATGTAGGTATGATGTAGCTGATTTTTAAAAAGAAGAGGAAAGTACAGGCTTGAACCACAAGCTCCAGGTGTGCAATTTGTAATGTCTGTCAATGGTTAGGATGGATGCAAATTACTTGCAGCAAAAGAGGTGAGCACAGTGAGGTCTGCCCTGCACCTGCCAAAGTAAATATTTGCCTGAGAATTAGTCACAGTTGTGCATTTCCAGATGTGCAACAGCTTTGGAAGTAACTGAGGTGAATGATCAGCTCCATCTCCATGTGAATTAGCAGGCTGCAAACCCCCAGTGAATGTACCAAAGGGATGTGCCAGCTTTACAGCAGAGGGATGGCAGAGGGATAGCAGACAGTGGGGAAGGAGCTTTGAGCAGCCTGGTCTAGTGGAAGATGTTCCTACCTATGGCAACAAGATTGGAACAAGATGATCTTTAAGGCTCCTTCCAAGCCAAAACATTCTGTGGAGGGGGGCCCTAGAATATATCCTGAGATTCTTAGGAAGGCAGAAGCATCTGCTATTAGACATTAAGTTTCCCAGAGAGGGATTGCATTTCTTTCTGTGGTGCATGGCTCCAGGAAAACCTTTTGGAGTATGGCATGTGTGGAATGCAGGAGAGAGGCAGGGAAAGGGGGATGCTTGTGCCCTTGCCCAGTCACCTTTGTGCTCCAAGCAGCTGTTTGTAGAGGCAGGAAGACTTTGGAGGCTGTGGGAATCTGTACCCAGGCCCAATAAATTACACACTTAGGTCTATAAGTAGGATAAATAATCTGGATCTTAGGCACTGGGGTGCTCAGGCAATATGAAACCCTATGGAGGGAGAGCAGAAACAGAGACTGCAGGTATGAGCAAAGCAGGGAGCAAGCACTCTACATTACAGAAGGGAAAACAGAAAGGCTTAAAAAAAAATCTCCAAGTGAACATCATTGCTTTTTGAATAAAGTTTTGGGACTAGTGTTGAATTCTTACTTTGGAAATGCCTCTGTTCCTTCTTTTGTGTAAGGACATTATTATAACCCCAATTATCATAAGATGTAAAAGTAGCTGTTTCCGTCTCTCGCTAAACCCCCTTTTGATGTCTCAGTTTTAAGCCTGAACTCATTTCTTTATTCCTCTTTGTTCAAGTGCTTCTCTTATGCAGCTGTTAGTAGGACCTGAAGAAACATGAAGTTAATGTTTCTTTTAGAAGGAGCTGTGGTTGCGGTGTCAATTTACAATTTTTTAAAATAGCCTGAAATAATTTTATTATCAAGAATATGTGGAAAAACAATAAAGTGTGACAAGATATTTCTCTTCCTTTTTTTGAAAATTATGCTTTGCATGTACAGACTGGGTCAGTAGCAATTGTTTCAAATAAAGTACCAAAATAATCATTGAAGCAGAACTTTGCCAAAACAAACTTGTGCAGCCACATCACATGCAGCTTTGATCCTTTTGATTTTCTTACACTATAAGGATCAGTCTCAAACTGAGGTCTTATTGTATTGCATTATTAAATAATAGATGAATGAAGGAACAGCCAGATCTCTTAGAGAGTTTGTCACCTGAAAATTGATAGGAGCCATGTTGTCTGGAGCAGGAAATTTAGAGGACTAGAAATTATGCATGTTGAACTTTCATGCTCATTTATTGTACCGTCTTTGATTTCATCTGTGTTCTTGAGCACCCACTATGTACTCTCAAGAAACAGGCTGAGTTTTTTCAATCATGACCCTAAAAGCAGCTCATGTTTGAAAAGCACTTCCCTCTTCCCTTCCCAGGCTGAGCAGAGTCTGGGATCAGTGCTATAGTTCATCAAGAATTTTGGCAAACTCCAGATGAGAAGACAACACAGGAGGTATTCACACTGCAGCAACATCTTCAGAACCTTGTCAAAGTCAGAGCCAGGGTATGTCAGATGCTGGCCAAAGAGAATCCCTCTTTAACAAAACTGTGCTCCATTCTCACTATGAGTAGATGATTGGCCTGAATGCATCAAGTTGTGAAGATTAAGCTTGTGTTGGAAGAGAGAGAAAATATTATTTCACTTTAAGGGGAAGGAAACAGACTCAAATTCCTTACTGACTTCAAGGCAGTCTGTCATCAAGTGGGAAGCTTGAGAGAGATGTTAATTTATAGCCCTTGTTTTACTAAAAACATTTATTTCTTTGGTAGTGCAAGTTTCTGTTGGTGTTGTTGAACTTAGGAAATATTTTTAATTTAGTGGACAAAAATTATATAATTTCAAAGGATATGGATTCTGAAAACAGCACAGATTATTTTGCAGTTGCAGTAAAGTACAGGTGCTATGTGGCAATTACTTCTTTTTTTCTCTCTCTCCTTTTTTTTTTTTTTTCTGTTTCTTCCCTCCCTCCCTTATTGAACCATTTCATTTGCAAATATTTCATTTCTGTTTGTAAAATAACTTTGGTCCAGCCCAGGCAATCTGTCATTGTTTAAAAAGTTACACAGTGCAAAGAACTTATTATTGAGATGTATGATGTTTATAAGTGTGGTCTCAGATTGATAAATCATGTCTTGTGCTGTTGAAAAACCAAGAAATGAATTGCTTTGCTATGACCTTGGGGTCTGAGATCAGTCAGTTTCTCTATTAGATTTTTCCAGTGTTCTTTTCACTTCATTTATTCCTTCTTTTCCAAAGCACCAAGAAACAGTATTTATATAGCAAGTCACCAGAGCTTGATGTGATCAGACATTTTGTAAAATCGGGATATCAAAATGTTTGATATAATCTATTTTCATACTGTTTTTAAATAATGTGAATGCCATGTCTAGTTAATGTGTGCCAACCATTCATTCTAATTATAGAGTCAACTTTGAATCCATGAGAACTTAGTGGAAGAAATAAAGTATTAAGGGTGTTTTCTTCAGTCTATCTGAGCATTATAGAGATGCAGATGGATGGGAGGGGAATGGTGGCTAAGATGCTATAACTCTTCCAGCTTCCTTGTTATTTGTAGCCTTCTGATTTTTGGGGCTTTTACATTAAAACGCAGCCCCCTACCAAAGTCAATCAGAAACTTTAATTGCACTGTTGCTCATTGTCAATCTAGGCACTGATTAGGGATCAGATTCCCAGTAATCAAAAGAGTAAAAAATATTTTCAGTGTTAACTAAGAGACAAGCCTTTGATCTTTCTGCCTCTCTGCTTCTTGTATATAATTTTTTGTTATTTTATAATTTAATGACAAGTTTTTACTCTGAAGAGGAATTTTAACATCAGTACTCTTAGACACTAGAAAGGTTTATCTGCCTGGAGTTTGAAGTCTTTCTTGTGTCATTATATTCTGCTTATTCCTAAAAGAACATTTGACTCCAATTCATTTTCTTCATGTCAGGCTACAGTGCCAAATATTCAGTGCAGAAGTTATAGGATTACATTGTGATATTTTGCCTGAAGATAATCAAAAGAGACAAATGCTAATCTTTCCAGTATTTTGTAAAGTCCATTTGCTCATGTGAATTCATCAGATTACCTTAAAGGGAAAGCCAGGTCAGTTAAGTGAGCATTTGCATTTTTTCCTCTATATATTATTGGTGTCTTGGTATTTTTTTGCACTTGAATACTTATTTTTCATCATACAGTGAGGATGTTCTAATTAGCCTCCCCACAGCTATTTTTATGTCTCTTTAATAGAAGTTTTATGCTTTCTAAATTTGACTGTATCTAACAGCATTACAGTATGCTTAAATTTTCAGTTATCTGGGAGGCATCTCAGATGAGATGTCCAAACCTGGTGAATTCAACAATTTCGACAGTTTATTTGTGCCCACTGTAAGTGATGAAATCGTGGTTTCAGATCTACAAAATTCTTTAATAGGGACCTGAAACTGCCAAGTAAAGGAAACAAATTAATCTACTAGATCAAATGTACTTTCACGAAACCAAGCATGGGTTTTGCTATTTGTAAAATATATGAAAAACATTTAAATAAGAATGTAATTCAGCAGTATTTGTATGTGTTTGAGAGGAACAAATAGACAATTACTAGCTCTCAGGGGAGTTGACTCACCAGCATGAGGTTGTTCTCAATAAAATGATATTTCTTTTATGTTTGCTTTCTCGCTAACCATATTAGCTCCTTTCTATTTGCACGACTCACATCTTCACCTCATTAATTACTGGTTCTTTTAGAAATTACTAA
Source organism: Thryothorus ludovicianus (assembly GCA_013397245.1). NCBI lineage: Eukaryota > Metazoa > Chordata > Aves > Passeriformes > Certhiidae > Thryothorus > Thryothorus ludovicianus. The sequence continues at coordinate 172,958 of VZTB01010963.1, forward strand.
CAATCCATTTCTGAAATTAACTATTTCAGTCTTGGATGCATATTTTTAATGGATTCAGATTTCTGAAACTTCAGTATGGGAATTAACTTCATTCCCTTCATAAATTTCTTTTACTCTATTTAGTTGAAGGATGCCACTCTTGCTGGAAGTTGGTAATTCTCTTATTAGTAAGACCTGAATATTCTGAGTTGCTTTGCTTTTATATTCTTTTTTCACTCCTAGTTTGGAGGACTTTAGACCAGGCATCTCAGGGCCCCATCCGACCTGGCCTTGAACACTCCTGAGTTCTGACCCAGGCTTTCCTCTCTTCTCTCTTGTACTAGTTTGGAAGAAAAAACAGTGAGAGACCACATCAGAACTACAATCTAATCGGAAAATTAAATGCAAAAAACACTGGCTTAACCTGACAGAGTCAGGATACAACCTGACACCCTGCTGGCCAGGGTGGTGGTAGCAGTCCTATTAAATGGTGGCTGCAGTCCTCTAGAAGTGATAGGTGTGGTTCTGTTGAAGAAGTGATCCCGCAGAGGGATTTGATATTCCTCTGAAGGTCCAGTAGTGGTTATGGAGCTCTTGTCCTCTGGGTATCCAATAAATAAGGCTGCTTGTAGTATTCCAAATCTCAGATTATATCCAGGTAGGAATGTTTGGTTCCTCCCCCTGGGCAGAGCATCTCACAATGGGATGGTGTAATTTTAAGTCAGGCAGTGAAGTTTGATGGCCCAGTAGCAGAAGATATCCCCTGGAGTTATCAGAGGTGGGTCATGGAAGAGATAAAGAACACTGCTCCACCTGGTTTTAACAGATGGTGATAGAATACATATTTTTGGTTACATCTTGCATTGCAACCTATGACAACTCTCCATCCCAGCCCCCAGGAGATGTGCCATAAATGCCCTAACCTTGACAATCTTGGTTCTGCTGGCAAAAAATGAGATTGAGTCACATGTGATACATGCAAATGATTCAAGGGTTGCAACTTGCTTGTGAGCCCTAATTGGGGTCCATCTGTGATAGGATTTTTTGGGGGTTACTGAATCCATAAGATATTTCCAAACAGGGGAAAGGATGAAACTATGTAGAGTTAAAAATGAGGAAAGGGTCATAATGGAATTGTAAATGATAACCCAGACTAAAATCCAAATAATTGGCATCTTTCTTTTTCCATTAACTTCAATTACATTGGACTGAATTTTTGGAGAATTTCAACATAGCAGCTATATCATTAATAGAATAGAATAGAAATCATAAACTGAGGATGCAGATTCGGTCCTTCTGTTATTTTCCTTATTCTTGGCCATTTAATGCAAATTCCACCTACCACACCTGAGTGTCCCCTGCCCATGGGTGCATTGGGTGCTACTAAACAGCAGTGCTGTGTCACAAGAGAGAGGGATTAGAGAGCACAGCTGGAAAGCACAGTGTGCTGTGCAGTCTGAGTCTGTATGCAGAAAATACTGCAAATCCCCTGCCTTGTTTTTGACAGATGCACTTTGTGTCTGAGAGGTGCTCTGAATTCACCAGAGCCATAGATGCAGGCAACAGAGGGTCTGGGAAGATAACTCACTGCATGAATTCATCTGTCATCTGGGTGATCACAGGGATAACAAAAGGCTGCAGATTTCATTGGGCACTATTCCTCTTCCTTTCCTCGGAGACAGGCAGAGACAGCCACTGTGTGTGCCTGCTGCTTTCTGGAGGATGCGTGTTTTCTTTATGCATTTAGTTAGGGACTGACCTAATGGGTGCTGTTAAGGTCTGTGATGTTCAGGGATGTGTACATGACACACATTCAACACATATTATCAGATATTTTTATTTATTTTTCCTTTTTTCTGTGTGCAGTTACTTTTTTTTTCCCCCTACATCATTTTTTTGGATGCTTATATCAGTGCTGAGTCCTGTGTTAAAATTCTACACCATGAGAGAGATGACCCTCAGGTGCTGTATGTTTGTCCTTGGCAGCTGCTTTCTAAAACCCAGTTTAGCATTTGAATTGGTTCAGCTGTCTTCAGGTTTTTCTATCTCCTACTTCCCCTTCATTATCTTTTTATTTTATGTAAAAAAATAAAAAGAAAAAAAATAAAGAAAAAAAATAAAGAAAAAAAAAAGGTAATTATGTTTTGTTTAGAAATTTACTCCAGTCACTTAAACCCTGTGGCAGGGTTTAAACTGATATACCAATCAATATGTGTAAATTAGAAAAGAGTCTGATGTAATCTATAGTGTCTGTAAAGATTTCAAAGACGTACCTTGATCATTAATTAAGACAATAAGGATGTCTTATAAAACTGCAGTTGAGAAGACTAATAATTCACACTCGAATGAAGCAAGGCAAGGTCACTTGTATAATTGCCTGTTCTAACATTTATATTCCTTGTATAAAATACTCCTACTCACATAAAAGTCGAGCTGAAGGCCATGGAAATATTCAGGATTAGGCAGTGCAGTTTTCATACCTAAACTTTGAGGGCACACTAAAGAAACACAGTAGATGTCTTTTTCTATGTATTTGTTTGATTTTTATAGACTGAATTATTATTTCATACAGAGTTAATTTACAGCACACACCTGGCATGGGTGTTGGAGAAGAGTGAGTGGGAAGATGGCAGAATAAAAATGAGTGCTATAGATGCATGGTTAATACCATATTGCTGTGCTGCATTTTATCTGTGGATATGTGTGTTGAAATTAATAATGCTATCTCTGTTCTTTTCCCCTTAATTGTCTGATATAGAATCTGATTCTAACTCCTTTTATTTCTCGAAAATGTAATAAGGATACCACCAAGACATCAGATGGAAATCAGGAAGGTAGTCATCTACCTGAAAAATTAAATCTATTCAGCAAACATTGGTGGAGGATGAGATAAATTGCAAGGGCAGGGAGTGCAATACCACACTGCCATATGCCAGGACAGGGGGTTAGTCGTGGTTCTGTCTCGTGTGTGCTGTTGGCAGGGAGGATGGTGAAGCAGGGTGGGAGTGCATGCTGCCTGACAGATTGTCCCTCTCTAAGGCAGCATCTACATTAAGGCAATACTTCAGAAGCCACTGCTTTGATATGCTTGTTTCTGTTTATGTAGACTCTGTGGCTTAAGATAAAAGAACCAGCTTGAAATGAAAATGACTGGATGAATTCCTTTGCAGTTCTAGAGACCACTGAAATTTTTGGAGAGTATTTGAACTATTTGATAGTTCTAAAAATGCATCATTGGGGCAAGATCCTACTGCAGGAGAGATGGGTGGGAGAGATTCCTCAGAGGGTTGGGGATGAGAGGACATGCAGATGCCTGGGCTGCTGTGATGCATGTCCTTATTTCTCTTTTATCCAGAGCCAGTGGAGAAAGGGAGTCTGGACTAATCTCTTCTGAGGGGATGAGGATTGAGCAAACTGGTCAAGAGGAAGGTGTCCCTATCCATGTCAGAGGGTTGGAACTAGGTGGTCTTTAAGGTCCCTTCTAACCAAAACTATATTATGATTTCAATCTTTTGATTTTTACAAGTGACTGCTTTCATTAATTCATTGGTGACAAGGCAAGGTGCCACGACCAAGTGTGGATGAGGTTTTGCTTGCAGTGTACACAGAAGGGGCAAACATCTACATGGAAGTAGACACTTAGGATACAAGCCCTCAAAATGTTTTCCTCTGCCAAGCCTGTGGCACCTCTTTTAAGGAAACAAAGTCCAGGGAACTCAGCTGGAGCTTCCTGCTCCAGAGTGGAGAAGGTGTGTCCTGGGTGCCCAGACTGTGGCTGGCTGCTGCAGAGGGTCCTGCAGCCACTCTGTTTCATGGAGCTTTGGTGTCCCCAAGGTGTGAGGATGTGCCAAGCCCACCTGCTGGTCCTGCCTGTCCCCACAGTGGCTATTCAGTGTGTGGTGCATGGTGGTGTGCCACTGCATGACAGATTGCTCCTCGTGGCTCATTTTGTTTGTCAATGTGATAACCTGCTGAGTGCAAGATTTGTTTTCTTTCCTGTTGCTCGTTTTACTTTTTTGTTTTTTAAATAATTTCTGTTTGTTCATGTGAATCATGGTTACTATGAATCAGCTCTCCTAAGGAAGTAAAACAAATGTTTATCCACAGTCTCTCTGGGTAACTGGAAAAATTGTAATCTGCTTTACCAGCAGCGTAATGTAATGTAACACAAAACATTGTAACCTTCAAAGTTTCCATTGCCCTGGATTTTCCTTAATTTTCACCAGTTGAAACACATGCAAAACTGTTCTAACATCTATTTCTGTTTCACTGAGGGACATAGCAGTACCTGTGACAGCAGAGTGACAGTATCCTCTTTATGGGGAACCTGAGTTGCTCAGCAAAATATTCATGGCAGGAATAAAAATCCCTTGCAAGACTGATGTTCTGCTGTAGAAGAGTGTATCTAACTGGAGAAATGATGGTTTCTCAGGACTGAGCAGCTCTTCTCTTGGCCACAGTGAGGGTTCCATTAGACATTTTCATTCTCTTTTGGTGGTTCATAAGCAGGAGGCCTGGCTGAAATTACTGCAAAAGAGATGGGCAACAGCATATTAGGGATAGCTAGAAAAATTAATAAATTCCCTAGGATGACAAGTCCTACTAAGGTGGTTCAGAACTGCAGCTGCACCTCACATCTCTTGTCTTGGGTGCCAGGGGTGTTGCACTTTTTGTGAAAGCAAGTGTGTTTTACGGAGCTTCTGGTGTGGATGCTGCTCTGCCTTGTAGGCAAACTTCTCTCATATTTTTTCCTTCTGACTTTAAAACTGGAACCTGATTTTGTCTGATGTTTGAGCTCTTATTTCTGTGTTTACCAACGGCATTAACTCTTGTGGAGGTGACTCAGAGCACTCTGTTTTGGTCTGAGATTTAAATCCGTGTTCCAAATAACACTGAAATCTCGCTGTAGACCCCAGTCAAAACCATGACATTCCTTATGGAATTGTAGACCAGCCTTTTCTCATGGGTACTGTCAGTGTTGGTTTATAGCCTGGCTATAAAAAAAGAGGTCTCAGAGCCATTTATCCTGGTATTTGTGAAAGCAAGGCACCCCCACTACCTGTGGTTAGTTATATTGGGCAGCGACAGCTACTTTATTCCATAGTGCACTGTTGTGATCTGTATGTGGTGCATCCTCTCCTGGAGCCAGAAAGGGATGATCCTCTTCTGCCACTTTTTATTTCATTTTCTCTTTAATGCTGAGCCTCAAAAATGAGGAAGAGCAGAGTGCTAAGGCAGTGTTAGGTAAGCAGGGTGTTAAACCAGCACATGTAGCAGCATCTTACTTGCCATTAATAGTAAACCTTTCATTGAAGCACCATGAGGCTGGTGCTGGCTGGCACCATCTGGCAGAGGTGGTGAGATGACTGTCAGGGAAAGTAAGAGACCATTTTTTATTTGGGTAAGATACAAAATCGGAGAATAAAATACAAACAAAGCAATGGGCAACAAAAATTGCAAGGGCCATATGTTTTTTTTGCAGTCATGAACATCAGATTGGAGTTTTGTAAGGCATTAAAGAGTTATTAACATGTGCCATACCACTATGAGTAGTTATTCTTTAGGACAGCATGGTCAAAATTCCAATAGCAATGGTATTGCCACACACAAGAAAAGGAATATGCTTCACTTAGTCCAGCCAGCACAAAGCTTACTCTGACACAGTCTTTTTGAATAAGACATTAAATGGGGTTCTCTTATCTGATTGTTCATCTTTAATAGGTAGTGAGATTGTTGGCTTGTATTTAATATGCAATAGTCATCAAAATGAGACAATTTGACTTTGTGCATCTTTCCTGTGGATGAGTACATCCTTTCTTGTGTTACAGCAGAATTTCTGTCAGAGGAGCATTGATCTCAGCTAGTGACTGCTGAGGTTCTAACTCCCCTGCACAGCCCTTCACTGCATGGTGGCTGTGTCATGTGGGTGCTTATGGGTGCCCAGGTGTCCTGGGAGCAGGTTCTGGTCACTTACAGTGTAGCTTATGTGCAGATATTTGGTTGTGAATATCTTGGAATTTTAAACACACAGTGACAGTGACATTTTATTTATGGAATGACTGCTGTTAACTAAAGTGGCCATTAGGGCTTTTAGTCATTTAAATTACAGTGCAGCCTATATCCATGAAACATTAACTAAGAGGATTTATATAAGATTATTAATGCTTCAGGGGTGCTGTGAAGTGAATAATCTGCATTTCACAAGTTGCAGAGCTGTGGTTTATGATGTCAATCCTCATTCACTTGTAACACTGGCTGTTGAACAAGTGCTGTTATTTGCACCTTCACCTTGTCATTATGTTTTCTTTATTATGAAAAAGTGGACTATATAATAACAGTATTTAATTTTTCGAAGTGTGATGAAATGGAAAATCCCTTACAAGATTAGTTTTGATATCATAATTTGAAAAGATCTAATGGCAATTTAGAGACCTCCTCCACAGATCATGAGAATGGATAATAATAGGAGCACTCATATGTGACAAGAAGTTTAACTTCTGTGTGGGAATATTTTAAAGAAAAGAAAATTTGCATTCATCCAACACTGTAAAGGAATGACAAGCACTTCTAGTTTATCATCTATTTATTACAGGAAAAACAGCTGCTAAGCAAAAACAGATAAAAGTACAGATTTGTCCACAAGGAACATAGAAGACCGTGAAATTCCTTTTCCTTGGTCAAAACTCCCCTTAGAGAATAAGCTGCTTGTGAGTCTAAGGAAGAAATATTTCAGTGGATGTGAAAATAAGCAGAAATGCTTTAGGATTCTTGCTTGGTGACTACGAAAGCCATGAGGAGAGGCTTTTTCTTAGTTGCAGGCTATCCCAGACATGAAAAGATCCAAGCTGTGGGCCACCTCAGGTTAGTGTTAAGTGTTGACAGTCATGATGCTGTAATAGAATGAGCCTGGAGCACACTGAATTACATATTTTCTCTGCTTTTAAGAACATAATCTTGCCCACAGAGGCCCAAATCTTGCCATTTGCTTTGTGCTTATTTTGGTTACTGTAAAAAATATCTTGCAAACACTATTGCTAAACAAACATATAAATTTGTCCCGTTCCCCAGAGCTAGTGTTTTTAAATGAGGGGCCTACCAAAAAAAAAAATGAAGACAGAATTTTTAGTAGGACCTGTTGCAATCTATAGATAAAGGGGTAATGATTTCAAACCAAAGAAGAATAGGTTTAGATTAGATATGTGGAAGAAGGGGTTTTCAATGAGCTGTTGAATGGGTTGCCCAGGGCAGTGGTTGATGCCCCATCCCCAGAAGCATTCAAGGCCAGGCTGGATGGGGTTCTGAGCAATCTGATCTAGTGGAAGGTGTCTGTGCTCTTCCCAGGGAAGTAGGACTACATGATATTTAATGTTCCCTTTCAACCCAAACCTTTCTATGATTATCTAGGTTTACTTTCAGATGCAGATGTCAGGGGGGCTGGTGCTGGACAGGGTGCTATGGAGTGCCAGGATGTAGGGATTTTTGATGGCACCAGTGCATGGTCCTTTTAAATTGATGGGTCACGATAAGGGAGAGTGGTAAATTCTGAATAACCCTCATTATCACTTTCATTTTAAGATTTTAGCATGGAAGAGTAGGGCATTTTTGAGAGGAGGTACGCTGAATAATGTGCAATTGCAAAGATGAGTCAGCCTTAAAATCCTGAGTCTCATTGATTATACTGACCAAGATAATTGAAATAGGTTAATAAGTCTGGCTATTTCATGTCACTACCAGCTGCAGGGAACTTGATTTGCACAAAGTTTCAGTATTAACTCTCTAAGGTTATGTTTAAGGTTATGCTTAAGATTTCTCAGTTTAAACACAGAAAAAGGAAACCTCAGCCTCATTTTGAAAATTGTGCATATTTTTCTCCATGATATCACTTCATCAAGAAAGAGAAGGACAAGGTTTTCCCCTATGCCCGGGATTGTAGTTTCAGCATTGTGAAGGTTTAGTGAGAGAGGATTTGAGCTTACGATTTCCTTACTCAAAGCACAGAAGGTAATAAAATATAAAATATTGATATTCCCATTTGAACTCCATTAAAGTGCTTCCAGTTACTGTGTGCTGCAAAGGCATTTTTAAGCTCATATTTGGCGTTTTCTGGATTTCTGTTCTATGTCAGAACTCCTACAGAGTAATTTCATTGTGCCATATGGGCTATCCCACATCTGTAGGCAGCTTGCTGGGCTGTCCTTAGCAAAACCATAATTTCCCTGCTTTCTGCAGAGAAAACTTTTCTGCCAGATAGCCTCCTTCATGGGAGTGCAGTATTGCTAAGACGTGTCCTTTTAGTTTCATTTACAGTTTTTGTATCCTTAAAAATGCTAATTCATTAAGGCACCTGCCTTAAAGTTACCATTTTGCTCATTTTGAATTCCTTCAGAGGAAGAGCCTGTCTAGGTAAATGATATTTCAGTTTCCATGGTGCTCCTTATTACAAATAGCTGCTCTTTTCATCACCAAATGGTGCAATTTTCATTCATGCTGAAATATCAATGGTAACATACAGCAGCAAATTGTTCCTTAATGATCCTTGGCATTGTGGAAACTCTCTTGCTCAAAATTAAATGTCAAGGAATTTAGCAAGTATGAAAAATCTGTCTCCTTTGATGCACATACACAAACACATGCTCTTCCTTCCATGCTCTGTGCACCTAAGCATTTACCTTCCTTTATTACTGTCAGGAGTCATTAATATGCTACTAGTGATGCTTCCCAAAAGTCCAACTTTTAGAGGGGTTGAGGGGGTAGCTTTCCTTCCTGTACCTTCCTCTGGAAAGGAGTGAGGTGTTTTGTATTCAGGCTACTTGTTACCAGGCTGTGAGCTTGAGCAGCTCATTTTGGGAATGATAGCAACCTTGCCAGCCTGCTCCCTTGCATCACTCAAAGTGTTTCTCTGTCATTTGCCCTGGCCCAAGTTAGAAATGTATATTGTCAGTGTAGGCAGTAGAATTACACACAGATCAAGGCAGGGCTCTGCTTCCACCCCAGTCCTGCTCCCTGCAAACACTGAGGTACTTGGGGGAGTTTGGGGAGGGTGCTGGGACAGGCAGCATGGTGTTTAGTGGGATTCCTTTCACAACCACTTTAACCTCTTCCCCTGGCCATGATATTGCTATGCAGAAGATGATGGCTTAGGTTTCTCAGCTGTGTGGCCTCATCGGCACATTTCCCAGATCAGGTTCCCTTGTTTATAATTCTAAATATCCCTTGCTCCCCCACTGCCAGCTACTGCTATCTTTCCTATGAAAAGTGATCCTGTCTGGATAAAATAGACACTGTTCATAAATCAGGTGCTCAGGGAATTAATAATTTCAAATTCCCAGGAGAGCCCACTGTAATAAACTACTTTTAATACACAATTACTTTATTCCCTCCCTTTTACATTTATTTAAGTCTGGCAATGAGGTATGTGTTGGTGTGGAGCAGTTAAGAGGAAGTTAGACCCACTATCACATGTTAAATAAAGCAGCTTGGAGAAAGGGTTTGGATTGTACCTCTTCCCCTTTTCCCTTCATTTCCATACAGGAGCTGGGTGCAGGCAGGTGTTTTGTTTTTACAGCCCTGTGTCAGGTTTGTTTTTAAGACTTCCTTGCCTCTAAAGCAAGCACTGTAATTTACTAGTGCTTCTCACCATAATCTACTCTACTGGCAGTACTGGGAGCACATTCAGCAAATAGACCTCAGAAGAAAATAAAATGCTGGAGCTTTTTCAGAGATCAGAGGTGCTCCTTTCATCTTCTGGTTGGGAGAGAGCTGGTCAATAAAGGTAAAATCTGAGATTTTTTCTCTCTGGTGGAAAAGGTCACAAAATTCCTCGAGGACATTAAGGTTTCCCACAAATGAAATAAAAGGAAGGTGATGTTAAGTTATGATGTAAGATAGAAACATAGTAGTCATTCATCAAACTCAGGAGTGATGATATATTTGTAATTGAATCCTCTGAATTTAGACTATGCTGCTTTTTAAAGGGCAAGCTTTTGTTAGACTGGCAGACTACCTTTTAACTACAGGTTGAACCTAAACCTCACTTTTATTGCAATACACCAGATACTCTGGAACACCCACTGTCTTCGAGGCATCTTCACTACCATTTCAGGTTCTGAAATGCAAAATACAGATCCTTTGCTAGAGATCTTGCATTTTCCAGGCACCTGGCTGTTCTCTGGTTAAGCCTCCCAGACTAACAATAAGTATATTTGAGTTCCTAGGGTAGGCCTAGTTCCCTGCAGGTATGACTACAGCAATAGGAAAGAAAAGCAAGCTCCTTGGGACTTTTGGGTTCTCAGGAGGGATGTAACAAGTTAGAGTGCAAAATAAAAGTCACGTTTGGTTATTCACACATCTTTGGAAACAGCTGTAAACTTTGTACAATTAGTTTTGCAACTGAGGTGACGTGAAGGTGCTGAACACTGGCACTTGATGAGCTTATGGTAATAGAGTTGACAGAAAACACAGAGGGTGATCAGTATTTTATGTTTCAGGTCTGTATTCCATTTCTTCTTTTAAAGAGGTTTTAAAAATTAGTGCCCATAGTAGCTCTGTGTGCTGCCTCTTGTGCTCAGTTTCTGGCTCCTAACAGTGCTCACAAGCCTGCTATACAAGAAATGTCTAAGCCAGAGATAGAGAGACTAAAGTTTGTTGCTGAAATCTCAAAAGTCCTCTGTGTATTTAGCTGTTATCTCAGATATCTGCTGTGTTGGCATAGTTTTCTTTAGGAGTGCCAATAGTGCCATCCAGTCTGTGCAAAATGATTCAGGATCCTGCTTGACCATGAGGAGTGTCTCTGGCTGGCAGTCCCAGTTTCAGAGTAATCCATTCTGCTCTTCCAAGAAGTTTCATAAAAGGTATTGACTTGACAGGGTGGGGCTTGGGCCATGACAGAAATGAGCACTCTGGTCAGGTCCGACTTGGCAACCTGAGTTTGTACACAAAGACATCATAGTCAGCTTTAAATCTCTTTTGAAATGAAGCAAATCCCCTTGCAAGCAGAGCAACTATTCTTAGTTTCTCAAGGGTTGTGAAGAGATCTGCTTCTTGAGACTTGAGCTTGAAGGGTTTGCCTGAAAGGAGATGTTTTATGGAAAAGAGTGTTACCCTGTGCAATTTATACCTAATAATTAAGACAAGACAGCATTTATGCTAATTAATTTTGAGGAAAACATGTTGGGAAAAGTGCTGAAAACATTTGAGAAGTTAATAAAATTAACTTCTTCTTAATTAAGGTTGTAGAAGGCAAGAAGGCTTTTAAATCCAGACTATAGCCTGATTCTTCACTCTTTTATCCCAGTGTCATGCTGCTGTGTCTTTGAAGTAAGAGATAATGGAACCAAAGCATGGAAATGGATAAGGGGAGCTCTTTAAAAGTCACTCCAGCAGTAGCATCCATGGAGCATGTGGTGGTGTAAATGAGAGTGAAGCTTAATGACTGGGAATTCCTTTCTTTTATTCCTCCTCTCAAAAACAAAGAAAAAGATCACAGAATGATGAAGGGAAGTTATGTAATTGAATATTGTCTAAGCTGCAAGCCCCCAGACTGCAAGTTCCTCTGATGTAGGACATAAGGGTGGAACATATTGGGAGACAGTGAAGGGAAGAGATGATTTGCTGATTGGAATCTTCAATAAACAAAATAATAATAGCTTGTCACTGAAGTCAGCAGTTGCTGAGACACTTGTAGAAATATGTGAATTTCAGAGGTGCTGTGATGATTCTCATCCCTTTTGTCTCTCTATTCTTGGCTTTGAATCAGTTTTAAGAGGTGATCTCCTTTCGAGATTTACATCTGCCTTTTCTCCTAGCAGATGGATGAGATTGTAGTTTTTTTCACCTGCTGACATGGTGAGGACTATTGGATGCCTTCAGGGCAATGTGTTGTCTTATAGGCTGCTTTTTACATGAAAAACATGTCAGGGATAAGTGAGTTTATATCAAAATGTACTGCTTGCTGTCCAGGATTTGGGATTACCACAGCTCATGGAATGGTGAGAGACATAGTTTGGACTCTGGAAAATGGTGTTTACTAAGGCAAGCCTGTATGTCTTCTAGTCTTGAACTGAAGTCCTGGGAATATTAAATTTATCTTGCCATTTTCTGTATTTTTTTATTTTTTTTTTCCCAGTGTCAGATTATTTGGATAAATTTGCTCTTTTTCTGCCATGGTGCTGTGGGCAGTGCTGTGGATGGTTAGATTTTTTTTTTTTTAAGAGTGCAAAAATCTGGAGAGAGTTCATCTGTAAAATTTTTTAGCAGATTGCAAATGGTGAATAAATTATTGTACAAGGGAACTTTTGATACTCCTCTGGTGGTAAATTTTCAGCTAAGGAAATACAGAATATACAGCATCCTGCTCATAAAAACTATGCAAATCCTTGCCCATAAATCATGAGAGAATTAGGATTTATCTCCTTCTTTACTATTTTCATTCTAAATTTATATGTAAAATTATCTTCCATAATTTCCTTACTACAGTACAGATGTAATTTCATGTAACTTTATCAGTAATTAAGTTATTTATTTTAACATTTTTATTTGTGTTTCTTGACTGGGTCCCACTAGTGCAGTTTGTCCAGGACAGCTGACTATGATGAACATTTGTTAAACCTGGCTTTGATATGGATGCAAGGAAAAGGTTTTGGTATGACCTCTAAGTGACAAAGAATGTGGCAACAAGGTGCTTCACCTTTTGGAACTCAGCTGGCTTGGACGGATGTCTTTGACTGTGTGGTTGTCATTTCATAGAAAGAGCATCCCTCAGTGGGCACAGCTCTTAGTGCTCACTGTTTGCTGTTATAAAAATTGCCATTAACCTGGGATACATGCTGTAGATTTCTAGGAATGTTCCTTGGCTGATTTATTGACATAATTTTTCTCATCCTCAGGTTCTTGCTCTGGCTTTTTTTCTCTTTTTCCTTTTATCTTTCTTTCTCTTTTTCCCTTCTTGAGCTTGCTCTGCTTTCAGTTTCTTCTTGCAAAAATATTTGTAGGAGCAGAGATGTACTAGAGCTGATTATCAGCAGCTCTATGATTCTGCAACACCGAGGGTTAAATGTAAAATCCATTGTTACCCTGATTAACTGAACCATATGCCCTAGCTGTGGTGCCTCTTACAGGCCCTAGAGGAAGGAAATTTGCTTCCCAGCAATATACAGCATTGCTTGGCAACCATTTCAGCCCTGTATAGCACAGGGTGGGCTGGCTGTATTCCCAATGCTGAACTTCTCTGTGAACTTCAGGCTCCTTGGTGACTCTTTTTCTGGGAATCACAAGGTAAATGTGCTGTTTGTTCAGGTGTGATTCTTCATTACAGTTGCTCTGTATATAGGGCAAAAGGGGAAGATTCAGCTTTGAATAGCATTTAGGGATGGGTAGGTCTTAAAAGGTATGGAGACACAATTCAGTTTTAGTCAACATTCAGCTTCATAGATTGTCTCTAACCCACTATTTAAAAGACCTCTTAATTATAGGGTAAATATTTTCTTGATTCAGATACCCTCAAATTCCTTATGATGTTAATTTTCTTCAAGATTTTGGGAAAAGACATGAATATTGCAAAAAGACTTTCCTGGCAGCAGCTTGCCCTTCTAACCAAGGAGCAGCCTGCTTGAATATCATCTTGACACTAATGCTCAAGACATTTCCAAATAATTGTATAGGTTTGGAGCTAATATCAAGGCTAGGATGGATGGGGCCCTGAGCAACCTGGTTTAATGAATTGTGTCCTTGCCCACAGCAGGGGGACTGTGGTTAGATGATCTTTAAGATCTGTTCCACCCCAAACAGAATGATGATTCTGTGATCAGCACCACAAGGTCTACTCAGGCAAACAGCTGGTTTGAAAAGAGCTGTTCATCATCTTGAAATCTTTTGAAATAAGAGCATTGCCCTATAGAAACCAGTAGCCACTTCAATGCAAGTTGAAGTCCCGGGCTTGCTTTAAGTAAATGAGATATTGAAGTCTCCTGTATCTGAGCACTCACAATGCCATGGTTTTTAAACTGTTGACCATTCTGAGGTCTTTATCAGTAGGATGAGATTTGTGTTTTGCTTCAAAGATTTTTTTTCCAAAGAAATGTCCTACTGATATGGTCAAGTTTCCCATCAGAAGTTTTAGCTTTGATGAATCAAAATCTTAAAATAAATAAAAGTGGAAAATATGTTTTTTTGAATTTTATCTCTCTTGTCCAAAAGTCTCAGTTTACTGTGAGACAGCTATGAGTTTGTTTTACATCAGAAACATGGCTTATCAGTATTGTGTGTAATTCATAGAATGCAAAAGTGAAAAGGTGGAAACTGCATCAATAGCAGCAATTTAATGGAGAATAGAACCTAGGTATGATTTTTCTTATTTAGAGACAATATTTGGAAATCTGGAGAATATCTAAAGTATTCCAAGAAAATTAGTACAGTGATCCTCCAGGGAAAGGAGGTAGTCTTTATTGCTAATGGCATTACAGCTTTTATTCTACTATGGAGACTGTAGTTCACAGCAGAGGATCTGATAATGGGATCCTGTTGCATACTGGGAACTGTCTCTTAAATTGGATGGATAGAAAAGACAATTATAGCTCTCATTCATTTTTGGTTTTCCATATGGTTCCTACCTGTCTGCCTGTGTTTTTTGGTGATCTGAGGACCAAGTGCAAATCTTAGTGAGGGTGTCAGTGAGAAATGAACCATACCATATGGCTTACCACTGAAATCTTGAAACTGGCCTTTTATTTCTGTCTAAATCTGTCACTGGAAGCAGTGGGTAATAAGCAGCCCTTGGAAGGGTTCTGTGGGTGTACGACAGCCCTCTGAAAACTCACTCCTGCCAAGAGACAAAAGGCAGTGCAGCCTGAGTGTTTGTTTCCTTGAAGAACAAGCTTAGAAGTCACTGCATCCCTTGTGCTGTTCCAAGCACTGAGTTATGATTTGCAGACTTTTTCATGAATAATGCTTCCTGACTAGTTCTGGCTTGTTTAGGTGTTTTAATCTTCTGAGTGTGATTCTTTTTGTTGGTATTACTATCCAAGGGCGTTAGCGCTCTTCAGCATAACAAAGCTGGACTTGCAGTGCTAAGATAATGGTCACATTTGGAAGCATGATTCTTCTCACCTCCCCCCTCCCAAGTTTTGAATTGCCATTTTGTTTTATCAGAAATTAAACTGGGATTTAAATTAGATGTGGATATAAGCTGTTTAGTAAGAGTTAGAGCAAACAAAGATAATCTGTTAAGTTTGGAATATGCTTTCAGTCATTTAAATGGTACTAGTGAAAAAAGTCCAAATATGCTATATTTGGCTGAAAACACTCTTTTTAAGGTTGGAGTCAGGGCTGATATTTCCTAAAGCTTGGTGGTTGAAGCATTCATCTGAGATGCAGAAAATATAGATAAAATACCTGCTCTGAGAGGCTTTAAATCCATGTATCCTTACCTTGAATCAGATGCTAAGAGGATTGAATTCAATTTACACTCAGATCAGGTAAGAAGCTTAACCCAACTGATTGCAATATATCTGGCTTATTGACTTACAAACCCCATTTTGGCATATATTATCACTACACAACTGCAGTATTTCTTGTGTCCATAACTGTGGGTTTTCCAGCAATACAGCACCTGTATGCTGGGCTCTTTGCTCTAATCCTTGCTGTCATCTTCTCCATCAACAAACACATCCTACAGGTTGACTGGCTTCCCTTTTTTCACTTTCTTCACCTGAGATGTGTGCATGAGGTAGTCGTGGCTTAATAGGGTATCATGGTGTCTACCCAGATTTGGAGTTACATTACCAGCACGATCCTCTTACCTACCTGTGTGTCTGGGTCAACAGGAGCATTTGACACCATGGTCATTCTGAGGTGTGCAAGATGTGCAACAGTGATACTGTCCTGTTTTACTTATTTATATAAATACATTTATTTATTCCGTCTCGGGTATAGAGTTTTCAGCTCTATACAGCCATATGGATGTGAAGGATCTATTTGAGAAATAAGAACTGGTAGTGAAGAAGATACTTAAATTCTTACCCACATGTGCTTCTGTGAGAAAAATATCAGAAAATAATTGATCTTTGTGTTGGTTTTCAAAACACCTTTTCCTTTGAGGTGATTAGCATAGTCTTTTAGAAATGTGCTTGTGATCTCTTCTGGAATACCAGAACTCCCAGTTCTGTCTTTCTTCCACTTGCTGGGGTAACCTTCTTTAAATATGGTATCCTCTCTAGTACAGACAGCTGGAGGGAACCAGCCATGAAAGGGGAGCTCTCAGCTCTCCTCAGAGGGACCCTACATACTGTCACTCTCAGCCTTGGAACTAAAGAATTAGTTTCAGATCTGATTTTTTTTCTTAGCATGATACATATATCAATAATATTAGGTGGAAAGAGACCAGAGTAATGCTTGAGGCATCTGGATTTTTCTCCTGACTCAAACATTTTCTTGCAGTATGGCTTTGGACAAATTCACTGTCCCTCTGTTATTCCTTTTAAAAACAGAAATCATTCTGCTTTTCTGACTAAAAGGAAATGCTGTGTAAAAGTTTGGCATTATATTTGTTTGTTACTGTTCTTTTAGCTAAGATGGCAGGGGTGTTGTGCTTTTCAACACCATTTGTGCTGTGCTAAATTTAGAAATTTGTGCTGTTTCCATTTCTGTGTTGTATTCTGCTCTCATGTTCCCCTGAATAGTGAGAAAGATCACTGGAATGTGCCAAGGTGTGTAAAGGAAGGAATACACCCACGAGGAAAGGGCAGAATTCTGCATGCTGTCTATTTTGGCCTCCAGGGGAAAATGTCAAACACTTCCAGGTGTTTGGGTTCAATTTGCAAGTCAATATGAGTAGGCAATTTAAATAGGAAATGGGGGATCTATTGGAACCATGGAGGTCACAAGCCTCTTGGTGTCCCCAAAGGACTGCCCCCTCAAATGGTTTCTCACCTCTTCATTATAAAACTATTTCCTTTGTCTAGAGGGTTTTGTTTATTTTTTTTTTTACTGGCAGTTTCTAATGATGATATTTTGGGATCACCAAACATGCATTCAGCATCATTAGTGTCTTCTTCTCATGTTATTTGTTTCATGTTCAGGGATTAGCAACCAGATTGCAAAATAATGAGCTACCTTGTGTATTTCAGAAACATACCCCTCGCAATATGCATTTCAATGATTATCGTCACTGTTGGCTATGTGTTAACAAACGTGGCTTATTTCACTACAATCAGTGCTGGGGAATTGCTGCTTTCAAAAGCTGTAGCAGTGGTAAGTTACAGAAGAAAGATACAAAGATATATTGCTGCTGCAGTTATGTTTGTTGATATTATTCTTATTTTCAGAGGGGGAAAAAGATTTGGGTGGACACATAATGTCAGGTTTAGTATGGCAGCACTTAATGGCATCCAGGTGAAATCTGAGTTTTGAATGATGAGTGGGATTGCACCTCAGGCCATTGGTAGCATTTATAATGTAGCATTGGACTGTATTTATTTACCTCTTATAACAAAGTCAATAGGGCTTAAATTTCATGCTTGAAAAATTCAGAGCTAAATTGTAAGTTCAGCTCCTGGGAAGCAGGAATTACAGGTATTTATGGAAGAGAGAGCTCTGAACTATCTTGTGTAGCAGAATACAGTAACTTTGTCTCTGCACAATGTGTGTCCTGAGTACTTGGGAAGGGGGCTGCTGTGAACACTGGAGCTCATTTGGGAAGGAGTTGCAAGGCAACCTGACTAGGAAATACTGCTTTGATAATTCTCGCTGAACTGTGGTGATTACACTGATTTTTATATTTATGGTATCTGAGTCACAGTGAGGAAATAAACAATTCCATTTCTTTTCCAGTAGTGATATTGTCTGTGGCTATTTCAATTGACATGAGTTTTGAAAAATGACCAAATTCTGTAGCTAATGGGAGGTCTAGAAAGAAAGCACTTTATAAACATGACAAAAATTAAGCATGTAAGCATGTTGCCTTCAGTGCCCCAAACTCCAGTTAAGGCCCTTCTGCTAACCTAAAACACTAAAGCCTGAATGGATGGACTATAACTCTGGGTAGTACCGGCTGGGTGCTATGAAGGCTGTAGAAAAAAAATATCAGGCGTGCAGATCAGACCTTGATCCATTCAGACTTTGTGTTCTTTGGAGACATAATGGTCCAAATTGGCATGAATCGGGGCCTGATTCCACCTCCTCATCACTGCTGCGACTGGAGATCTTCCACATGGTCTCAGGGGTAAGGGTAGGACAGCTTAGCTGTAGTAGCTGTGCTCTCACAAAAGAGACAACAAATGCACAGCACAGTTTTCAGTGATGGATGCAGAGAAGGGATATAACTAACACCACGATAATTTGTTAATAGAGGACAATTATCTTCCCATTTTATGAAAAATAGTTGTGTGTTTCTCTCTCTTTTCTAACAGACCTTTGCCGAACGACTGATGGGAAATTTTTCTTTAGCTGTCCCTGTGTTTGTTGCCCTCTCTTGCTTTGGATCTATGAACGGTGGCATTTTTGCGGTCTCCAGGTAAGCACTGCTGATGTTCCTGAGGGTCAGGGCTTGGGAGACATACTGAAAGTATGGAAGCAAGGAGAAGGGAGAGTAGAGTTCATTCCTTTAGTAGGATATGATAAATGACTACGCTGTTTACCAGGTGTAGGGCTTTTTCTCACTTTATTTTTAAAATCCTTTGAATGGTTTGGAAATGAATCTCTCTGAGGCTAGCCCTTAATCAATGGCTGCTTTTTCTCATGTAAAGGAGGAAAATTGGAGGGAAATGATTAACTTTTTCCAAACATCAATCAAGGGACACCTTCAGAGATGGTTTTGATTTCTGCATGTGGGTTTCTCCTGCCAGGGCTTTCATTTAGAACACCTCAAACAAGACTAGGAAATGTTTCTCTGCTCTGTGACTTTCATGAGCCACTTTGCATACTCACAGTAATGAGCACATTTAAAGTCTGTCCACATTTATTTCCCACCAGGATGTTCTTCGTTGCATCCCGTGAGGGTCACCTTCCAGAAATTCTCTCCATGATTCATGTCCGCAAGCACACTCCTCTGCCAGCTGTCATTGTTTTGGTAAATCATACAAACAAATGTTCCAGCCTTGCTCTAGAGGATTCCAACAGAATTTGGGCACTGCTTGAGTCTCATTTATTAATGTGAACATGGGCTTTGGGCAGGGCAGAGGACAGGAGAAAGAGGAATGAGGTTTGGGAGTTGTTTGTATTCTATCATCTCCTCCTTGTTTTCTTGCCTATCACTGCAATCTAATTCATGTCGTATTGCCCTGAATTTCTAAGGACCTGCTAGTGATGAGCTAGGTCCCTTTTGGAGAAACAAATTCCAGTTAAACAAACCAAAAAAAGGATTCAGTTAACTGAAAACTGAACTAAACACCAGCATCTGGCAGTACCCTAAAGGCTCATTATACTGCCTTATAGTGAAAAATGCAAACAGTTTTACAACTAAGATAATGGACAGGGAACCCTCAACTGTCCAGCATAGTGATGATTAAAAAATGAGAGAACATGTGCCTGGGAAATAGTCTGTGAATCTTCTAAGGAAAACCACTGGTGCTTTAGTGGAAATCCTATTACTGACTTCTAAAATAAGCAGCAAAGGTAAATGTTGGCCATGTTTTAGCTTTGCAGACTAATTTGTATGGTAAAATGTTAGGTCTAAATGTCAAAATACGAACTTCAAAGTTCAGATCTCATAGTGCCAGGAAGATTTTCACTTAACTTGTAGTCTTCATAATCATGGGTGTTCAGCCCCCCTTTTGGGATCAATGACTGCAGTATATCTGGATAAGCCTCTGCCATATTTAGGGACTTACAGCCAAAGCAAAAGATGCACTTATGAGTTTATGCTAGTAAAAGCAAATGCTTGTGGAATTTAAATTGGTTTTTGCTATTGATGCCTATAAGCTCACTGCTGAATTGTTGAATTTTATATGTGCACATATAACCAGAGGCTTTGAAATTTTCAAAATTAGGCAGTGTGATTATGGTGAAATGTTTTAATGAAATCAATTTAACATAAACATTTAGTCTGCATTTTATTTCTTTGGGTCTAGTCATACCTTGTGGGTAAATTGCATTGACTGTTTTTTGTGGAACGAAATGCACAAAATATATTAATATATTATTTTTTTTCCTGACAGACATTTTCTGCTATTGTATATGGTCCTGTTACACCAGTGCATTGATTTCCTTTGAAGAAGTCAAATTCTTGTATGAAGATGGCTTTCCTTCAAAGATTGCAATTTTTTAGCTCACCTTATTGGAAATAGAGCAGTGACAGGATATATTCTACTTCAACAGTAATTTTTAGCATTTCCCTATTTTATTTCTCCTTCCAAGTTCTACACACTGTAGGAAAGGAAAGAGCTTTTGAGGATAAACTGAGAAAATGAGCATGTGTTTGAGGCTTCTTAAATTAAGAAATGAAACAAAACAAACCAACACCTTTTTTTGAAATTAAGAAATATGTTCATGTGTGTATGTTGCTAGAGAAATTTCCCAGTCTGACCATTCACGAGACTTCCTGACAATCCTGCCCAATGCCAGGTATGTCACTGCTGGGAGCAGAACCCCTTCCCAGTGGTGGCTCTGGCTACTCCATGGGTCACCACAGGACTCCTGCACATCCCACTCACAGTTTCCCCACTGCTTGGACCCTGAGTTTCCCATGGCTGAGTATCAGAAGTCTCATTCCATAAAGCCACTTAGTCCCACACAACCTTCTGGGCTGGTGCCCCCAAGGAGGGACCCCCAGCAGAGGAATCCCATGGCCTTTTATACTCCTCATTCTCCCCACAAATCTTGCTCTCCATCATGAGTCCTTGCTTCCTGCTCCATCTCCATGTCCATCCACTTCGCTGGCTTCTTCACCTGTCTTCATCTGCCTCGGTATCCAAAGGCTCAGCTATTCCCAGCTCCTGCTGTGTCACCCAGTATCTGTTAATCTGGCTGGAGTCACCAATCTTTCATACTTTTTGTTACCCCAAAGGCTGGCTATTCATGGCCTCCTGTCTCAGACTTCCACACAGAGCTCAGTTCTGCATTTCAATCTGCATCTCAGTCTGCATCTCTATTTGCTAGTTGAGCTACCTGAACCAGAAGTATTCCTCACCAATGTGAGGAATCTGATAGATATGTTTAGTAGCTCATAGAAATAATGCAATCTGATTGTAATCTTGCTTTCTTGTATTTTTTCTTGACATCTCTCTTTCACTTGCATTATTGTATATAGCTTGCATTACAGTTATAACTGAGATTTTAAACGTTTGGAGACTGAGTCTGTAGAGAAGAAATCTTGCCCAATATAATTCAGTGGTACAGTTTCCCTTGACATTTACATAGGAGTTTGCTTAATATCTATATGTAAGGAACCAAGTACTTTATAAGTCATTAGAGGTTGGAGGCCAGAGACCCACATTTGAAATATTGATCCATCTGATTCAAATCCATGTCGTCTGCACTGCTTTTGAAAAAAAGGAGAGGTTGTGAATCTAGATAAATAATACAAGTTTGTTTTCTCTGTGTAAAGATTTAACCCAGTGTTTTACTGCATCTGCAGTTGATTTCATCTGTTGCCTTGCTATAAACATAAAGGCTCTCACTTCCAGGATCTTCCCTCTTGCTGAAGAATGAGGGATATGGTGAATTTGACTTACTCCTTCATGGCCAAATGCAAGGACATTTTTTTGTCCAGATACTACTTTGAAATAGATATATGTAGCCTTCACTAACCATCTAACTTGCAACAAAACACTCCAGTTTATCCATAACCTTCTGCCTCCCTCACATAGCTTTTTTATGGGAAACAGTATTTATTCTAGTGCGCCCTCTCCTTCTTGCTGTGTAGTAGCTGCCAGAGTGACAGCTAAATTCTTCCTTCTGCTTATGAATATTTGCATTTATACTGTGCAATAAGTCTACACTCTGCAAGTCTGACAGGCAAACACAAGCTGGTGGCAACACAGTGTGCCCAGCAGGAATCTCATGGTGTGGAACTGCCCCTTGCCATATCCTCTTTGCTCACTTCCCCTTTGAAGCCTGGGGGACTAAGACTTTTTCCTTCAACAAAACACCTAGAAACCTCAGCTTTCATATGATCAGATGTACCCAAAACTTAACTATTCTTATCACTTGCACCAGCAATGAGCAAGTAAACCTGCAGTGAGCTCATATCCCATGAGAATGTTGCCCAGGATTCTCCAGCACTTTGGTGGTACAGTGAGTCTGTGTATTATTGTCTGGGTCACAGGGGACACATCTGTATTGACTATGTGTGGCCACTCAGGACAGATATCTATTGATCCAAAATGGTCACAGGGGACAGCTTGACATTGATCACACACCTGATTGCGTGACAGAGGCGAGCCTGAAGTCTATGGCACTCAGGTGTGTGCATAAGGCTGTGCTGCTTGTCCTTGTGAAAAAATTTGACATAACTGCTATAAAATAATAGAGATTGATCTTCTAAACCCCTCTTATGGTCTGAATTTCTTTTGCAGCTTCCTCTCACAATGATAATGTTATTCAACGGGGATCTCTACAGCCTCTTGAATTTCCTCAGCTTTGCCAGGTGGCTTTTTATTGGACTAGTAGTTGCTGGGTTGATTTATCTCAGATATAAACGTCCTGATATGCCTCGTCCTTTCAAGGTAACATCTGCTCTCTATACTCTTTTACATGAATCCTGCCACCTCTCTGTCCTGTAGTCAAGACAGCAAGGGAGAATTTTCTGATGTAACAAGCCAGACTCTTTTTCAGGAAAAACAGAGTTAAGAGAAAATAGTGTTTGCAGCATTTTCCTGCAAGGTCCCCTATGGTACCCCAGCTGTGTTCCATTCTGGAAAAGAATTCTTGTCTCTTCCCTGTGCTTTGGTGGCAGAGACTGAAGCTGCTGTGCTGAGATGAAGGCATTTGCTCTGTTTTGCCTGTCTGTTGTGTCCAGGCTGTGTGATGTGAGCTGTGTGATGCAAGCTGTGTGAAAATACCTTGAGCCCTCTGCAGTCACAGAGGGTTCGGACTGTAAATACTGGGATTATATGTGACAACCTGATTTTCAGCCAGTCCTCTATTTAATGTCTCCTTTGATAAAGGCCTGGGTAATTTTATCACTAAAAAGTCATGCCAGGCATAAGAATTTATGAGACAGAGCATTTATGTCATTGCATATCCAGTATCAAGTATGTCAATTTTCTGTGCAAATAGGTGGTTAGTGTGATTATTGTAATATTTGGCACTAGCAGTGGATTTGCAGACAGAGTTATTGTGAACTCAGAAAGAAAATGTTAATAATCCAGCCCCTTGAATAGTTATTTTGGCCATCATTCTGCTTGCTATTTTTCTTGCTTGTCTTAGGTAACATCATACAAAGTAAGTTCTCCCATTGTGTATCCAGAAAGATAATATCTGTCATCAAAAATTTGAGAGATATATCCCTATTTAGATGCTGCCAAGAAGACTATTTTATGAAGAACTAAGAATTTGTATTGTTGCATTCTTGTAGGTATACTAGTAAATAAGGAGGTGAACAGAACAACCTGTTTTGCTTTATTAAAAAAAAATGCTTTGACAGTGCACAAAAGAGGAACAGTAATGCTTTGAGGCATGAAAGAAAGAGAACAATTTCCAAGGAATTCTCAGTTTTTCACTACACTGAATGTCGCATAAGCCGTGCTTGTAGAAATTTCCTTCAGAGTTGCTAAGAGAGTGATTGTATTGGTGTTCTTGAAAATTGGGCAAATAAATTTGGTATGGCTACTTTGTGTGCTTTCAGCAGTGACACTGGCAAAGCTATCAGTCATACAGTCAGAAAGTGCTTTTTCAATGGCTATCAGGTGCATAACACTGTCAAATATCTTTATCACTAGTCAAATTACTGTTTAATTTGCTCTCTTCCTGCTAGATTTTGATTTTTACCTTCGGAAGAAAATCAATATGTTCTTAATAGTTTTAAAAGGTGACTTGAGCTCCTGGTTGTGTTTTAAAATGTTTTTTAATGGGTAATTATCAAAACGGAAATCTTTACTGTGGTTAGAGCTGCTTATTTATATGCTCGGGGATTAGAGGAAGGACTTTTACAATGTAACTTATTTCCAATCCTTACATTTTAAAGGAAGTAAAACACTGGAGTGTTTTAGAGTGTAATTAAGAGACTTCTGTGGTACTCACAAGCAGTTGGCAGGGCCTGGCTTCTGCAGTCACTGACATTCTGTGTGCCTGTTCTAGATACCCTCATTTCTCCAGAACTGTCCTGTACTGCTGGGTCTTATTTAATGGAAAATTAAATGCCTTAGTCATTACTTTACACTGACCTTATTGTTTAATGGTTATTTGTGTGGTTATTTTTCAGGTTCCTCTATTTATTCCAGCATTGTTTTCCTTCACTTGCCTCTTCATGGTTGCACTGTCACTTTACTCTGACCCAGTGAACACAGGGATTGGATTTGCAATAACCCTGACTGGCATTCCTGCCTACTACCTCTTTATTGTATGGGACAATAAGCCAAAGTGGTTCAGAAAGCTTCTAGGTAAGTCCTGGTGTGGGACTTCTTTCCTTCATGCTGGCTCCAGGAGTTTCTCAGAGCTCTCCCCATGCTGTGAAATCCTTTGGATTGATGCTCTCAGCTGCTGTGAGCAGGGGGTGACAACATAAGTTGCTTTTGGGCATGTTCTAGCATTGCTCTGCCAGTGACAATAAATGTCCTCTAACTAATCAGGTACATTCACAGTAAGGCTGGTCTTCAGCCAGTGACTGACTTTAAATGACTGATGCTTCCTCCCCTCCCTCCCCTACAAACATCTAATTCCTTTTAAATCACCATCATTCTTCCCCCGACACTGTCTCTGTGCTAATAAAGACAGTACTGCACTCTGTTTGGAATCTTGAGCAAATCAGCTGCGATGACAGGATGAGCTTTGTGCTCCCTACTGAGGCCATGTGTCTGTGGACCACTGAGGAGTGTTTAGAATGGGACTGGAAGTGTCTGGAATGTTCAGGAACATTGGGCAGGGGGATACTGTCCTTAACAGTAGCTCCTGGCAAGGTGATAGCAACACACACATGGCTGACATGCCTCTATGGAAATTATTTCTGTGTTTCATGAAGAATGATTTCTGTTTGACTTGACTAGCAGCATTTTGTGCCTGAAATACACTGAGAATCCTTGCTCTACCATTTCTGAAATGTTTTGAAAGGATTTGTGGAAGTTCTGATGTGTTAGAGAAGGATTATTTGGGACATTTCAATTAGAAGTCAGTATCATTTGTTACAGCTCTTCATTCTCATTTCTTTGGTAATCAGTCTTCCAAAATAAAGGGAATTTTCAAAACATGAAATAAGGATATTGGCAAAATGTTTCAGGAATGATGGATAATTTATAAACAAAACAATAAGAAAATTTCTTTTGCTGCAAAACTAAAAGTCAAACTGTGAAATCTTTAACTAAAAGTAGTTGATTTCTATAGATGCTGGATCAAAAGTGCATATTGTCTTCTGTTCAGTCTTAATTGATTTAAAATGAGCTGCCCACAAGAAAAGTGCTTTTATATGTGATTACAGTATAACCAGTTGTATGTATTTTCTTGATACAAATATTTTATAGAGTTGTATCCTATCTGCTGTAGAATATGTGAATTTATCTCTCAATACATGCTGGGAAGTCCATAGGCAATAGGGCAGAAAGTATTTACAGAAAAAGGTGTTAGTTTAGGCTAGCAAAATCTTAATTTTATAGCAAAAAAGTTATAAATTACTTGCAGTGTCCTGGGAATGGGTAGAGATCTTCAGCACAAATTAAAGCAATTGTATGCAGAAGGACATTCTATTAAGTAGTTGGAGTTTAGTCTGTTTATAATTTCTTAGTCTTGACATTTAGGGTCTAGAAATTTTTCCCTTGTCAAATCCAGGAGCTTTCTGGCATTTTCTGTCATGTCTCAGAGGTTTTGGAATACAGCTACTTGAATCTTTGACCACGGGATGCCAGTGTTGAACTACATTACTTGGGCAAGAGAAAGAATATTCTTTTTAAGGTAGACTGGATAGATGTAAAGCTTTTTCTGCCAGCTGTGACAATGAAGTTGAATAATTTCTAGCTTTTGAGATAACACAAAATTCTCCTT
Organism: Thryothorus ludovicianus; assembly: GCA_013397245.1. Lineage (NCBI taxonomy): Eukaryota > Metazoa > Chordata > Aves > Passeriformes > Certhiidae > Thryothorus > Thryothorus ludovicianus. Next base: position 199,058 of record VZTB01010963.1, read on the forward strand.
CTAAAAAGAAGTCTTTGTGCCTGTGTCATATCTATGGATGGACATGGTGTACCGGCTCAGAGGGGAAGGCAGCAGAAACCAGTCAGTGAGGGAAACAGCTTGTTTACTTTGCAATTATTATCCCCAAAATAACAACATTAATGACAGAAAACTGTTGCTGACAGTTTTGAGGTGGAGAAGAGTGGAGATTGACTTGTGAAATAAACAGATTTTTCTTTTCCCTAAGAAGAAGCAATAAACCTTCTGTATGGAGTCATTAAACTGGCATTATTTTGGGAGACCCATTGTATAGCCTGAGAACATTTACAAAAGGCTTTGAATGAGGATAAATTCACTTAAGGTACCTCTGTGAGATATAGAAAAGAAATTAAGCAGCTGCAAGCTTGATATTCTAACCTTGAAACAATATGTCTTAAATAGACATGAAAATGTAATTCCAGACAGGAGGTAAAGGGCAGTATAAAAAAAAAAGAGATTATCATTTAAGAGGTAGATTTTTGCCAGAGTAATGGGTAACTTTCTATGGGAAGGTAAATGACAGTTTTTTTGGTTTTTTGCTTACAAAAGAGAATGTGATGAATCCAATCTACTTAGACTTAACCAAAGCATTTTGTGTGGTATCAGAGGGAAAGGTCTGCTAGTCTGAACACACTGCTGTGCTACCAATATTGTTCCCAAGTTGCTTCATGTGCCCAGATCAGCTCATGGGCAGCTGGTGTGGGGCTTTGAAAAGTTATCTTCTTGAGGCACTGACTGGTTCAGCTGCCTGGCTGTGCTTCAGAAATGAAAGATGGGTGTTGCCCCTAAACCTCATAAGGTGCAAATGCCCATAGGTACAGACCAGCCCCACACAGGGTCAAAGGGAATATCCTGAACAGGCTTTGTAAGGATCAGAGGAAAAGGATATTGAGCAGGCAGAATGAAGAGCCAGCCTGAAGATACATATGTTTCTGAAAGGAGTTTCAGGCTGATTACACTAGCAGAGCCCTTGAATGGATTACCCAAGGAATCCTCTCCCAGGGCTGAAAGCCTTTGTTCTGTACTTATGGCATTTACATTGCCCATTCTCCTTTCAAAATTGCTGCATTGAACAAAAGGCAACTTTACAGCTTGGAGGGTTTGTAGATTCTGGGGTGGTTTTTTGCTATGAGAATAATATTTTGTTCTCCCCTCTTCCAAAGGAATTTTGCTGCAGCACTAGATGTGTGGAGGCAAATAATTTTCAGCTAGTACAGGCTTCATTTGACCTCTGCATTCCTGCTTTTTGTAAAACTAATGTGAAAATGAAAAAAAAGTTGAGCCAAGGAAATCTTAAGCAGCAGATTATTGTGTAAAAGGATGCATCACCAGCATGAGAATGCTTCTATCTGTACTTCCTGAGCTGAAAACCCAACCTTATACTCACACTCAAAGCATCTATTTCTTTATAGTGGGTTGAATTGCAAGGAGGTAAAAAGTTGAATTCTATTTTTTTTCATAGCTGAGCCCTTGCTGGAAATGAGATCTCTTTATGTAACAAAATATCTCTACCAGGGTTATTTAGCAACACCAGAGGATGACATTTGCTCACTCAGGACAAAGTGTTATATGCTCAATTTCCTTCTCTTTGTCAAGTTTGTGGCAGGATCCACAGGAGATTATCCCAGTATTTTGTTGTTATAGATTTCATGTCCAGTCATATATATGCAATAAAATTCCTGCTTTCTTCCCACACCTAAACTTCACGTTGTGCTTGTGTGAGATCCATTTGCAGTGAATTCTCTTCTCAAAAAGGGAAAATTAGGATTTGATGTGGGCTGGGGAAGTAATCTACACTGTCATGATATGTTGAGTTGTTTTATGATAAATGTGAAACTGATTCTGTAACTCTAGGTACTGCTCCAAGCAGACAACATAGAGGTACTGACTGGTAACAGATTGGAACATTTTCACAGGGGAAAATGCTCCTTATACTGATTTATTCTAAGTACATTTCAACAAAAAATACAAATACCAGCTCCCCCATCTTGTCTGCTCTGCTGTGGCTTCATTCCCAGAGAGAGAAAATCTGCTGCATGGAAATGGAGGTCTGAGCAAGTTCTTGCTGCTGGTGGGTCTGTCCACTTAGGTGAAAAAAATCACAGCCATCTCTAGAGATGCCCAGGATTTCCCTCTGCTGCCATGCCCTTTTCCAAGAGCTGTCATTCTACTGCTCAGCTTCATAAAATTCTCTTTTTCCCTTTACTTGTCCTCAAAGCTGGGAGGGTTGGGATGTCAGGGGTGAAGCCCTGCTGTTTTTCTGCTGCAGGCTTTCCTCCTGTCCTTCGTCCCTGCTACACTCAGCCCAGCTCTGATGTTCCACTACAGGTAGAGAAGGCAGATGGGAGGAAAATGCAATGTCTGGAGACTCTCAGCTCCTCTGCCCCTGTCAGTTCATAGTCTAATGGCAACAGGGCTTTGCACTGAACTGGTGACATCCAGAGAAAAGAGGACAAGATGGTAGAATCTGCCTTAGACAGGAGGTCAGAGGAGTCATTTCAGTTTGTATCTTCTTTGAGTTGCACTATTTTACCCTCCTGGCTTTGCACTTTGTCAATGTCAACATTCGTGCCAGACATTCAAGGAAAATCAGAACTTTCTTTTATAACAATTTCTGCTTATTTAAAATAGGATACTAAGAAAGAGTCATAAGTGAAAGAAATTGTAAGAAAATGTTCTTTTACTATTCTTTGTGTGCTATATGTGAATTAACTGTGCCATTTACATATCAGTACCCTAAAAAGAAAAGCACCAAAAGTACCAGATGGAAATAAACATCCAGAGTGAAAAAAAGAAAACCTGAAGTTACTTAGAATGGGTGACTTTTTTTTGCTTAGTCAGGTCTTGGCACAGGGAAATCAATTTATTTGAATTCTTCAGGACTTTTATTTCAACATAACATCTTGATTAAAGCTGAGCAGTTATGCAGAATAGTCATTTTTCAAGATAGCCTTTAAAAGCATGCAGACTTTTATTGCATAAGATTATACATATATACTCTTCCATTATTATTGTATTTGCATAGCCTTGGATCAGAGGCACAGAAAACAGTTAAAAAGAATGAAATTTTGAGTTTGAATGATATATGTATATGTGATATATATATGACTTCTTTGAAGTCCATGTGCAAGTAGCCTGTATAGAAGCTAAGATAATTTTCCTGACTGCTCCTCCTTCTTCATATCTCCTGCAGAATCTTACCACGTGTATGCTTTTATCTTTGCAGGCCGGATAACCATAACATTGCAAATCCTCTTGGAAGTCATCCCAGCAGAGGAAGATCAGAAATCGTGATCATCATGTACAGCTTTTGGCTCGGTGTTTCATTTCTACTTGAAATAAAAAGAGTAGGGAGATTCCTCCCCCTTCCTAACATGCTGCAAACTGGAGGAACAAGTCACAGTCGCAATGGATACCGAACAAGTCGCTTATCAGAATTGCCTTTTATGATGCTGTTGCAGAAACTTTTTTAACCTGGTTGGTCTTTATGTAGAAAGCAAATACTTGTGCTAAGAGGGAATTCTTTACTATTTCTTTCGGTACAGTGTCTTATTTTAAAAAACTGTAAGTTCATCAAACTGCAATTTTGTTTGCCTTGTCACTGAAGATAAGTTTAAGTAACAGCTGGGTGTACTGTGAAGAATGTATCTTGCTTTCTGTCCTTGAAGATCTCAACTCTCACCAGAGCAAGGGTGAGATAAAGCTGCTGAGTTCCACATCCTACATTCTTCCCAGCACTCTGTTTGGCAACCTGATTTGACTTCTTTTGACTCTCTGGAGGCCCCAGCACACAGATGTAGAAGCACCACTCCCCAGACCTCTGTGATGGCAAACTCAAGGTTTCTTCATTCCAGGGTTCTTATACCATAACCAGCAGAAATATCTTTTGAGACTTAATATTCTGCCAGTGGGGCAGAAAGATTTTAGCATGGGAATTTTAGCAGTAATTTTATACATGTTAAATTTTTTTACCAGGCTGGAATTGATCATTGGTTTTACCAGTGTTTGTGTACCTACACACACAAAATCCAGCAAGTTGAGCAATGACCTTCAAATTAGTGAAAATATTTGAAGGTTACCTCCACTGCTCTATGAATATTTCCTATCTGGAAGTATATGGTCCTGCAGTTATCAGTCAGGGAAACATGATTTTTAAGTTTTATATCAGTGTTGGTGGGCAGAAACAGATATCAGCCAGTGGGAACATGGTAAAGACATGACAATAAATGCAATACTTTTTTATGAATAAAGTACAAGGCATGCTGCAGCAGGTTTGCTGATTTGAGTAGGATGTGTGCCTGATCTGCAGGCTTTTCACTCAAGCACACTCCATTTAACACAGCTTTGGAACACTGAGGAACATGTCTTCTCATGGATTTTATCTCAGCAGAAACAGAGAAAGACCTTCAAAGCTGATAAAATGAAATTCATCTCCACAACTATTTTTGAGCTGGCATTTTGCCCTTTTTAAAAGATAATTGTACAGCTAAAGAAGTTTTTTAATACTTAGAAATTAAGTTTTATATTCTTAATGACTACTCAACCTTAAGGTTAAAGTTTGTTATCAGTCTGTTGCGAATATAACACCTAACTATTGAATGCACTACTATTTGAGCTGTCTGCTTTCAGCAAGTCATGTTTCATGAGAATTGTTATGGAACTAAGGAATATCTAACTTCCTAAATGGGAAGAAAAGCACAACTAGTAGCCAGACCACTACAGCAAGGGAGTCTGTGTAGTGTATATGTGTTGTATATATCCAGAATATCTACTGCTTTAAAGGTGTACAGCAACGTGTCTTAAATGTATACATTTTTTGATTTTCTATCTCTGTGGTGGAATTTCACAAAAGTAGGGAAATGCATGTAACTTCTTGCATTTGGAGAAGAGCAGTAATTTAAGACATAGAAAGCATTTTGCATTTTGTTTTCTGTTTACAGTAATTTAGTGTTATTTAAATTTTTTTTTTAGGCAAACATTTTGAGAGAGTTTTTTGTGTTGACTGTGGGTGTGTTTATTTAGTACTTATATTTGGGTCACAATTCTGCCTTTGACAATCCTGCCATTCCCGTTTGGGGTTTGGCCTCTGTCATGGAGCATCTTCAAAGTAGGCAAACTCTACTTCCCTTTGACAGAAATAAACTATCTGGCACCCTGCAGGAGCGTGCCCAACCCATTCCTCCCCTAATGAATGCAAAGTCCTTGGGACACAGAGCAAAACCACTTCCAGAGTGACACTGGATGCGACTTTTTCACTCTGATTGTTTTGTTCCTGTGTATTCACTCCTGTTGTGCCAGATTACTTGAAAGTTTAATTGTAGGCAGTGTTAACTTGTATAAATAAATGATCTCCATAAATATAACTGAATGTTGCTTTATTTTCCAATCATGGTCCTTAAGGTTTAGAAATGTTTCTGAAGCCTGATTCAGTGAACATATTTTACTAGGTTTAGTTTGTGTAAAGGGTTAATTTATCCTGAGGGAAATCCTAGGACATGCTGATTGTGAAGTTGTATATTTTAGGAAGGAAAAGTTTACATGCAAAATAAAAATCTGGGTATTTTGGAGGTGCACATGAAGTTTAATTTCAGGTTTAGTTTCTTTAGCACATGCAAATACAGTGCAAAATAATGTAATGGGGTTTCCACTCTATTATGACAGTCAGTATTAAGGAATTCTTACACTTGAAAGTGAGGCATATCTTCAGAAATAGAGGAAAACCACTTTTTCTTAAAGCATCAATTCTCTTATAAGATTTTTAAGTATATATATTTTCAGATTCATAGAAAAAATTCTTCTAGAATAAAAGATAGACTTTATATATACTTTTTCTTATTAGGGCCTGAGGTGGTCAGGCCAATGAGACTATTTCTGTGGAGAATTTCTGACCTTCTTTTTCTTGCCTTCTGCACTTTTATATCAACTGGATGTGCCAAAAGATACCTTTCTTTTTGTTTAGGTGGTTGTTGCTGGTTTTTTTCTTCTTTGAATTTATTGCTTTTCTGGGGTATAGGTAAAAGTGTCACTGCAGGCACGAGAAATTAACATCTGTGTGTGAGTAGCAAATACTGCTCAGGTTTAGTGTAACAGAGAAACTGTTCAACACCTAGAGCCTCTGAAGGGGCTGACATGCCTTTGCATCTCTTAATCTGGACCATCACAATTCCCCCATAAGAATTATTTACTTTCAGTTCAAATTGCAATAGAGGCTTCTTTTTGGCCACACTACATCTTCCATATTTTTCATTCTGAATGAAAAACAAACAAGACAACTTTGTTTACCAAAGATTTGTGTGCCTTATATGTATATAAATATAACTCCTTGTCTGAATGTATATGCTCCTGCTTTTTTGATTTTCACAGGAAAATCAAGCTTCAATTTAAGAATAATTTTCAAATATTTTTCTACAAAAGAAAGTAGTAGTTATCTAAATCCACAAGGTGCATAATTGTGTTGATGTAAGAAGATAAAGAAGATTTCCCATTTTGTTCAGTGCCTCCAGAATTTCTGACTTAAGAATTAACCATATATGAGGATCCAAACAGATTTTAATTAGCATAGGTCTTCGAGAAATGGGTGCTGATCTTTCTTGGGAGGAATTACATATTTCATTTTTTCAATGTACCTATCAAATACCTAATTTAATGACCAGAGACCACAGCTTGGACAGCAGAGCATGGAGCAGGTAACAAACATACTGAAATCCAATACAAAAATTGTATTTATGTCTGTGAAGGATGCAAAGTACAAAGTCTGACATGTGAACCCAGGCAGGGTTCACGGTCAGGGGGAAATGCAGGACAATATGATGACTCCTAATGGCTATAAGGCAGCTGCCTAAGGCTGGAGGCTCTCCTGCAGGACAACCATCCTAAAAATGTATACTTGCACCCATTCCAGTTTTTGTCCTTCCTGAGATGCTGTGGAGTCCCTTTTAGCCTGGCTCTCCCCCTGTCAGGATAAGTCTCAGGGAAGACTGGTACTGCCAAAGGGAGATGGCAGATTGAGATATCCCCATGCCTTTTCTGGAGAAGACATCACTTGTGATTTTTCTTTTGCCCCTTGAACATCCCCCTGCATTCTTTGAACCATTCATCTCTGGTGGCATCTGGAGTAGTTGAGGAAAGCCTCCACGCCTTTAACAGTTCTGGGCATTTGTTGAGATTTGGCAAACTGATCCAGTTTTTCAGTTGCCTTCAGAAGCCCGAAGAATTTTCTTGTGTGTTACTCCACGTTTAATTTGTTTTCTCTTGTATTTTTGCCAAGGAACTCTTGGGGAACATGTCAACATTTGATGTAATTTCTGTTTACATTTGCTTCCTTGGGTTTTTTTATTCAAAGAAACTTTGAAATAATTTTTCCTTGAAGTGCAAAGATCCAAATGAATAAAACACCTGTTCCAACAAAGGATTACCTTTATCAAGAGTGAATTTGGATCCTCTTCATATTCTCTGTAACAGGAATGTCTACAGTGTTGTGATATATATAAGCTTTGATATTTTCTAAATATTATATTGATGATGATCCAACATGGTTATAAAAATATTGTGACTACAGTCAGTTTTATGCTCCTGTAGCTCATTCTCTGCTCCCAACTTAGGCTACAAAATATTCCCACTGCTAAGCTTTTCTACAGGCCTTTTTCAGATCTGGGAATTCACCTACATCTCCTTTCAAAGGGAAATGCAGTCCCTTCCTTTGTGGTGCACATCAGCCCCTAGAGCTGGATGTTAGCAGGGGACCTTAGCTCTAGCCAGGCTCTCTGCTGAGCCCAGAGCTTGTTCTGTTCAAGGGAAGTTAGAACCCCAGGGTTTAAAAAGTAGCTGGTTTTTGCAATCACCTCTCATTTGCACTTAAAATGTTTTCTAATACTAGATAGGAATTTTGGTGCTGTATTTTTTTAATGTGGGGTTGTGTGTGTGTGTGTGAATTTTATTTTTTTTTCCTCCCTGTTAGTTGTGAGAAGTTAAATGTTATGGGATCTTCTAATTTTACCCTGTGCCTTTGGCTCTGCTTGAAGAAAGCCATTTGATGCAGTTTCAGCTGCCAATATCTCTTTGCCACTCAGTCAGTGTAATTGGATCTAAAGTACACGTATAATTTGCTGCTGGCAATGCTGGCTTGTCTTAATATGACTTCCAGCTGATTTCTGGAATTCATCAATGAATATGCATAGCATAGCAGTCATTCTGGTGCAAATGAATGACTCTTCTTGGGAACTCAAGCCTTCATGCTATCTACATATCAAGGCAGGATCTGTGGCATAAACTGGATGGAGGCTTTCAGAAGGGCTTATGACATAGCCCAAGACACGACGAGTGCAAAGCATGAGATGTTTTAGATTCTGCATGTGTGTGCATTCTTCCACATTTGGCAAAATTTCTGGGCTAAAATGAGGAAAATTTGATAGGTATAAATATGACCTCATAGGCAGATGATTTCCCCGGTGCTTTCTTCTGCATTCACCCTGACTGAAGGCTACAAACATTTTCACTGAGAGCAATTCTATTGTGTCTCTTCTGCAAGCCAGCTCTTTGAAACATCTGTATTTAACTTTAAACTGTGTGCTATTCTTGCCCATCTGCTTGTGGGTTTTTTGTACCTCTTATTTTTCCTCACCTGAAAACTGTCATGTCATAGAAAACTGGTTTTTCAGGCTGTAACAGTACTTTCAAAAAGTAACACAGTCATAAATTAGGGTCACATAAAGCTCTAAAGCAGTTCCAAGCAGCTCCCTCCTCACAGACCCATATAGTTTTGTTTGCAGATTGCAGTCAGAGGATCTTAAACTTTATCACAGCAAATACTCNNNTACCACAGCAAATACTCAGCTCCTCTCAGGTATCAAGGATGTGGTGTTTTAAAAGAATCCTTGCACTTGCACTCCAACACCCAATTAGAGGTCCTGACTTGGCCAACTTGGCATTAGAAAATTTGGGCATGTGGTAAACCCCTCTCAAGTTTATGAAAACTCTGTGGGGATAGTGAGAGAATTGGACAATCTGAAGGACTACATGAACAGCAGTGGATTTTATGATTAGTCATTTATGTATACTTAATTACTTGCATATTTTCAATTACCAATAGCTTCATTAAAAATATACCTGTTATACTGTTTTAGAGGGATATTTCAGCTTTCCTGAGTTTGTTTTTTTGTTTGGTTGGAGTTTTAGTTTGTGATTTTTGGTTTGGTTTGGGTTTTTTTCTTTTCTTTTTCATTTTTCTTTCCTTTGTTTTTGAGCATTATATTCAGGACAACTCCCTCAGGTGTTCTGCCTGATAGCTGGGGCAAACAAAGAAGCTTTTAAGGGAGTTCTCACTGTACTTTCTCTACATGTACTGCACAGTACAATTCAATATTCATAAATTACTTTTGGCTGCTGTTAGTATTTCCCATCTCTGTTTGCTAGTTCATGTACCAGATATATTTCAAATGAATCATTAAACATCAGGGGATTTGATACTTGTTCCACATGCAACTCACTATTGAAAAAAACTCTAGTGCTTTGTGCTAATGCTAAGCCCTACCTTTGATTTTGTAACAAATATAGGAGTCAGAGGCAGAATAAATCAGATCCTGTACCGTCAGGTTGACAGAGATGATTGATCATACCTTTCTGACAGCACTGCATTTGACTGCAAGTCTCATGCAGCCCTACTTTAGATCATACAGAGGCATCTGGATGATGAAAAGCAGGCTGGCTTAGAAGGCAGCATACAGTGCTGCACCACTGTCATATTTATTTAGTGGTGTATGTCTGCTAAAATGCTTCATGTTGTAGCTCATGCTAATAATTCCCTCTTATGTTGAACCCATCTCGGCCCATTTTTATTCCTTTACCCATTTTTTAAACAAAAATTCTTTTCAAAAACCTTTCCAAAATGGAAACATAAAGCCTTTATCTAAGCTGACATGTGTGGGTAATAAAATAGTTCATTTCTGCACTAAGAGTGCTGTTTTTGGAAATGAAATAATTATGTGTTAGTCAAAAGTTTAGGTGGTCACCCAAACATTTGTGTTCTTCCTGCTTCAGAATAAAACAGTTTACTCAAATATTAGAAACTCTTTAGTCCTACAAATTTGAGCTTGGTTTCTGTTTGGCTCTTGGCAATGGAAGTCTGCATCAAAGCTCTGGTCTTGAATTTTGAATTTGGATCTGAAACCCAGAAATTTACCTGGGCAGAGGGAGCAAGGAGCAGCAGCCTCTAACTGTCTCTCTGTCCTGCCTTGTTGGAGAGGGGTTTGTGTGTCTGTCATAAGAATAGAACTCATCTGGAAGCTGCTCTCATAGAGAAATTGTATTTCATTCATGTTATGAGTGTGCCTGCATACAAACTACAGATTGGTGCAGCACATTGTGTTGGGTTTTTCTCACAATTTTTAAAGGTGTTATTTGAGATACATTTATGTTTGGCTCGTATGGTCTAATTTGGCTTTCTCTTTTATAATACAAATTATTTTCTCTCTATATATATGTATATATACATGAATGTATGTATGTATTCTTTAAGGCTAGCGATGCAGAGCTGTACTCCTGTGTTGCAAATTTAAGAAAATCAATGGAGTATTATTTAATGCATGTCAACTTCTTTTTTAATACTATTTCTAAAGTAAATTGCAGCAAGCACACAGCTATGCACCACGGAATAATAAATTGATACAGAATGTGTGGGGAAAAGGCAATAAGCCAGAATCATTAAAAAGCTCAGTGCACCACTCCAGCAACACAAAGCAGTCGTAAAGCTGAGGCTGGAGCTGCACGCAGCAAATGGTGTACACCAGTAAATCTGGCCCTGGTAATTTTATTGCAAATGACATACAAGCTAGAAAAACATTTAGATAATTGAAATTAACACTTTTAACAATGATCTATAAAGCAGGGGATGATAATCAAGAGGTTCTTTCTTGCTCTTTGTAGCAACACTCTAGTACTTCACATTCTATTTTTCTCCAATATTAATGAGGCAAAATAACATGAATCCTCTTTTTCTTAAGAATGGAACATCTTTTTCATGAGGAATCATACCAGCCCCTAGTTTGCCAAACACTATAACTGTGTATGGAATGAAGGCTTGTTATTTTGGTCTTGGAACAAAGTTAGATAAAAAAAAGGAAAAGATAATAAAAAGGAGCTGTTGGAAAAACATGAAACAGATTTTTTTTATTATTATTGATGCAAATCTGCACCTGTGTTTACTCATATCAAAGTTACTGTGCATACCAGATGATCTGAACATAGCCCTTGGGTAGGCAGAAAGGCTGCTGCAAACTTTGAAGTCCTTTGGAGGGTGTAACCACTACTGAAAGACTTTGGATATTCTTCATCGATAATCTCAAAATTAAAAAGATTTTTATTTTCTAGTTCATCCATTCCCTATTTTTCAACACGGCTCTTAAAATACAACCATTTCCTTTCTTTCTAACTAAACTGATGAACGAGAAGATTCAATCTCCCAGGAAATAAATAAGCTTTTTAATGTTTGACCAGCTATTTAAATCATGGTTTGACCATATTATTGGGCATTGTCTCTCATTAAGCTGCCTCCAAAGGCCACCAGGTAGGGAGCCTGTTATCTTACAACACCCCATCCAGGCAACAAGCCTTGATTAGAACTAAAATCCCACCAGAATCCTTTTTAAAACTTAGAGAGTTTTGCTTATCTGAGTTCTGTGCTGAAATCTGGCCATTTCTCTCCAGTCTATCAATCTGAGCTTTTTCATGAATATCAAATTAATTTCAAAAAAATCATAGTAAAACAATTTCTGTAGTAGAAGCAGCAGTATTGGGAGAGAGATGGAAATATGGGTTTGCACTAAATTCCCCTTTTTTGTCAGATGATAGGGATGCTTCAGAAGTACTACTGCAAATATTTTATAAAAACCCCAACAATTTCTCCAGACTTATAATAAAACATTTTGTTCTCAAATAAAAGCAGACACGTATGTATGCATGAGAGAAGAAATAAAGCATTGCAGGTGGAAGAACTCAAAAGAGCAATGTTCTGTGTACTAATTCTGAAACTCTGGGGAAGGAGTGAGTGCTTCGGGAGGGGAGTTGTGCTGCCAATATTTTGGGACTCTGATATTCCTGTCTCTTCTCCCGAGCACCTCCAACATCAGTCTTTCAGATGCTGCCATTGTGGAGAAATTTGGCTGGAATGGTTTTCCCTGTCTTGGTAGTGGAAAAGGTGCAATGTACCTGGGAAAGTCATCTTCCCTCATGGAGAGGCAGCCCCATACCCAGTGGGACCGCTGAATATAGTGAGAACAAAATCTGGGAAAAAATGGATGGCTTATGACAACCCACCCAGAAACCCATGTCTGCGGCAAATGTAAGTTACTGGAAGCTCTAAAACCAGGAAGTCTTTTATACTGAGCTCCAACAGACTGTATAAAAGAAATTGAGCTCCAAAGTGAACATAGTGGTGTTGTCAGTCTTGTGCTCCTGTCTCTGTGGGGGATAATTAATTCAGCTCCCTGGAGAGGTAAACACATCTCAGGGAAAAAAAAANTCAGTTCATGAGGGTGGTTGTGAAAGCTGGGTTATTTTAGGAGGCTGGAGAAAAGGAAAAAGATTACAGTAGGGAGACAGGCTGAATTGAGAAGATAGGACAGTATGCCAGCAAAGTAATCACCTGTAGGAAAGAATGGGCAGTTTTCTCCCTATAAATTTCAAGTCCTGGTGTCTTGAAGAGGAAACTACAGGCTTAAAGTCCCTTTAAAGAGGGGTGCCAGAGATACAGAGCTATCTCTTCTGCCAGAGGAAACTGGTGGCTGCTGTGTGAAACCTGAGGGCACATAAGAACTGCCAGGGACAAGTTATAATGACCAGGACTGAGCTGAAAAGAGGTCCAAGCTGTTGCAGCATTCATTTGTATGAACAGAGAATGAAAGTTCATACAAACCTTTAAAAATATCTGATTTGCCTTCCATGTTTTTTCCCAAATTTACATTCAGGCAACAAATGCATTTGATTGTGAGTGACATTGTACCAATTAACAAACTCTGGTTTCTTGAAGGGCAACTCATATTCAACATTAATTCTTGAAATATTCTTTTGAAATCTCTAGTCTACAATTGAGGAATTATATCCAAAAAACTTGGGATTGATTGATTGATTGATTGATTGATTGATTGATTGATTGATTGATTGATTGAGACAGGCACATAATATTCTTTCTGTTCTGCTAAGGCACCTATTGATGTTGTAGATGTGCCATACCTGGAAATGTTCAAGGCCAGGTTTGATGGGGCTTTGAGCAACATGATCTAATGAAAGGTGACCCTGCACATGGCAAGGGGGTTGGAATAAGGTGATCCTTAAGGTCTTTACCAACCCAAACTATTTTATGATTCTATTCCAAACATTTATGTTTGAAGGATAACAGGAAGAGCATGCACAAAGAGCTTCAACTTCCACTACACTTTTGAATAATAAAGTAATAAATTAAAAGACAGCAAGAGATTTTGGCTTTCTTTTGGAACATCTAATTTGATGTATTTTAAACTGACCAACTGAGTACTGAAATTTAAGAGGGAGTTAGAGAGCCATAATTTAAAAGCTGTAGACTCTTTTTGGAATGGTAATATTTTTTTCCCTCTTAACTATGTTCACATTGCTCATGGGGTTCCAAAAGTACTTTGAAATTTTTGCTTGCAGTTCAAGTCCATTCCTAAAAGATTTTGTTCATTAAAAAAAAGAAAAAATGCATTGTTTTTATATTCTACACAGTACATATTCTTGCATTCTTGGCAATGCTAGGAGTAGACCAGGAGCTACCATTCCAGAAGGAGCTATCTGAAATCTAGGCAGATTTACAGATTTTACATTAACAGCCTGTTTTGCAGAAATCCTTTACTCTTCATTACCAAAATTCAGGTTTGATCCATACTGGATTTTTAAAAATTATGTTTCTGTTATTACAAAAATTTATTGTAACTCCACTTCAGTTAGTTTTCCTATTTATTATAATATGCCATATTTAATGCTTTTTTTTTTAAGACAACAATTTACTTTTAGAAGTTCTAGTCCAGAAAATCTTATCTTTCATCAATTCTTTCTGATTTTCATGAAGTTTATTTCTAATAATTGGTAATGATCAGAGTCATGCATTTCAGTCTGCAGTTTTTTTGTCTTCCTGCCAAAACCCTCAGCAGCATTCTTATGTCCTTGGTACTCAGTGTTTGTTCTTGTAAACAACTACAGGATTTCCTTACAAAGAGATTATTGATAGGACAGGAGGGAATGGCTTCCAGCTGAAAGAGGGTAGGTTTAGAGAGTACTTTCCTTTACTCCTTATTTTTTTTCCCTCAAGTGGATCAAGCTGCAGCAATAAAAATTATATTCCATCTGCATGAACAGCCTTCCAGAAAAAAAAAAAAAAGAGTAGATTAGGAGCTAACTTCAGAGCTGTGGATGCTGGATCTTTGAAGATGTATTCATTTCACTTGACTCTAACCATCTGAAATTCAGTACTTAGTGCAAGACTGAAGGTCTCTGTAGTCATTGGAGACAAACTGGTCCTCCCAGAAGGCAATGTGAGCTATTCTGGTGCAGGAAGGATGATTTTTTCTCTACCTTCTGCTTGTTTTACTTTATTGTCTATCCAGCATTGTTGGACTTGGTTTCCTTTCACACCCTTTGACACATCTCAGCTCACAGCATTTTGAGAATGGTGGGTTTTCTCTTCACCCTCTCTGGAGCAGTCTGGTTTTCCCACTGACCATGGAGAACACTCTTAGACTACAGAAGAACACAAGTCACACATCGGAGGCCAACGCAACTGGGAATTTAGAAGAGAGAAATCCCACTCCTTGAGGCAGTACAAATAAACCCAACAGGACTATCCATCCAAGTAGCAGTGCACATGCCTGAGTAAGAAGCCAGGATAATGTGCAGAGGGAACAAAATTTCTGAGGAGAATGCAGAAAAAAGGCTGCTTCAGTCTCACTCCAAAAGTTATGTTGGTGTCTGTCACTGGGGCAGATGGAATGACTTACCAAAAAGTTATGCAAAAACAAGTTTTCTTTTTTTTTCTTTTTTTTTTTTTTTTTTTTTGTTTTCAATAAACCGCAAACATAAAATTTGAAGGAGAAAGTGCCAAATGTACAGTGCTCAGTGCCAGTGAGCCTTCAGTTCAGATCTTCCCACTCCTGCAGTGTGGCTGAGGACTCTCCATCCCTTCTCCTGAGGCTGCTAATTTATATGATAAATGCAGGCAGTGGGAGCAACAAGGGGTCCAATAGGAATGTTTCAACAGTCATGGCCAGAAGGCATTTTTACTCCCATGCTCTTTCCCTCTGGTCCCATTCAGTTCAAAATGCTGCAGACAATGAATTGATGGTTTATCTTCTGAAACAAATAAGCGCTTCAGAGAGAATCTAGTGTTCTGATCAAAAGAAAGGCAGCATTAAAAACATGCAAGCAGTAAGAGGAAAATCTACTGTTAAAAAACAATGCTTTGCAGCCTTAATCTGTTACTTAAAAGTTCCCATTAATCCCTAGCAATATGATCAATCTGTGCTGAAAATTTAGTCTTATATGTATGAATGGGAATTGATTTTATTAGTGTTTTACTATATCAGGTCTGATAAACTCCCATATATATTTCAGTTAAGCTTGTATTGATCCACTTAGAAGAGCATTTTGACTAATTATTTTTTGCAGGGCAATTTCATTTGTCTCAAACTGAAGTAATGAAAAAAAGTGTAATTTAGCTGCTGGGCAATGCATGCACTTTCCCACACGTGCACACAAACACATAGACACCCACATATTTGTGTAGCCTGTGTGATGTTTTGGATTACTCTCTTGGTTCCTCAGTTTCTTGTACTATATTTGGGTCAGACTTTGGTGTCTGAGCTATGTACAGTATACCTATGGAAAGAACAATTCAGTGGGAAACAGAGACTTTTCTCAATTCAGCTGCAATCAAAGTTCCATCTCAAAGTCAGAAAAGTGTTTTACAAGCAAAAAGTTTTGTTTCCAAAAGAACACAAAGGGTGCTGAAGAAGGAGACAGGTGTGGGGTCTAGACCCTGGATAAATATCAAGTTGTTAGGAAATTTCTTAGTTCTTTTCTTCAAAAAAATCGTCAGAGGGATTTAGTACCTCTCCTGTGAAGATAAACACAACCGAGTTGGGTTGTTCAGCATAAGAGAAGGCTCTTGAGAAACTTTATTATGGTATTTCAGTATTTGAAAGGAACTTGTAAGAAAGATGGGACAGACTTTGAAGACTTTCTCCAGAATGAGGAGAACTGTCACTCTCAAGAAGTTTGATTAATCTATTCAAAATGAAGGACATCACCTATGGCCACTATTTAGTTGAATGATCAGAGCAAATTTTTATTTTTCATAACAATGTGATTTACATTATGAGACATTTTAGTATGGCCTATTATAGTAATAGGACAAGGAGTAATGGATTTAAATTAAAAAAGGTTCTGTTTAGATTAGATATAAGGAAGAAAATTTTTATATTGAGTGGTAAAATACTGGCCAAGTTACCAGAGAGGTGGTAGACACCCCATCCCTGGAAACATTCAAGGCCTGCTTGGACAGGGGCTCTGCAGTCTGATATAGTTAAAGATGTCCCTGTTCATTGTAGAGGAGTTGGACAAGATGACCTTTAAAGTTCTCTTCCAACCAAATCTATTCTAGGATTTTTTCAGGTATGTTAGGCAATGCCCATAAGTGGAGGGGAATAGGGAGGGAAGGACTGTGAGAAACCTCACTTTCTCCAGTGAATCTGCCAGTGGGTTTTGGTCTGCCTTCCACCACTGAAAACGGAAATAGCTCCTGGAGGTGTGGAATAGAGACCAGATCTCATCCCATGTGAGGGTTTACATCTTCCTCTCATGTGAGGCAAGTACTCTCCATTTCCCATTGGCAATACATGGATCAGGACTGTGCTTCTGTGGCCACCAGTACCAGGAGAAAAAAATGGTACAAGGAAGATACTACACTCACGGGGAATTAAAAACATATATTTTTAGTACTGACATGGAAAGTAGGCATCACTGCACTTCTTCTCTGAAGTGCATGAAGTCATTTAGAAATCACAAAAAAAGAGTGAGAAAGGAAAGTAAGATACCTTCTGTGATATTTCTCCTCAGTAAAGATGTCAAAGACTAGTTCCTTTTATTTATAGCTATAGGAGCATATACTGAACTCTGTTTTTCAGAAGGTATTTTGCTATAAGCCTACTCTCTCTCTTTACCATTTCTATTTGCACTCCATAGTCAGATGAAGTTATTAACACAAAGCCTAAAAATTCAAGTCATTAAACAGACATTCAACAGAAAATAATTCAGAATAATAAATTGAAAATACTAAAACCCCTTCCAAACTGAGAGGTAGACTTTTTGTCCAGAGATCTGAAGACTCTGAGTCACCTAGTGAAGGCAACTGGCCCCCTCCATCCACTGGTTCACTGTGAATTAAAAACTGACCACTTTTATCACGGTTTCCACTGCAGCAAAAGAAGACTGGTGGAAATGGGATACCTGACCCAATATACAAAAGCTCCAAAGTTTCTTAGTGACTTGGGAGGTGACTCCCTATGGAGTCACGTCCCTATGGTGGCAGCAATTCTGTAGGAAGAGACAGAATTGAGGTACAGAAGAGCATGACAGCACAGAGAGGCACAGAGAGGCACATGGAAGAATATGGCAGCACAGAGCAGCACATGGCAGCAGAGAGAGGCACATGGCAGCACAGAGAGGCACATGGAAGCACAAGGCAGCACAAACATGGCAGCACAGAGCAGCTTGTCTCTGCCTGACCTAGGGGTGAGGAGATGCCACACTGCAGAGCCCAGCAGAGAGGAGCCTGCTGGAAGCTGACAGTGAACAGTCATGATCACTCCATATAGGGACTTGGAGAGAGCATGTTGCTGTGTAAGGAAATACTGTGCCTTGAAACAGTGTATAAAAGCAGCTACTTTCTTTGAATAAAGGATCCTGATTCCCTGCTGAGTCTGAGTTAGGGCCTCAGTGTTCACACATTTCCATGGATGCAAGTATCCTTCCTATAGGTGCAATAAGGTTGAATTAATATAGTTGTCCTATTCCCAAATGCAGTGGATATTACAGTCTTGCAAGCTGTCTTCTCAACAGAGGGAACCAAACTTGTTTATTAGAAAGCTTGTAAAACAGGAAACAGAACCTCCCTTTTCAGGAGAATCTGGCACAGATGCTCAATTCTTTGGAAGTTATTTTTTCACCGCCATAACAGTTGATGGATAAAAAGTCCAAAGCAGAGAGTAAAATATCTTGCTTTTCCAATGCTCTAATTCCACTAGGAAAGGTTCCTAGTAGCAGACTGAGCAAGGTCAGTATTGCTGCAAGGATTGCTCAGGAATTCAGCAGGGGACAGGAGACCTCCTGACATAGTATCTAGCAGTGCCACCTTGGAACACTCTGCAAATTTATGCTTGCATGAGCCTGAAGTGTTGAAATATCCTGAAGTTCAGAGCTCTCTGAAGCATGCATTAAGCCTGCCTTTCCTTCTTGAAATATTGCCTCATATATATTAAAATGTAATGCAAACTTTTGTGAAACACTTAATCTCAGGAAAAAAACCCCTTTAAAATCAAAATACCAGGATACATTATTATGACTTACTCATAATTTCCATTGATAAAAATACTAATAATTGGGATAATCTATCACCCTGCTGTATCTTTCCTTTCTGGTGTTATGGCAATTTCTGCACCACCTGTCTGATATTTGCACAGTTCCTCTTGAAATACTTACTCAGATCTACTGATAAATGTGTGATTTGCAAATGCAGTCCCCAGCTGAGTAGAGCATTCCTAGTTAGCAAACTGCTTTTGCCTCCTACAAATAGATATGTGTTTAATTGCTTTTTCAGGTGTGACTTAGACACATAATATTGGGCAGAACAAGGATCTAGTAGAAGGCAAAATTTCTAACAATGCTGTGTAGAGCCACCATTTATCTCCTGCACGTAACCTCTGTTCTGAGGGCCAAATTTTTATTTAGTGTAAGTGACAAATCAGGTTAAGCAAAAGAACATTTCTGTCTTGCACTGCTGTTACAGTTAAACTTTGCAAAATTGGTTTTTGAGTTATAAAGAAAAGATCAGAAAAAGGGAGAGGGAAGAAATAAATGTTGTAAAACTCTGCAAAGATAAGTTATGTGGCTGCTATGAAAGAATTCTCTTGCTGGAATGTCAATAAATAAAACTTGAAAAAAATAGAGAAAATCAATGGAATAAGTTCTAAAATCCACCTGGTCTCCCTATAGGAGGAATTAGTGCATAAATGCAACTAACTCCCTCAACATTTCATTTCTCGAAAGGGTGAAATTTTAAGCCATGATATCCTCCATTATTCATCTCATTAGTTATCTTGCAATCATAATTGGGATTTCTAGGCTAGATGCCTGCATTCTGGCTTTTAACCTACCCCTTTTGAACAGAGAGTGCAATTAATCAGCTCTTCTAGGGTTGGCTGTCCTTCTGGGAAACATCATCAAAAATCTGAGCACATTTTGTGAGGAGAAGAAGAATGTCATTCTGGAAGACTTCTCTCAATGTTAGTGCATTTTATAAATGAGCCTTAGGAACTGGACATTTTTCTAGTGATGTTTGTGAAGTACTTAACCATCTCAAATGTCAGAGGAATTAATCTCAAGATTAAAACTGCCCTGGTTTCTTCCCTTTCTTTATACCACTACCTGTTGTTTTGTATATGTTGCTTCATTTCTTTGTAGGTCTTTTATATTTGCATACAAGAATCACATGAGAAAAACTGGTTTGGAAGGAACCTCAAAGGATCATTTGGTCCATCCTGGAGTCTGGCTTACAGGCTGATACCAAGTGTGTGAGTATGACAGAGGGAACTGGGGGAGTTGGACGTTATTAACACTAGAGGTCCATGAACCTTTAGGCAGTGTTTGTGATTTCTCAAAGAGAAAGGAAACCTCTTACAGCATGGCATGACAGCACACGTGGGGCCAGCAAATAGAAACATTAAAATGGCAGAAAGAGCAACCAAAGCTCCTCTTAGACTGAGGATAACAGTAAAATAAAATTTTATTTTAGAATTTGACATGTGTAAGTGACATAAGTCCCTTCTCCCAAGTAACAACAAATAGGACAAGATTAAATGTCTTCAAGTTGCACCAGGGCAGGTTTAGATTGGATATTCGGGGAAAATTCTTCATAGAAAGGGTTGTCAAGCATTGGAATAGGCTGCCCAGGAAAGTGGTTAAGCCATCATCCCTAGAGATATTTAAAAGATGTGGTACTTAAGGACAAGGTTTTGTAATGGCAGTATTTGGCTAGCAGTTGGACTCATAGTTTTAGAGGACTTTTTCAACCAAAGTGATTCTGTGATTGTATTCAATAGGTGCTACTGCTGAACGAATAGTTAAGGCAAGTATGGATTTTAGAACGGAAAGAGACCATAGTTTTCTTTATAAGTAGGCCTGTCAGTACAGTCTACTCAACCCCAACTATAAGGCAGATTTTCACATCTCTTGAATTTTTGGCTTGTCTAAAACATTTTGATTTTTTTAAACACAGATAAATGTAAATTTATGTATATAAAAGGTGAATTGTTTTTATGGGAAAGTTTTGGTCAAGAAAAATTAATTACTTTTACCTCCAGGCACCACTGTAATACCAAAACCAGCTCCAGGTTTAGAGAAATGTAAAACTTTAACTTCTGGCACTCCTCAGCAAGAGCAAGTATGTATTTTATCACCAGCTGCTGGAATTTATAGCATTGAAATCAAGAGCCAGCTGAAAGCTGACTCAGCAGATTGTGACGTGGACAGAAGAATGCCTGAGGAGTGTTTGCAGGGCAGAGTATGTCATCTAAATTAGGGCAGAGGAATTGCCTCATAAGTCATCTCTGCAGCTGCTCTGCATTGCACTATTGGAGGACTAGGATTCAACACCACACTAATTTTGCAGATGTAGCACTGATTCATCTTGTTTGGATCTTCGTATCTTTTTACACAGAGTGGGTTTTAATGACACTCAGATTATTCAGAGAACCACACTAGGTAGACCATTAAACCCAGGATCAAATCCAAACTAACTCTCCAAGGAGCCTTATTCAGGTGGTACAGTGTTGCTGATGACTCCAGTGAAATACTTAAAATATAATGTATTCCACCAAAAGAGAAACAAATGCAGAAAATACCTAAGAGCAGGCAACACTGCACAATTACTACTGGAGTTTTCTTCTGCTTGTAGGGACACAAAAGAAATTTCATTTTAAACCACATGGTCAGCCTGGGTGTTGTGTTTTGTAGATCTGCATTTCATATTTTCTGTGAGCTCTCTGGAGAAGTCAATATTGGAGATCAGAGTGAGTGGAAAGCAGAGATTTATTTCTGCAGTCTTAAGGAATTCAGAAATCCAAAGCCCTGGGGCTTTGGAGATATTTGGTTGTTTTTTTGTTTGCTTTTGTGGGAGGGGGAAGTATTTGTGTTAAACCTGTGACAAAACAAAAACTAGGGAAAACTAGGAGGAAAAAAAACCTTTTGGAGAAACTTGTATAGCCTCTTACATGTGGCAGCCAGCAAGTGGGATCTGCTCCTGGGCTGTGAATCACAATGCAATGACATTATCAGGACAGACCTTAGGTTCCTGAGGGTTGCTT
Source organism: Thryothorus ludovicianus (assembly GCA_013397245.1). NCBI lineage: Eukaryota > Metazoa > Chordata > Aves > Passeriformes > Certhiidae > Thryothorus > Thryothorus ludovicianus. Next base: position 220,717 of record VZTB01010963.1, read on the forward strand.
CATCTGGCTAGAGACCAGTCATGTTTCTCCAGGCCCCTCTCACCAAAATCAGCATATTTAAAAAAATTAGTAGTAAATTAATCAAAATTAATTAAAAAAACAATATTCGATGTTTGAAAAGTCCCACGCATTTCAATGAAAACATATTTGTCTGAAATTTTCCTGGCTTGCTTGTTTGGGGTATTCTCTCAGAAAAGTGTTGGCACTTATTAAGACACTTTTCTGCTCTGGCTTTCCTTCAGCAAAGCATGGCCTCATTCCAGTCTGGTGTTAATGACAGCACTGGAGTTACACACATCAGTCTACTCATTGTTGTGGAGAGGCAAGAAACTGCACAAAATAGTCCATTTAACAACAGAGAAAATAGGTGAACTTGACAGGCTTTGGAAGCTGACTAACTATAGTTGCACATTGGCAAGTGTAAGAAGCAAAAAGTAATCACATGCTCATGCTTTTATTGAACACAAAATTCATTTGAGAAAGAAAAGTGGAGAATGCTTCCCTCCTAAGTGGTACGTTTCTAAGGAAATAGCTGATTTCTCCAGAGGGCTGCTTGAGGGGGAATTGATATTCTATTGATATTTTGCTCCCTCAGTTTCTTTTGTTTTGTTTTGTTTTGTTTTTTTGTTTGTTTTACAATAGAAACTCTTGCTGCTATAAATTATAACCTTTCTTTCCTAAGCAGGTGTTTAAGGTAGGTGTTCAAGGTTTGAGCATTATGACAGTGCTTCAAAAACTCAGAATATTCTCTGTAGCTCCCAGCACTTCTGTTTTGTAATTCATCGCCTGCACTGTTTGTATGCTGAGTGCAATACCACCAGAACAGAGCTGATCTGCTGTTGACACACTCGAGCAAAAGGAAATCATATGACCCAGGATCCCAGTAAGACCCTGAAAACAACTGAAATGCACCAGAGAAAGCAATAAAAGCTGCAGCTCTCTTTTAGGAATGGCTTGTTTTTGAGCCTCCTTTTCTCAAAGGAATCAGCTGCCAGAAGACCATGAAAAACATTGTTATGGGTCAAAGAAAAGTCATCTCTACAGCATCTCCAAAAACGGGTCTAATTCCTGTGTGCTGTTTTGTGAGCTGGTCTCATAACAATGGTTTGAAGATTGTATTTAAATTCTTTAGGAAGTGCAAAGGGCAAGAAGTGAGCATCCTGCAGGGAATTAAGTGAATGAGATATGTATGAGGTGATGTTTGGATAGTACATTATCTCCAGGCCTAGAAGGAAGGTGACAGAAGTGGGTCTAATTGCATGATGTGGTCCCTAAGGATGTTCATACAGTAATGAGTGACAGAATATATTCACACTTGAAGGGAATAGCTAAATAATCCATAGACCTTGCTGTAAGGAAAAAACTAAAAGTTCAGACTACCCATAAAGTCCCTAGTGTTTCTCCCAGATGGCTTTTGGCATAAAATCATAACTAATTTTACCAGGTTATATATATACATATGTGTACATAGACACCCATACAGGTGTATTTCAAGTCGGGATGTATTAGATGACCAGAGATGAAAACCATTTGTTAACATATTGTAAATAATGCACAAACATAGATATTCCTACCTACTTTTTACCAACATATTTTTACTTCTGTTGTGCATGATTTTCCTTGTTTCCCTTTGTTAACTTTCTCATGCAAGGGAAGGGGCAGAGGAGGTTGCCCTTTCCATATGACACAAAATTTCATGACCTGATGGTACCATATCCTTTTTTTTTGTTCTAATGGCTCAGAAATGCTGCAAGACTGGTAGAGAGAGGTGGCCCTTTCTGCCTGCAGGGAGAGGAACTGTGAACACAGTGTCCAGAGGAGGCTAACCATTACCTGGAGCAGGAAAGGTTTTGTTTCACGTTCTTTTGTTTATTCTGCCCAAGAGGAAGAAAAATATTCAAACCTGTGACAAGCATGCTATATGGAGAAGAACAATGGAACCAAGGCACTCTGACAGTGAGGTCACACTTATTGCAAATGACACACTTTTTCCCAAAGTGCAGACAAATTGCTATGTAATTATGTTCAGCTGCAACAATGACAGATATACTTACAGAGGAGATAATGATTGCTGCAGGCAAAGTGGTAATGCAGTTGAGATTTTTGCACTGTGAGGTTACCCTGACTTTGTACACATCAATGTACCTCCCAAAGTCCAGATAAGCCCAGCTGACCCATCAGTACAGTGTGTTCAGGCAGACCAAGTCCTGCAGCCAGACACACATGAGGGGCTGATTGCACTTGGCATGACATTTGCCTTCAGTTTCTTTCCAACTTAAATTTAACTTTTTAGGGATCAACCAGATGAAGCTGCATACTGCAGCTGTGAGGCCTATCCCTCCATGAAGAAGAGCAAAGCACCTTGGCAGACTCCAGATGCCTGGGCTGTGCCTGCTCAGCTCCTCTGCTGGCCAAGGTCCAATGGCCCAAACCTCTCGCTGCTTGTGAGATTTGCTTTTCTTCAAGACTCTCAAAGCACTCCCCTGATGTTGGTAAGTGTCCTGGTTCAGGCTGAGATAGAGTTCATGTTCATCTTAGCTGGTACAATGCTGTGGCTTAGATTTAGTATGAGAATAACATGGATAACACATTGATGTTTTGGCTGTTGCTCAGCAGTGGTTACTTTAAAGAAAACACTTTTGAGTGTCCCAGCTCTGCAGTGAGAAGGTGCACAAAAATGTGGGAAGGAGCACGGCTGGGACAGCTGGATTGAACTGGCCAGAGGGCTATTCCACATCTTAGAATGTCATGGTCAGTATAAGATGGGGAGGGTTACCCAAAAAGAGAGCAATCATTGTTTGGGAATGAGCTGCGTATTGATCAGTGGGTGGTAAGCAATTTTATTGTGTGCAACGTGTCTTCGTGGATTTTATTTCTTTCTCTTTTTCCCCTCATTGTTATAATTGTTTTTGTTATTTTATTTATTTATTTATTTTATTTAGGTGCTATTATTAAACTCCTCTCAGTTTAATCCAATGAGGGTTTTTTCTCTTTTTCTGATTCCCCTCCCTGTCCCACAGTGGGGAAGAGGGAGTGAATGAGCATCTACATGGTACTTAACTCCATCCAGCAGTACACTGCATACTATTTAAGTCATGACAGTAAGACAGATTGGTCTTCTCTGAAGGCTTGTCAGTATGGGAAAAATAGAATATTAATACAATCAGGGAGCATTAATGTTCTTCTCTGAAGTGTTTTCCTAAGGTATTTTGGGATTATATCTGTGGCACAGTGACTCTGTTCATGAAGACTTCCAGCCTCCCAAAGCAGTAAGAATTCACCAGTCAGTAGACCTCCTCAGATTTTGCTCATGTTGTAGAAACCTGTGAATATTTGGGCAATATGTGGGGAAGAACAGTAAGAGATGCTGCTATAGTTATTTGGGTTTTTCATATGGAGGGTGCATGCCCGTAAGGTTATATTATAGATGTTCTCTATGTTGTCTCAATGAGCAAAATAACAGTGATTGTGTAGAGATGTTTGTATCAGCAAATTTGTCCCAAAGTTACAAGGTTATTTACTCTGAACTTTGCAGGTACTTTGAACCTGGAGCTGAGTTTTCTGTGCTTAGCAGGCTATTTTTTTTCTCTTTAAGCAGTTTAATTGGTTCCAGCAGTAGAAATCACCTTACCAGAACAATGACTTGTTTTCAGATACTGTGAGAAGTTCACAGAAGATGCTGTTAACTGTTGCAGTTTATCAGATAGTGCATCTGAATCTTGACAGCTGCCCTCTCATTGACTGTGAATCATAGAGAATGGCTCTTCCTGTACTTCTTGCCTCCAGAATACCAGCATGCAGAAATTTTAATCATTATCATAAAGTTAACTTTCTTCCAAAAAGCTTTAAATGTTGCTTTGAGGTGTATATCAAGAGAAACTGCATGTCACCTGACACTGATGTTCCTTTACATTGAATATTTCTGTTCCTCAGAGATGTCACTGCCAAGTGCTCCCATGCTGAAATGAAGAGGACTCCAGTGCTGGCCAGAGATCGACTGATAGGGCTTGAAGGATGTCACAGGTATTAGTTGAGCTGCTGCCAGGTTATGTGTCTGACAAAACTGGAAATCTTCCAGGGTGACTTTTAATACTTTTGGGATTAAATCTGAGCTGATGTACTGATGGATGGGCGTTGGCAGTACGGTGAGCGCTCTGAGTGACAAGAAGGAGGGAGCGACTCACACTCTGAAAACACAATTCACCTATATAAAACCTGTGCTCTGTCCCCTGTTGCATGTTCCTGCAGGTGAAAACCATCCCTGTTAAGATGCTGGAGGTGTGTTGTGGCTTGTGAGTCAGCACCTTTGAGGAGTTTGTGGTGGGAGTTGAAAACTTAACAGAAGCATGTTGTACAAGAAAACAGAAGAGCTTCTGACACTAGTCTGGTATCTTTGTTCAGCCTGGTGAAAATTTATAACAAATATCATGTCTCCTACCAGTGAGCTGTGACTCCCTCCTGGTGTCTTACAGGCTGTCTGTCTTCTGTACTGGGAAGTCCTTGGGATGGCCATAAAAATTAGCAGAGAGAACCCCTGAAAGGACAGTATCTGTCAAAGCCTCCATGCTACAAAGAGTTGCATTGTTTATTGGCCCTCTGCCCTTGATTCTCTCCTTGGGTCCCTGAGCCAGAATGCACTAACCTCCTTACAGATTTTTCTATGATGGCACACCTGAAAAACAGTCTAGAGCATATGTTTGAAATCCAGATAACAGAAGGGCAGATTGAGTTGGGAGAAAGTCCAATACAATTTAAAGAAAGTCACACTGCTGTAAGATTCCATCACTCAAAGTTACATGATACAAAAAAAAAGTAAAGCTCAGAGTACTTAGTTTTAATTTAGTAGAAGTCATTTTGATTTGAGCTAGGCTGCATGCTGTATACTGAAAAAAATAATTTATAGACTTTAATTGTAAAACAGTGAAGCCTTTTGCTTCAAAGAACCCGTCAGCAATCTGTCTTTCCAGTTTTATCAGTAAGCAAAACTGAGAGCAAATAACAGATGGGCATGTCCCTTAGCGCCAGCAGTGAATGTTCATGAAATATAGCACAATCTCCTTCTGATGTGGTTTTGTTTTTTTTTTTAACAGTAGTAATAGGTGTGGGGCAAGATGAATAATTAGCTCACATCAAAGATCCCTTTTTTCCTACTGAGAAGATGGCAGCGGCTGACACTTGGGAAATGACCATATTATTTTTGACATGATGGTTGAAGCAGACAAGCAGCTTCAGAAGACATGTAGAATGAATTTTAGAGGGTGATAGGAGCATGAGAAAGATTTTTATGTCTGGATTCACATCCCCCTAAAAGAAAAAAAATCCAGTTAACTCATTGCCTCATCAGGAGGCAAATTAACCTCTTCTAGCCATAGAAATAACTAAGATTAGATTCTCCAGTGGACTTAGTACTGCAGTGCAGGGAGGTGATGCAGAGGGAGAGCCAGTTTGCATTGCTTGGATGGCTGGGTAGAGCACTGGATGTAGCATGGCTATGTTGGATCAGCAGCCTCCCTGGACACACAGAGCCCAGCCCAGTTATCCATGGGCTCTGCTAACACAGCCAGAACCTCTCTCATACCTGTGTCGCTTTGAATAGTACCACCTGGATTTGGAAATATCTCTTAAAGGGCTAAGACTGGCTAAGACTTATAAAAACCAGTATATTGAGTAGGAAGCTGTTTAGCCTGCCCAGCCGAAAGCAAGAAAAATGCTTAGATGCCTTATTCAGAATTGAGAAGGAAAGGTCTCTGTGTATGTTCAGGATGCTCAGCTGTGAAAACTGGCCAATCACTCCCTGCTCTGAAAAAGCAAACAAGCAGAAAAATCCTATGAATCAAAGCATCACAGAATGGCAGGACTAAATTTCAACAGACTGGATTGGTCAGAACTCCACCCAACCTAGCCTTGAACACATTTCGAGATGAGGCATCTACAACTGCTCTGGGCAAACTGTTCCAGTGCCAATCAGTAAAGAATTTCTTCTTAATATCTGATCTAAACCAGCCCTCTTTCAGTTTGAATCCATCCCCCTTTTCCTATCACTACCTGCCCTTGTAAAATATCCCTCTCCAGATCTTTTGTAGGTCACTTTAGGTATTGGAAGGTAATTTGAGGTCTCCCCGGTGTGCTTTCTTCTCTAGGGAGAACACCCCCAACTCTCCCCGTTTGTGGCCTATGATCACAATCCTGGGCCTCCTCTGGACTTGGAGGGGTCATCAGTGTCACACCAAGCTTTCTGAGAGCTTGAGAGGATTTTGGTTTCGATCACTACTGAGAGAGAGAGAGAGATGTTATCTCCCTGAGCTAGAGTTCCTCATTGATTTAATATTGAATCCATTTTTGAAAGCAGAGCCACTTCAGCAGGAGAAATTCAGCATATCCCTGAGTGATGAGGGAAGCACTTGCTGGTGAACACTCCAGGGGATTTGTCATGGCATAAGTGCTGGAGAGGTCTGTGTGTATCCAGCATCCAGCCTGAAATAGTTCTGAGTGTTAAGGCAAATTATAGTTCAGTATTTTCAGCATCTAAATTTTGGATGAATGCACTTCATGCAAGATGAAGAATTAAGTCTTATCTGAAAAATGTATTTCTTACTTTCCCAATTACAAAATGGACACTGTTTTACATACATTCACTATCTGTAAGTTTATGCTTAGCTACACAACTGTTACTCTAGCTCCATTTGATAGAAAATGCCAGAGAGCCAGATTGTTAAACTGTGTAAATTAACCAATTCCACTGACATCAGCTGATTTTCATACACAGGCATTCAGGGCCCTTAGAGTTAACATGTCCACATTCCCACTCCTGAGTGGGTTTAAATGAAAAACAGTGTGATCTGTTTGCAAACAAATGGAAACATGTAAAGTGAAGTGATGCTTCAGCTATGGTGGTTCAGACTTTTGGAATGTGAAATGTTCCAGAGCCATGGGACTTATTTTTGCATGGTATACAAGTTACCTTAAAGCTTACAGATATAAGTGCTTGTTCTACCATTCTAAGCTTCCCAAAAATTTCAGGTGACTGCCCTGACGGTGGGTTGAATATGAGTTGAATTTTACTTGATTTAAAGTTCTATATCTGGAAAAATAAAAAAGTTTGATAGAGGTGGTATGTATTCAGAATAAACTCAAGTTCAGACAGAGTTTCACTAGGGTCAGACATTTTATGTGCTTGTACATAATAAAATTCCAGGATATCATATTCAGATTGGACTTGGAGGAATGTTTTACATAATCCTCTGAGAAAGCAAGCCAGAACCCCATAAAACCAAAAGCATAGGCTTTTTAATTCTCCTTTAAAGGAAGGTAAAGAATGTTGTATCATGCACCCATAAAATTGCAAATGAGATGATATATTTGTAAAAGTGAGATTCTGGCATATTTTGAAGTATAAAGCTGTAAAGAAGCCATTGAGGAAGTAAGAAAATAAAACCCCAAAACCAAAGAAAGAATCATTATCAGAATACGTAAATAGAAGTTGCATGCATTACTCCAGACTGAAAATATATTCCTGAAAACAAACAGGAGATGCTTTAATGGCAGTAGCCAAATACGTAAGCAACAAGAAAATAATAACAAGAAAAAGAAGACAACAGCATAAAAGAGGCAAAAATATTTGTTAGTCTGATAAGCAGATATATACAAAGCTTCCTTGGCCTTCATTTTGCCAAAGTGGTTTTTACACTTACATTGTTGAATGTCTGTAAAGTTCCTGTATTTACTGGGTTCTTTGGAATATTCATCATCCTGTGAAAGGAAAGTCCTTCCAAATATTTATTTTAGTAGCTATTTGGTTTACTTTAAATATTTTTGTTTGTTGAAAGGAATATTAACTTCTCATTCATGTGTGACAAAGAGCAACAAGCATTGAAAAACACCAGTTTCCATGAAGAAGAAATAAAATCAGACTTTTTTGGTTACTGGTACTACACAACTGAATATTACATCATTACATATTACATAATATTACATATTACGTAGCTATGAGAGATTTTTCGATCCATTACATACAAAAAGCCAATAGAGGAAAACCTGATGATAAACCACTATGTAGGTATTATGGGGTTCTGGTGAGAAAAACATGAGTAGTTTATGATGTCCTCAGACTCTAAGGACACTTATAAACCTGTATCATGTATTTCTAGTTTCAACACTTTCATTATCCTGTACCACTACGAGGAACAACATAATTTTCCTACATTTATGGCTTGTAGTGGCCACATATACACAGGCTTCTGAGGAAGAAGGTCCCCATCAATGTAGTATTTTTTGTATTTTGTCTAGAAAAATGTCTTCTCCTTGGGTACTAAATCCTAGTATTGGGAGGGACCAGGAAGCCTGAAAATATTTTTTTCTAGAAGAGCAATGCTCCTGAAGTTTAACAGAATTTCAGGAAAAAGAAAAAAGAAATGGTGTTTTTATTTATTTATGTTAAAAAAAAGAAAAACTATTAGAAAAAGAAACAAAATGCACACAACAAAAACAAGCAAAGACCTCCCCAAAGCCCCTGAAAAAACCCCAAAACCCAAACCTTGAAGAAAAAGGGAAAGAAAAAGAAAGAAAAAAGAAATCTATTAAAAACACCAATAAAGTTTATTTTTTGCTGTTTTAATTTGTAATTGTAGTGATAATATTTCAGATACTCAATAATAATAAATACTGAGTTTTCTTTCCAGATGTGGGGCTGTTTCTCATAGCCCAGAAACAGTGTGTGGATCATCTTTACTCCCTGTGGATGACTGACCCTGGACAGCCTTTTTTTTTGCTCAAATAAAATATTTTCCAGTAAGTCTTCCTGCTTAGCTGGGGACCTCCCTGAAAAGCAGCAGACACCGTGAGACTGCTAATTTGTAACCTACTTTTTACCCTTTTCAGTGCGGTCCCAGTCGAATTGCAGGCGCGTCAGAGAGTTGGGAAGATGCTTGGATTCGCCTCGGCTGCTTTTTCCTGCCTCCCTGGTTTGGTTCTCCCAGCGAACCCCACTAGATGGTAGCATCAGCTCAGCTCCGAATTTCAGCTCCTCCGGCCATCCTCCAGTGCACCGACAAAATATCGCTGGAAAGGGGACTTACCTATTTTTATTTTATTTTTGGATTTGGTTTGGTTTGGTTGTTTGATTGATTTTTTGTGGAAGGAATCGGTGTTCTTGCTGTTCTGAGGTGTTTCGTGCTGCTTCTGGGGTGGTGGCTGGTCACCCTCGTTTTTCAAGTTTTCTGAAGCACTTTCTAACTTGATGATATAATAATTCTTATAATTCTTATTAATTCTTATTATCATAATTCTTAGTTCTTTCTCACACACAGCTGTTATTATCAGAAGTATGTTTTTGATAAGACAAGGTTGTTTACATACTTTCTCTTGGTGTGAAAAACAAAAGATGGACAGTTGTCTTGACCAATGGGATGGGAGAGGTGTCAACCTTCTTCTCCAAACCCTGGTCTGTGTGGAAATACTATAAATTTAGAGCCAGATGTTTTAATAAATAGTTTTTAACCTTCTCATGAAAAAGTGTGTCCATGTGTGTCCTTGCGTGTCCCACAGTGACAGTGTCTCAGCATGGAAGGTGATACCAGCATTTATTGTATGGGGTTGGTGCAACCCCTGGTGTCAATCCATGCTGGGGATGAGCAGATGGAGAGCAGCCTTGCCCAGGAGGGCTTGGGGGTGCTGGTGGAGGAGAGGCTGGACATGCCCTGGCCACGTACACTTGCAGCCCAGAGAGCCAAATATATCCTGGGCTCATCCAGAGCACCATGGGCAGCAGGGGAAGGAGGGGATTCTGCTCTGCTCTGGTGAGAGCCCACCTGCAGGGCTGCATCCAGCTCTGGGGTTCTAGCACAAGAGGGACATGGACCTGTTGGAGCCTGGAGTCTGAAGGAGGTCACAAAGATGGTTGGAGGGATGAAGCACCTCTGCTGTGAGGAAAGACTGAGATAGATTTGCTCAGTCTGGAGAAGACTCTTGGGACACTGCTGCTGCCTTTTTGATACATAAAGCGGGCTCATAATAAGGGTGCAGACACACTTCTTACCAGAGCCCATTGTGACAGAACCAAGGAAAATGGTCTTAAAACAAAAGAGGTTCTATTTAGATTAGATATAAAGAAGTTTTTACTATGAGGGTAGTGAATCACAGGAACAGGTTGCCCTGAGAGGTGGTAGATGTCTCATCCCTGGAAACATTCAAAGTCAGGTTGGATAGATCAATTAAAGCAACCTGACCTTATTGAATATGTCCCAGCTCATGGCATGGGGGTTGGATTAGGTGACCTTTAAAGGTCCATTCTAATCCAAACCATTCTATGATTCTCTGCTTAGGGCCAGGGATGGACACATGGCAGCTTCATGCAGATCAGGCTGAAGACTTTTGAGAGAAGTAAAGGAAATAAGAACCATCCCTCTAATAGTTTTTGTTTTCTACTGTCAGATTTATTACTTTATATCTTTTGCATACTCTTTTTCACTGCAATATTTAACATAGATAGCAGCTAAGAAGAGGGCCATTAATAATGTCTCACAATGAGCTATATTTTAGCAGTTGTATTTTGCAACATATAGTACTTACTAGTGTTTAAATTTATCTTTTGTCCAGATACATCATTTGGATCAGAAATCCTGGCCCTTGTTCTGCATGTGTTTTACACTTTTATCGACATAACTATTCAAAATCAGTATTCTTTCAGAAAGTACAGTGTTCAAATGGATCCAGGAGTACAAGCTTCTGCTTTTCTTCTTGGGATTCAGAGAATATCCAGCATAATAGAAAAAGGGACTTCAGTTTTCCAAGCTAAATGTTGCCTGTTTTACTTTAAAAGGCAGTGATCTTTAAATTCTCCTTTCCATTTTCACTGCCCTCCTGACCTTCTTTGGTCATTTGGAGTGGCAAGCATAGCAAAGTATTTTGGTGGTGAGGGTTTACAAGATGTTTGGTAAGTTGAGCAGAAACTTTTAAGGGGGAAGACGGGATGGGGGGATGGAGAGTGTTGTCCATGAGTAAACAAGTAAAGCCAAAAATTTACAGAAGATTAGTGAGGAGTAAGGAAGAATTCTTGTGTGTGCAATCTGTATAATGCACAGAACATAGTAAATGAGACAGAGATCAATATGAATTCTTCCATATGTGTCTTTTTAAAGTGTTTTGAATTATGGGATCTTCTTGTTTTCAGTCATACTCTTTTAAGATAGAAAATTGCATAAAGTCTAACAGTGACAGTATGTTAAAACCCCAGATATTTTGCTCATAAAGGCAGGTAGTGACTAAATTAAAGCTTTATCTAAGCCATACTAATAAGATGCAATTGCATTGCAGTTTTTAATTACATGATTGCATGGACCAGACCCGCAATGCATATAAATGACTGTAGCTCCCTTAGAGTCAATGCCAGTGTATACTAACAGAGAATGTAATTCCTTTTCTTGAACAGTAATTTTCCAGAAAAGAACCTTAATTTACTTGAATTAAAAGGAATTCTATGTATAAAATATTTTAATCTGGGCTACTTACCCACAGGTGTAGGGGACTGCATAATTTTATCAAGGGCAGTACACCAGGAAATGTGTTGTTACTATATTACATCATTAAAGACTGATCATGTACTTAAAAACCTGTATCATCATCCATATGGACAAAGGGTAGAGCCCTGGAACCCTTTTTTAGCTGGCAGCTGCCTAAATGTGCAGTTTCCCCATTACATTAATAAGTAATTTTATAGAGCTGCTCTAGAGCCCTCTTCAAGTATTATTGCAGCATTTCTTTCATATACTTCTCTCTTACCAGGATGCAAATATATTGCTCCTAGTGCTTCAACCTATTTTTGTTTTGCATCAGCAGTTAAGGTAAAGCTAAATTTAATATTTCCATCCCTTCCCATACAATCTCCTTGATTATAAATACATAATGGCTTTGGTTTCCCCGTGCTAAATTGCTGCAGGTTCCCTGTGAGCATTAAAGGTTGCTGTTAAATGCTGACCCGTTTTAAATACCCCAGCGGGCATTAAAAGCCGGCCATGAAGGTTGTGACTTGGCCACATCCCTCTGGCAGCGCTGGGTTTGAGTAGCAGACACTACAGAGAGGATCCAGGTACACCCTGCACTTGCTGCCATATGCAGGCTTCTCTTGCCTTGGTTTTTCGTGAAAACTGTTGTGTTTTTAAACTTCCTGGAGCTTAATTTATAAACATGACAATGAAAGTGAGACTTGGCACAAATCCCTTTCCATCCAGTGCATGGGCATAGTAGGGTAATTGCAGTTATTTACATTTGGCATCCAGCTGACTGAACTAACAGAACAGTATCTTTTTTTTTTTCCCTCTTGGAGTAGAGAGGCTATTAAATTAAACAGGTTAATGTAGCTGCAGCATTTCACCCCCTGCTATCCCTGCAGCCATAGTAAATCTGCCACCTGTTTATTTCCATAAAAATTCAATTACAGCACCACCAGTTTATTCTTCTTATGTACGTTGCTATCTTCAGGCAGTTTTAGACTCAAAGTGTGTGGCCTGCTCCTTTCCAAAGCTGTTTTTCTGATGCTTTTTCTTAGCTGGTAGCTTTTAATTTTGTTAAGTATCCCAGCCCCACAGCCCTTGAAAACGAGAGAATAGATTTCTGCTGTGGTGCTTGCCTTGGTGGTGCAAAAGGCGAAGCAACATGTGCACACACACACAGATACACACACATCTCATCCCACTGTGGGGCATGAGCAGAGAGCTCTCTGTAGGCTCCCAGCAACAGCAGTTAAGAGAGGTTAGCAAAAAAGGCTGATGACTTGCAGTAAACCAGACATCTTTTAAAATCTTGCATTAATTCTCCCCCTTTCTTCATCTTTCCTGACTTCCTCCTCTGAGATTTACAAACACATCTCTCTGTAGCAAGGAGGTTCTGAAGGAGCCTCTTAATATTTAGGTGGCATTAGGTAAAACACAATCTTTATAAGATCATTGTGGAGACTCTTGCCATTGAATCAGAAGCAGCAAGTGGCCTGGGCTGGCTCTGTCTCTGCTGGCTGCTCATTTGGGTGTGACAAGAACTAGATGTGAGTGTCAGAGTGAAGAGAGAAAGGGACAGGCATGAAGATAAATCACCTGGCAGACTTGTTTCATGGTATCACTTCATCCCCTCAGGAACCCAAAGGGAATGATAACATTTCATTCACTCCCTTGTTTCTGGTGAGACAAAAAAGTTGGAAATGTTATTCTTACAATGGCCTAATTTCTGGTCAGATTCTTGACTTTTTCCATTTCATCACTCTTCCCTTCTCTTCCTCCACCTTCACCTGATTTTGTGGTTAAGAGCTTTTGCTTCTGCCAAAAGCAACATTTTTAATGGGAAGCCTGAAGGTCAGAATTCAGTGAAACAAACAGTGTTAGACTCAGAAACGTGTATGCTGTCATCATTGGGTCTGGTATTGCTGCAAGCACTGGCATTATGGGAATGAAAGGACCCTTTTCCATGTGCTGTTGCTGGGAGAGCATTTAAGTAATTAAGGAGAGGAGGAGCAGGGTGCTCTTACTGCAGAGAAGGGAAAAAACACTGTTTTTCTTTCTTCAGGGGATGGGATAACTTCATTTAAAAATTGCAGGAACTAGAAGTGCCTCTTTTAGGACTTGTGCAGAGATTCAGGGTCTGATTCTCTCCTGCTTCGTGTCTGTACCCTGGAACATTGTAAGTGGCCACCAAGCCTGTGATTTCCCTAGAGCATCCCTTGTGAGAGCATTTGGTAGAGGTACAGACTAATCTACACAGAGCAGAATAGTCCACTGGGCTTGTGGAGCTTGAGAGAGCTTTATTAACCATTCTTCTGTAGCAAACAGGCAGGTGTTTTCCTCAGAAAAATACCACATTACCAAAAGGACAGTGGCTAATAAAATATTGACTACTGCTTTTGCCTGTTGCATTATTGCTTTTGATTTTTACAAATACAGACCCACTCACTCTGAACATGTGTTGTGACTGGCTTCTTCCTCCTGAAGAGAACATTCTCCAAAGCCACCATCTCATCCTGCAGTGACTTGAAGGCAGCTGTGGTGGAGCAATCTCTCCTTGCACCTCTCTGAGGGGGAAGATGCACTTGCTTCATCCCACTTTCCATGAAAATACAAATTATAAATCAACTGTGTTACATTTGTAAGAGAAAATTGGGGCATAAAGAAATCCTGCTACTACTGAATTATATGGGTTTTAACTCATATGTTCAATAGCCTTTGTCAAGAATACTGTGTCTACTTTCTTATACTTTTTCTGAGTTTTGCATAATTATTTATTATGTACAACCAATGCATTGCCCAGATTGGATAATACTAACAGTCTTTGGAAATCTCCCTCATTTTTATTTTACTGTTTTCCCTTTCCAGAGTTATATCCTTAGGAGAAGAAAGGCTGCAGAATTTTGTGAAATAATTTAAATTTTGAATGATAATATTTTCAAAGAACAATCAAGAGAGGATAAATGAGGTTTGTATCTGTGTTATGGCATTTTGTCAGAACCAGACAAGGGTGAATTTTCTTTGGATAGAAAATTATTCATCTTCAACACAGCTAAATAGTAGTGTTTTTTTTCCCTTCTGGATGATTAGTCTTTCAAAAATTCTAATTAATTTTTTTCTGCCTTGACTATCATATTAAGCAACATTCAACAAGGAATTTATGCCTCTGCTTACATTTAAGAATGCAATTGATTTGGGGTTTCTTTACATGCCAGAGTTCAAGTTTGCCTCTTGGTTCAAGGATTTGCACAACCACGCTGAAGTCAATGTTTGTGCAGGAAGTGGTTTTTGACAGGAGCCACAGCATCAGAATCTAGTCTTTCTGCAAAAGGCAGGATAGCAAAATGTTGCTGGTTTTGTTGTTAAGTAATAAGGGCTTATTTTAAAAAAGAAAACTGTGGTGATGTGTTTGCTCTAGCTGCAGGTGATCTCATGTGGTTGGTTTGTAACTCTTGGAGTCAGAAGGCAATGTTATCTGCATTAATGAACCACAAGTTATATTAGAAAGATAGTTGAGGAAATTATTAAAGAAAACCAAGGAACATTGGACAGTTTCCAAATCGTTCTCATTTGAGGGTTTTAGGGTTTAACTGGCTGTTGGGGGTTGGGTTGCTTTCTTATAGAATTTTTTCCCAGAATTTGCCAGGAAGCTGATTGCTGGGTGCTTTGTGGACATTTATGGGTGCTTGAGAAGACAAAGGAAGTAGCTAAGTTAGGGAGAGGGTGGCTCTGGACCACACTTCTCTCTCAGAGAGTTTTGGCTCTCGGAGGGAACTGCCAGGGCTGTTCAATTTTTGACTGCAGAGAGAAGTTTTGCCAGCTCTCACCTGAAGCTCAACTCGGAGTGACCTACCAGCCCTTCCTCCCCTCTCCCTGCCCTCCTGGGAGCTGGTGCCCCATTGCTCTGCACCCACTGTGTTCTTCAGTTTGCTCTGGGTTTCTCCATGCCATGTCCCGCATCCCCTGCCTGCCAGGATGTTTTCTACAGCTCCAGCTACTGCCGCCGAGCTTCGGATCCTCCTCATCCCCAGGACTCCTGCTCGCTCCGGCAGCTTGTGACAGTAACAGTACCAAAGGGGAAAAGTGCCAGCATCAGAGAACTGTGACTGTTTCCTAGCTCTGTTTGTTGTTAATGCTATAGTTATTGTTGTTATTCTTGTTAATAATGCAAAGCTTGACTCAGCCAATATTCAAACAGTAATTTAATTTATTAATTAATGTGGTAAAGTATGAGCAAACAGCGCTGGGTACAGTGGTGGAACCTTTCCCCTCCAGCTGCACACTGAGGGTTGAAGCTTGCTGGCATTTATATGTATATCCATAAGCTTTCTCAGCAGTTTCTATTTCCAATTTTTACATCACAATTCCATACTTCAGGATCGTAAATCTATGATAGTGATATTTAGTTCCTTTAAATTTCTGTACTCTTTTGTGATCCAATCCTCCCAGGATATACATCCTGGGATGTGTATCCCAGATAGATACACATGGGATGGTGGGGTCCATCTTCCAGATGTGGGGTCTAGTCTCTATTTTCTAGAGCCATTAATCTTGTGATAGTGATGTCCTTCCCTTTGTCAAAACCATTAATCAGTGAGTTGATGTCCATCTTCCTTTCTCAGCCTGTTTTTCACTATTTTGATAGGAACTTGGGATAGGCCCACTTCCCTTGTTTCCAAACCTTTTATACATTCTAAAGCTGTAGTTTTAAAAATCCGTAATACAAAGCAATATTCTAAAATTACTCTTCAAATGTTCTTATTACAAAAATATTTAAGGCTTAATTACAAGCAGAAAGTTCTTGTCAAAAAGCAACATCCTAAAGTTATAATTCAAATGCTCTTACTACAAAAACGATTTAAGACCTATAATTGTGAACAAAGGATTGGTTCAAAGGCCTTCTTCCACGCTTTGCTTTCCTCAACTGTTTATTAGAACTCATCTTTATAACTGTTCCATGGTCGGGTTCCACACATCTCACAATTATAATTACACAGGTTATCTTTATTTACCTGACACGACACACAGCTTTGCATTTCACACTTTATTTATCTTGTTAGACACACTAGTAAAGAACTGTTATTCCTACCCTCACACCTTTGCCTGTAACCCCCTTAACTTCAGAATTTTAACAATTTGGAAGGAGGAAGTTTTAGAGTCTCCATTCCAAAAAAGCTAGGAAATTTTTTTTGTACACAGAGTTTTGGGAGTTATTCTTGCTCCTATTAATGCTAAATTCTCCTGTAAAACGTTTAGCAATTGGCCAAGTAAAAATTCCTGAGGGTTGACAGCATTGCTCAGTCTACCCTTTCTTTCTGTGAGGAACAGAAATCACTATTCTTTTAAAGGAGCAATTGTGAATATACCCGTGAAAAATTACTTAGAAGAGCATCTTAATGGAGTATCCCATTCAAATGACTGCAGGAAGACTGACAGCTTTAAAAACCTCTTACAGACAGAACCCGGTGTGTTTGGGGGTAACATTAAGGTGTCAGCTGCCTCATAGAGCTTGTCTGTCATACTAAAAGGAGATAATACATTTGGAAACTTGTGAGCTTTAAGGGGTAATGGCAGTCTGGGAGACCACTTCCTCTGTGTGCCCCTTTCCAAGGAAAAGCTGAAGACCAAGCACTGGTTTCCTGTAAGTTTTTGATCAGAACTTCTTGGAGGTGTGAATGAAAAACAGTGTTATGATCTTGTGTTTTAACCCTCTGGTTGAATTTTACTATTTGGAAAACAGGAACATAGCTCACTTCAGAAGTTTAGATAGCATATTAAATTCTCTTTTTTTTCCCTCTCCTCCTTAAGCTTCATTAAAGCTTTTCCACCAGTGGTAAGATTCATAATGCAATTAAACTAAATAAGTGATTCCTGTGTTCTCTCTAGAAGCAGTGATTTCAGGATTCTTAGATTATATTTCATGTGAAAAATCAAAGGAAACAACACCCCCAGTATTTAATTTTTTCTTCAGCTTATTAGATGGTTGCATTTGCTGTGACAGAAGCATTCCTTTAAGCTCATTGGAGTACAGTGACTTGATATTTTCCTTTTAGTATTTCAGTAGGATAGCCAGGTTGCTATAATAATTTATTGTTTGTTTCAGGGTTTTTTTTAACAGTAATCAAGTAAAGAATACAGATTATATTAATAAAAGTGATTTTCGATCCGAAATTTTTGTGTCTTATCTTAAATGTGATTGGGCCACAATAGAGCACAGAAGTGCATAGTTCCATAAAACGGGTTAAAACAAATCAAGTTATGTTTGTCTAGAGAAAGTTATGTTAGTTCATCCCACTGAGATTTATATCTTTGTGTCTTCACATTAGATATTTTTGTGAAAATTACTTGATGGTTGCTAACAGAAGATTGTTTTGTAAATATGTAGATCTTTTTATTTTTAAGAATGTGAGCTGCAGCGAAACCTGAATAGTCCTATTAGGAGTGTTTGAAGACATAATAACTTCACATGGGCTGCGCCTCGTACTTGAAAAACAGTGTGACAAGGTGTAGTCTATTCTGTGAGGAACAATTCTGTGAACTGATAAAATCAGATAGGATGTGTTTTCATTGTCCTTAATCTTCTGATACTCTGAGAATATCAGTCACAGTTTACCTGCTGAAGTCTTGATCTTGAGCATCCGATTAAAGTCCCTGATTTGTTGCATGAATTAGTTTTACTTTTTATTATTGCTATTAATAAAAAATATCTAAATAGAGAGGTGTACACTGTATTGCTGGAGTTAGTTACCCTTTGTAAAGTAGAATCATCAGTTCTAATCTGTCTCCTGCTACATTTTATGGACTACATAAGAGAAGAAACAGCAGTAGTGTGTGTGTGAGAGAGCTCATTACTTTTAAAGGTGTTTTGCAATTCTTTTATTGATGTAATTAAGAGAAGAAGTTGTGGAAAGGCTATTCTAGATAAAGGCTGCAGAAACACATGAATACAGATACTCAGCAACAGAAAGGGATGGGTAGAGAAGGGATCAAGTACAAAAGCAGATATCCTTGCAAACAAATCTGTTGACGTTTTAGAACCTGCTAGCAAACTGATCTTGACAAATGAAGGGGCAGTGGAGATATGTGTGAGAGATCTACTCCTTCAA
Source organism: Thryothorus ludovicianus (assembly GCA_013397245.1). Classification (NCBI taxonomy): domain Eukaryota; kingdom Metazoa; phylum Chordata; class Aves; order Passeriformes; family Certhiidae; genus Thryothorus; species Thryothorus ludovicianus. The sequence continues at coordinate 239,306 of VZTB01010963.1, forward strand.
GTACCTGTGTTTCTGAGGTCTGAGCAGCTTCCTGGAACAGAAAAAAACAGAGAGGAGGGTATTTGACCACTCTGGGAAAGAGGAAATTGATATGAATATCAATTCACCTTATGAATTCTTGTGCAAAAATGAAGTAATAGCAGAAGTCTGTGCAGGTGATGCAATGACAGGGAATGCATGAAGTCTCTAAATGAAAATAGAGTCCTTTCATTAGAGGCAGAGCAGATGTTCTACTGCTTATCTTATAGTGAGAATAAAGTCCAGCATTGTTTATTGACTTCTGCTGTTCAGTAAGCTGCAGGAAGAAGATGCCAACAAGTAATTTCTGTCTTGATTTTGAGCATTGGAAACTTAGGATACAAAATACTTACTTTCTAGCTGATGATAGATGTTACTCTCTCGGTAAGATTTTGCGGTAATATTACCTTGTAATTACAAGGTAATAGTACCTTGTTCACTTGCAAACTATATATAAAAAGAAGCTTTAATATTTTACAGTATCTTCTGGTTTTGAAGACTGAATAACTTTCTAACTTTGAAAAAGGTTGAGATGCTTTTACAGATTAAGAAGAAAAAACATTGGAAACATAATTTTTTGATCAAAATTATCACTTTATACACTTTTCCTACTTGGTCTCATTTATCCCAATTCATTTTTTGTAAGCAAAATGTGTACCATCAATCTATATGTGTACTTTATCCTATCATCCATTCATTCTTTCAATTTGTTTCAACAGGATCAAGGAAAAAATGCGAGGGTGCCAAGAAGAGAAACAATTACAACAGAAAGAAATGGGCTTGTTATAAGCCTACGGACAGTTAAAATGCTATTTGTCCTACCGTGAAGCAATTAACATCTAAGACTGTAGGAAATTTTTAATTGAGTATTGATTTTAAACAAAAGTAGTGATCACTTAAATAGTTGTGTTCTGTTGAACAGCCCTCATCGTGGCTTAATGCAGACTTTCAGACAACTGTGTTAATTTATCTGCATATGACATTTGCTTTTTTTAAAACCTTTTGGAGGATCAGAATAGAGATCTTTTGGACAATCAAAAATGGCTGTGTTCAGAAGATGCTACTATAAGGTTCTAAGTGACAATTATGAGAATTCTGTTCAATTGCATAACAAGATTGAAGTTTTATCTTCAAAGAAAAAAACTGGCATCTCTATTACCTTCAACTTCAGTTGAAGGTCCTTTGCAGTGTTTAAGTTTTCAATGATATGTGTGAATGTTTTTGAACATAGACTCAGGAAAAGGGAACCTGAAACAGGGGAGTGGAGAAGTTGAAACTTCTGAAACTTCTAAGTGAAGAAATTTTGTTGGAAAAGTTTCTCATGTTGTAAAGAAGGATCTGTTTGAGACTGAAGGACCTTCCCTCCCTTCTTAGCCCCAAAAGCTAGCTTCCTGACAACCTTCCCTGTTTGTTTTTTTTTCTGTTTTTTTGGGTTTTGTTTTGTTTTGTTTTGAAGGGGAGTGGTTGTGGGTCCTTTTTTTTGTTGTTGTCTTTGTGGGAGTTTTTTTGTTTTGTTTTGCTATTTTTTGGTTTTGCCAGGGGGAGAAGCAGCAGGTTCTTCTTCTCCAGCTCATTTTTTTGGTGTGATATGTTTGTCTCCTTTAGTTTTACATTGTTTCTTGCCAATTAATTCTCTTTGTACATCCTTATCTAATACAGCTTAGCTTCTACTTTCAGCTGAGAAATCAAATATTTAGTTTTAGTCATAAACCTTAAAATATTGATGACAAACACTAATTGATGTTGATAATAGTATGCACATGAATCAGAAATAGCATATCTTTGGAAAAATATTAACTGGTGTCATTTATAAATGTCAAAGAGATTGATAGGCTTTCTGCCTGTCTCTCTTCTCAATATGCATATAGATTTTAACAAACTCGCTGTATCTTTCCTTTTGCTTCTATTTCTCTGCATTTCCTCCCCACTCATAGTAGTGTCAGCAGAGAGGAAAAAGTTAACTGTGCTCCTGTGGAGCTCTTTCCAAATTCTAGCTTCTTGCATGGTGGGCTGGCCCAGAAGACATTGCCTATCCTAAACTACAGGCAATTAGATTAGCAATTTTATTACTAAAAAATGTATGAATTGCAATGTTATATTGTTCCCTACTTAGAAATTCACTTTTTGCGTGCATGACTGGTTGCTACCCTAAATCAAATGACATTGAATGACATTTTCTGTGGTGACCATTTGGTAGATGTGAAACTCAAGCAGAGTGGCCCAAAATTATGCAGAAATAACTGAGTTTAGTATTACATCCTCTTCCCTGAACAGTTTTTAAAAAGGAATCTGGAGAAAATTGACACATATGAGTTTCTGCAATGAGTTGTCACAGGACTGAGGGTGGAACAGTGAAATTCTGGTGCTCAGACCTCCTCTGTAAACATTTTAACATTTCCTGTTAACAGCGAGATGAATAATACACTCACTCTTCTTGTTACTTATAATTCAACAGGCACTGCAGTAGGATGATGCTTCTAATTATGATGAATTATTATAGACTAATTGTGTCTAAACTGGCAAGTTATAAGATTGAAAAAGTACAAACTATCTTTCAGAAAGACAGAGGAAAAAGCATTTAAGAAAAGTAAAAATCCCAGACTTTTTCTCATATTCCATTCAATTTCTCAAGTATTTGTTAAGTTCTTTTGCCTCTGACATCTCCAGAAAAGCAGTTTTGACCTGACTGAATTCACTAACAAAGCTTAATATATGTTTCAGTCTCTAAGAGCTAGATATATTCTTTCCTGAAACACCTGTCTGGCTTGTCATGCCTAAAATGAGGGAGATTGAATAATGACTTAATTTGATGAGGAGCAATAGTACAATTATTTTGTTATCCTGACTAGTCTGTAATTACCTAAGCTGTTTTCATACACAGCTTCAGAGTAGAAAGGCTTTTTTTTTTCCTATAGAGTATGTCTGAAATTTCAAGGAAAAGGACTAATGTTCATTCTTACTCATGTATTTTCATAATACTTTGAGCCCTTTGATTTTAGGTGCCTACTTGGTTTCTGTTACAAAACCAATAAATTTGGTAAAAATTATACGTGTCCAGGAAGACAGTACCTGTGCTTCTGTTCACTCATCCCTGTTTCTTCAGCATTAACTTTTGAAAGCAACTGCCCTGTCACATACTGAGTGACAGGGAATGACAAAGGCATTGGAGGAAAGCATGTCTGATGTCCTCATGTCATCCGGGAATATCTTGCAGGTTAATGTGGGAGCACATAAGAACAGTGACTGGATGCTTTCATAATGGCAATTCAGAATTTATACTATATATTAATACTACTATCATATATTATACTAATTATCATATATTATACTAATATTATCATATATTTATACTATTCTATATTATAGAAAATATGTGAATGACAATAAACTCTGATAATCCAAATATAATTTTTCTTTAAATAGTCTAATATGATAATCTGGTGAATGGTCTTTTACAGGCATAAGAAAGTGGTCGGACAGTCACATCCACAGGGTTGTGGTCAATGGTTCAGCATCCTGGTGGACATCAGCAATAAGTGGTGTGCCTTGTGTCTGTATTGGACCAGTGTTATTTAATATCTTCATTAATGACAGAGGCAGAAGGATCAAGTGCACCCTCAGCACACCTGCAGGTGACACCAGGCGGAGCAGTGCAGTTGACACACCTGAAGGACTGGATGGGACCCGAACAGTGGGACCTGAACNTAGGATGATGCTTCTAATTATGATGAATTATTATAGACTAATTGTGTCTAAACTGGCAAGTTATAAGATTGAAAAAGTACAAACTATCTTTCAGAAAGACAGAGGAAAAAGCATTTAAGAAAAGTAAAAATCCCAGACTTTTTCTCATATTCCATTCAATTTCTCAAGTATTTGTTAAGTTCTTTTGCCTCTGACATCTCCAGAAAAGCAGTTTTGACCTGACTGAATTCACTAACAAAGCTTAATATATGTTTCAGTCTCTAAGAGCTAGATATATTCTTTCCTGAAACACCTGTCTGGCTTGTCATGCCTAAAATGAGGGAGATTGAATAATGACTTAATTTGATGAGGAGCAATAGTACAATTATTTTGTTATCCTGACTAGTCTGTAATTACCTAAGCTGTTTTCATACACAGCTTCAGAGTAGAAAGGCTTTTTTTTTTCCTATAGAGTATGTCTGAAATTTCAAGGAAAAGGACTAATGTTCATTCTTACTCATGTATTTTCATAATACTTTGAGCCCTTTGATTTTAGGTGCCTACTTGGTTTCTGTTACAAAACCAATAAATTTGGTAAAAATTATACGTGTCCAGGAAGACAGTACCTGTGCTTCTGTTCACTCATCCCTGTTTCTTCAGCATTAACTTTTGAAAGCAACTGCCCTGTCACATACTGAGTGACAGGGAATGACAAAGGCATTGGAGGAAAGCATGTCTGATGTCCTCATGTCATCCGGGAATATCTTGCAGGTTAATGTGGGAGCACATAAGAACAGTGACTGGATGCTTTCATAATGGCAATTCAGAATTTATACTATATATTAATACTACTATCATATATTATACTAATTATCATATATTATACTAATATTATCATATATTTATACTATTCTATATTATAGAAAATATGTGAATGACAATAAACTCTGATAATCCAAATATAATTTTTCTTTAAATAGTCTAATATGATAATCTGGTGAATGGTCTTTTACAGGCATAAGAAAGTGGTCGGACAGTCACATCCACAGGGTTGTGGTCAATGGTTCAGCATCCTGGTGGACATCAGCAATAAGTGGTGTGCCTTGTGTCTGTATTGGACCAGTGTTATTTAATATCTTCATTAATGACAGAGGCAGAAGGATCAAGTGCACCCTCAGCACACCTGCAGGTGACACCAGGCGGAGCAGTGCAGTTGACACACCTGAAGGACTGGATGGGACCCGAACAGTGGGACCTGAACAACCTCAGCAAGTGAGCCCATGGGAATCTTAGGAGGTTTTACAAGACCAAATGCAAGGTGCTGCATCTGGGTCAGAACAAACCTCCTGTATCAATCTAGGCTGGGGGATGAACAGATGGGGAGCAGGCCTGCTCAGGATTTGGGAGGAGAGGTTGGACATGACCCAGCCACGTGCACTCAGCCCAGGAAGCCAAACATGTCCTGGGCTCATCCAGAGCCCTGTGGGCAGCAGGGGAGGGAGGGGATTCTGCCCCTCTGCTCTGTGGTTCCAGCACAGGAATGTCATGGACCTCTTGGAGTGAGTCCAGAAGAGGGACATCAAGATGAATGGAGGGAAGGAACACTTCTCCTTTGGGGAAAGGCTGAGCAATTTCGGTTTCTTCAGACTAGAAAAGAAAAGGCTTCAGGGTGACCTAATTGTGGCCTTCCAATACCTGAAGGGAGACTACAAGAAAGATGGGGAAGGGCTTTTTTTTAGAGACATATAGTGACAGGACAAGGAGGAATGTATTCAAACAGAAAGAGTAGGTTTAGACGAAATATTAAGAAAAAAATCTTCACGGTGAGAGTGATGAGGCACTGACATGAGTTGCTCAGAGAAGTTGTGGATGCTCTGTCCCTGGGAGACTTCAATGTCAGGATGAATGGAGCTCTGAGCAAGCTGATGCAGTGAAAAATGTTCAAGTCCACAGAAGGGAGTTGAAACTAGGTGATCTTTAAG
>VZTB01010965.1:711-292960 GCA_013397245.1 Thryothorus ludovicianus
AAATATAAGTATAAAATCTTAGGACATCACTCAATCAAATTTAAAACCTATTAGTAGCTTAGATGATGGAAGTTTGTTTCTGTTTAATTTTAATATAGATCAAGTAAATGAGATATAAAAGATAATTTAATACTGTGTCTGTTTACTTCTAAAAAAAATTCCCCACAAAAATTAAGATTCACTCAGTCTGTTGTTTTGAAGCTGGGTATTTCAATGATTGCTTTTCTTTTGGGGGCATATGCCCACGAGTATCACCTAAGAGTTCTGCAGTAAGGCCTAGAGCAATAAATGAAAAGAAAAATCAGTGTAGGAAGAGACTGCAACTAATAAATATTTGATCAGATACACAAATTCACACAGTTTGATAATGCCTTGAGGAATTTGCCATAAATTATTAACTCTTGCAATGTAAACGTGTGGTATTATGTTCCTTAAGAAATAGCAAGCCAATAAAGAGCTATTAATTTTTTCAATAAATTTTCTCCAGAAGCATATACATCTGAAATATTATAGGCTTATATTTGTGTGAATAAAAAGTGAAAAAAATAAAATATAAAGAAAAGTGCCCTTGAAGTATAGAAGTTGTAGAGTCATTCCCACTTTTCTGAAGAATTTTACAATTTTAATATGGGAATTTAAGGTATTTTTAACAATTAAATTACCTTGGGGAGAAAAAAAACCAGTTTTAAAGTAAAAAACACATGGAACAGAAATACCTCTTGACACTTATTTTGGCTATTTAAATACCAAATGTTACTTCAAAAAAGCACATTTGGGGTAGGTTTTACATTTAACTCAGGAGTAGCTGCAAGTGTAACATCACAGAACTGGACTGTACAGCACAAAATATGGTTTTCATTGCTACTTTTACAATGTGAAGGTATTCCTGTGGTGACAGAATCTTGGTACAGTTTCTGTTACTGTGGGTCAGGTGGTGCTCCTGCACATCTTCCCTTGCTGCAAGGCAGTGATCACACTGGAAATATGTGGACCTGCTAAAAGAGGCAGAAGTGCTCCTTACTGCTCTCAGAGGAAGAGATTTGTGATACAGACACACCACTGCAGTGCTACCCACAGAGGGGGAAAAATGTGCCAGCTCTTAGGCAGCAGGGTGAGCCTAAAGAAAGAATTTTCCATTACTTTTTTATTGGGAATGGAAGGAAAAGGCTTCAATAGTTCTCAGGATGGATTAGAACGTCAGAGTTCTCACTGCCAAATAGAGCAACTGGGAGAATCTAGGTAGTCTTGATCCTTTACAGGGATTTTTCTGTATGCCTTTGAAGGTGTTCAGCAGTCACAGATACAGGGATATTTATTAACCCTATCACGTCACCCTTTGCCCTTGTAATTATTCCTTAAGGGAGGCCTTTAAGGAGGGAAGATCTTTCTTTTTCATCACTCTAAAATGAAATCAAGAACTGAAATGCATTCCAGTCTGAATAAATTAATCTGAAACCAAGCATGAACAGCACATAAAAAACATTCATCATCTTCACATTTCTGCACAGTACACTTTCCTGACTATGAACTCTCTATAGCTCATGTCTGCAGTAAGCAAGATGGAAAATGTTCTGCTCCTGCAAAACTAAAAATGATGCACATAGATGGACTTTTTTACAAATCAGATACCACCAGGAAATCCTAAATGCTGTTAGGAAGAGCTGACTATATGAACTGGTGTATGTACTAGAGAGTTTTCATGGATTTCAAATTAAAGTTTGTGCTAATTGATCCTAGTGAGTTACACAACATCTTTTAGGAAAAAGAGGGGGTAACATTTTCTCCACATTGTTTTAGCCACTGAAGCTGTTAGGTAGAACATCATAGTCTGTTAATTTATAGTCTATATATTCACAGGACTACATTGAGTTCCACAGTGAATTACATGCAGGTTTTTTTCCAAATTGCACCCTTATAAAAAAAAACAGCACAGGAAACCTTCAAGTTATTCTGTTTAATTTTATGGAGGGCAAATATTTAGGGATTAATAATAACAAAAGCAAATTGTAAACACTTGAAATATTTCTATTCCAATTAAACTTGCAATAAAAAAAAGAAATCTGTCTATCCATGATGGAATAAAAACCCCACAAATTTGGTTTCGTTGACTGTCACGCACAAAGCTAAGGAAGCATTAATGTAGATTAAGAAATTCTTACTTGAGCCGTGCGAGTTTCTTAGATGCTAATTCTCACAGATATTCATGTTGGGCTGTTTGGGGTGTGAGTAACCCAAATGATACATCAATTTTTCCTTTGTGTTAAATATAAAGTCTTCACATTTTGTCTGAGATCAAAGTTTTTGCAATCATATTCCATGTAAACTTTGCTTGATTTCATGAATCTGGAGAAGTCTGTAATTTTTGATAAGCGAGTCTGTAAATTTTGATAAGGAATCTGCTCAATCAGTAATCTCTAGTATAAAGAGGGATGATTCAATGTTTGAAATCTACAGGAATTTCAGTTTCATAGAAACTGAGCAATAAGGAAGCCCATTTAAACTAATTGGAAAATTTAGTAGTTTATCAACTCCTTGTTAGTAGTTTATAGAAACAAAATATATACCCACATTTAATTTTCCTAAAAGTATAAATTTCAGTAATAAGGACCTTGTCACATGTTGATATTTAATTCCTAAATTTATCAAAAGCATAGGAAATGTCCTGGCAGAGATCTTTACAGATAATTCTGCGAATGGAGAACTCAGCTGCCATTGAATTTCAATACCTACTATGTACTCCTTTTAATCCCAGTGAAGTTTCCTTCAGAACTAAATGTATATTTCAGCATTTTATACATAGAGACAAAATCAGTATGATAGTTTGAATCTTCATATAAAATTTGATCCTACAGCTTAATATTCAGCACTAGAAAAGGCCACACAAGAGGTTTCTAAGGAAATACTACATTAAGGGAGTAATATCTTTGAAATTCATGTAAAAGATGTCATTGCAATTAAGCCAGAGATGTACCTTGTATGACCCATAAAAACATGATTGTTTAAAGAGGAGATCCTTTCACCTGAATATGGGTGGTGCAAATTTTTCTGTGCACACAAAGAAATTAGTCAAGCTGGTGGGAGGGAGGAAGGAGCAGGTGCTGGTGTTTTTTTTGTTTGTTTGGGGTTTTGTTGGTGGTTGGCCGTTTGTTTCTTTTTTTTAATATGTATTTTCTAACTTAACAATCATACAAGACCAAAATTAAACAGGTGATAGGCAGTGACACAACAAATGGATTGAGCACTTTTTAAAGGTTAGCAGCAGTCTTGAGGCTCTAAAAACACTTCTTAAAAGTCACCGTACATGATGTGCAATTAGACGGCTGAGATCCTGCAAAATCTGGCATATGTCAGAGATAAGGCTCCCTGCAGAGTTGCTCTGACTGCAGAATAGATGTGGCCTTTTTAGGTTATAAAAAACAATAGCAGAGTTAAAAATCATCCATTCCCAAGTATTTCAAAAAAGTTCTAAATGCTTCAAAATACGTAAATATGTTGCCCCAATAGCCAATCAAGTTTTGTTCAGAGAAAAGCCCCACAGAACTAAACTCACCTTGATGAACTTGGTCTTGCAAGGTCTCCTGTCCTTTAAGTTGGACAGGACAAGACAATCCAATACTTTCTTCTGACTGAGCTTTCAGTGGTTTTCATTTTGGCTTACTAGAACTCTAAAAAGAAAGAGATAATATAAGGAACTAATCATTACCCTGCAAAATTCTTTATTTCTTCTCTGAACCTGAGCAAAGGACACCAAAAAAGTGGATTTAAATTAGCATAAAGTGTTGTACAAATATTAAGTTAATTCACTGCCTTCATTTGCTTGTCTGGTAAACTGGTAGATCTTCAGAGTGAAAATCAATTTTGACTGAGAATACACAGTACTGGTCAAATAAGCTTTTGTAGGATTTGACCACAGACATTTCTCTGTTTTGTTTCCAAGGTATTCCTTTGTATTAGAGTAACTTGGTGAAAGACAGGAGAGACTGACTGTGAACAATGAAACCCACTGAAGATGATTACAATCCTTCCACTGACTTTAAAGGGCTTTGGATCAGACTTCTAGGAACAGAAAGTCATGATGGCAGTGGCTGAAAGTGTGATGGAAAATATGGACTACTTAAAACTGGACACTGCAGACAAAGCCAGAGCAGTTGCAGCAGACACTCTCACTGTACCTGGGATATGCTGTAGGACTGGCTGTGCAGGGCTGGAGGATGGACAGGAAGATGCTGAAGTTTTCAGAACAACGAAGTAATAATGAAATAGTTACGAGTGAGGAATAGCAAGTGAGGAAATCAGCTTCCATCTGCTATCCCGTGTGGTCTTAATTGCACAACAAGGTAAACAGAACATATCAAACATGGATTTTTATGGTTACTGTCAGGATATGAGACCTCCTTTTCAGGGGTTGGCCTCTTTTCCCAGGCAACTAATGACAGGACAAGAGAAAATGGCCTCAGGCTGTGCCAGGGGAGGTTTAGGTGGGACAGGAGGAAGAATTCCATCCTAGAAAGGGTGATTAAACATTGGAATGGATAGCTCAGGAGGTGTGAAGTCACCACCCCTGGAGGTTTTTGAGACTGGACATGTCACTTAGTGCCACGGTCTGATTGACAAGGTGGCATTCAGTCATAGGTGTGACTCGATCTCAGAGGTCTTCTGCAACATAATTAATTCTGAATAGCTTCACTTATTTTTGGCAGCAGAGTAGGTTAATAATTATTCCAACTACACTGAGAAAACCAATTCACTGCCTTTCCTACCCTACTAATGAGATGTGAATGAACGGTGAAAAGGATTGCCATGGGATGGGCACATTGATCATCACTCTATACATAAAGATAGTGAAAAGCAAGGGGTAAATTAGAGAAATTGAGGAGCTTCGAAAAATGCATTGACATCTCTGCTGCAGCTTTGGAAAAGATATCACTCTCCTAAAAGGCACCTTAAAACTTAGGAAGTGACAAGACATAGAAGGTATGTCTGGCCTCAGGGCAAGAACCATCTGGCACTCTTGTCTAAAATGAGAGTGAAGCAGTTAGAGAGCTTTGGAAGTGAATGTTGCAATAAGAAAAAATGTGATACATTTCAAGAGAAGGTCTAAGAGTAAGAGACTTTAGAATTTTTTGCTTGCTTTGTGTACATTTTAAAAAAGGTTAGTTCATGATTTCCAAATATCACTGCACATCCATGCATCGGTGCATTGTTTCATAAGCCCTGGTCTCTTTTTTGGTGACCTATCAGTGCTGGGCAGCTCCATCTTCAGAGGTTTCTGAACTGATCTGAACTTTAAGTAATTGAAACGTCTTTGAAAATTACATCATGAAGGAGAGAGGATACATGTTCAACATCAGGAAAGATTTTCTAGCAGTGAAAGTATGGAAATTTTACTGTTAGTTGGAAAACTACTGTGATGCAGAAAGCTTAAGTTTGTGGGACAGGTTCTTGTGAGATGATTCAACCAGCTGAGAGGGAACTAAATTAACAAAGTTATGAAGTAAGGAAGCAAACAGAATAAAAGCCCAGTTCCAGGTCAGATAATATCTTAGTATTTTGGCCTAAGCTGAATTTTATGCAGTAGCAACTTGACAGATGTTGACACCCAAGATAGCTTGTTTACAGCTAGCTTGGTTATCCCTGTACTAGATTTAAATCTGCATCCTCATGAATAAACTGAATCGATATGAAAAATACCCAAAACCCACAAAGCAAAAGATGACATTTTTCAGTCATTCATGTCCAAATCCTATGAGACTCCATAATAACTCCACAATGAAAGAAATAAGAAATTCTTATTGTGGAAACGAAATTGAACATAACTGGCATTCCTGAGACTTGATGTGATAATTCATGGCTTGAATGCTAATATAGCTGGTTATTGCATATTGAAAAAAGATGGACCACATGAAAGATGTGGCATGCAGCATTCTACATTTCTCTCTCTTAGAGCTCCCAGTAAATTAGGAGTATAGGCTTTAAATGCATCTTGAGGAAAATGTTAACAATGCCAAAGTAGAAATCTGTTACAGACCATCAGATCAGAAAATCAGATGAGTTTCTTTTTAAACGCACGTCAATAATAAAAGGAAAATGTTCAAATAAAAGGAAGACTATTTTTACATAAAATAGGAGCTACACATTTGAAGTTTTCTGATATGGTGATAAAGAAAGGTTCACTGAATAAAACAAGAAACCAAACAACAACAAACACCTCAAACAAACACTCTAGGAAAAATAGCAACTGATAATGGCATGGCAGTTATATATATTAGCACTCAAGTATTCTGTGTATGTACATATATATATAGTCAGTGATATAATCCAGTCACATAAACACATAAGATGAATAAGACTGACTATGCAGACATAAAAAAATCTATTTTCTCAATTCTGAGAAAACCTGATGAAAATATTAGCATTTTTTTCCTTCCCCAAGTGTACTCTTTTCAGAGACAAAAATGTCATTTGATTTTGATAGATATAATGTTTAAAATACTCGGCTGTTTTGATATTACTTGGCTTTGTTGCATTGAAGATTCAAAGTATAAAATGCAGAAGTGTGGATATAAAATCTGAAAAATAAGGAGAATACAATGTTATAATTTTTTTAAAAGACCACTTATGGAACACCTATTTTACTTTTCACAGAATGCTCCAAAGTTTTCTAGTATTGTACGGCTAGAAACAAATAAACATCGAAGTTCAAGATTCTAACTTACAGTGTTTCTGTTTCACACAAGTCTATTTGAGGACTATTAGTGCTGCCCAGGATTTTTACCTTCTGTTGTTACTCATTTCTTGTCAGCAAACCCTCTTCTCACACTGGCTGCTGCTCAGCAGTATGTCTGTATTGTTGGACATGTGACTTCATTTAGTTTCTTTCAGAGTGAAGGATGGAAGCTCATATAACTGCTGCTCCAAAGTTTCCAGAGTCTTTTCCACTTGGGGGAGAAGCATCATTTATCTTTAAATTTATGTGCATAACATACAAATTCAGCTTCTGCATGCAATGTATCTTCCCAAACCTACAGACATTTTGTATTTTGATAGTGCTCATGGATAACTTTAATAAACCTTATCCTAGATGTGGTATCCAGAGTTGCCAGATCTCCCCTTCTAGGAACTGTCAAATAGAAAAGGCACAGGGGAGAACAAATGCCTTTCTGCTTCTAGCTACCTAATAACTTCCTACTAAACTGTGAGGATAGCTGAGGAAACTACAGACAATACCTACTTACAACTCCAGCTTCTGTGGCCTGTACCCGTGTTCTTGGTATGCCCCACATCTGTGTCTGTGGCGTTATGAAAAGGCACAACTGGTAAGGAAATGCTTCCTTTTGTGATTTGTCATCTGAGTTCAATGATTTGCAGTATTCTACCATCTGGAGATGAAGAATCAGTAGCATAATACAGGTCTTCCTCATTCTTTTTTCTCCTTCTAAACATTGTTTTCTTTGCTAATGCATGTAAAAGCATAGAGGTAAAAAAATCACCATTCTCGAGTGAAGAGAATTCTGTCATGAAAATAAACATTGGTCTTGCCCTTGTATTTATATGAAGCAGAGAGGTCAGAAGGGCTAAGATTAACTACTAAAAAGAAAAAAATCACAAAAACCCTAAGCAGAATTACCTGTGCAAAAAACTGATACGAAAATAAATTAGAGAGACATTCTTCTCTCCTGTTTACCAAAAACTATGAGAAGTGCGTTCTTAAATACTGGGAAATCCTACAAAATTATGTTGATATTCTGGGTCCTGCTATGTTATCATAAAAATGCAACAAAGTTGCTGGTCATCTGCCTAGTGCCAAAAGCTGGCTGAGAGCTTTGGAACAGAAATACAAATTCACAGAAATCCTCTCACAATAGTAAATTAAGTCCTGCATACAAGATTAAGCATATGAGATCTTATAATTTTACCAGCCTGTACTGACTTCCAGCCCACTTTGCATCTTCCTTGATCTTCTCATATGTCTGTCTTCAGCCTTTCTTTTATCCAGCAACATGGAAAACACTATAAATAAAATAAAAAAATACAGATTTTTTTTTCTAAATCAAAATTCTGAATATTCATTATGCATTTGCAGATAAAGGACTGTCCATAGCTGACCATGACAATAATTTCAAGTTTGACTTGCATACCTAGAAGTAGTTTTATGGGAAATAATAACTGGTCTGAAAGTTAGCAGAGGGTGGTCCCTATGAGCTGTATCCCACTAACAGCTACTAAAGGCCATTGTTACCCCTTGTCACCAAAGTGAACTAAGCAGGATGGAAAACCTACTAAAGGGCAACCAACTTGAAACACAAATAATAAGAATGCAGTTTATATTACAACATCATCTCCATTAATTTTCATCCATTGAGCTACATTATGCATTCACTTAATAACAGGGCAGCCTAAATTGACCAGGATTAAGTGATGGGAGAATTTGGCTGATTAAATTGCTTTGAGATGATTCACACAGTGCTAATACTGTAGACATCAACAACAAATGGTGGTGAACAATGAAACAAAGAGACACAAATAACACACAGTTAGCTGAGGCTAATTTTATCAGTAGGTGCTGAACACAGTCCATAGCTATTACAGTGCTGAAAATAAAAAAAGCATACAGTAAATGTCTCTAATGTTATAAGTTACAGTCTGCGTGTTACTTAAATTGTATGAAGTCATCTTGTATTCTGAGGTGTCAGCAACAATCTAATTGCTAGCCATTTGTTCTTTTAATGTTTACTTAGAGAGGTGTTTCTGGAAAAAAAGTAAAAAGAGTAAAAAGAAAGTTTAGAAAACAGAAGGAATTATGCTTGGATGTACAATGAAGAGGCCACAGGTACTTGGGAGTATTTACTGTCTGTGGATTTTAATTTCCATCTGTATATTTTATTAGCATTAAAATCCTTGAACCACTGTAATAAAATTGATGAAACATATACAGCTATAAAACAATTATGTCATCCGATGGTAGCTAAATTCTACATATGAGTGAGTAGTATTTTGACTCTGGATGTAGGCAGAGCCAGCTCAGCCTCTAACACTGGCTTGAATCCCCTCAGGCAGCAGAGAACCTCAGGTTTAGGTCTTAAGCATTTTTGAGTAGGGATCTCACTTCTAGGAATCATATTTATAGAGGAATTTAGTTATAATAAATTCTCCTGTGTTTCAGTAGGAGTTAAGATTCATAAGATTGAGATAAAAGATAACTTCAGAAATGAACCAAAGCTCATTATATAAAAGGGACATTGTCACTATCAGGTTGTCTTTTTTAATTTCACCAGTCAAATTTTAAACAAAGAGTAAACCTACCTGAAATATTCACAGAAAGATTAAAATGCTATCCACTGGAGAGTCATACTGGTTGCTCACTGAATCACAGAATCTCAACATTCTGTGTGTTTTTGACTCCATTAGTACTTTGTAAGATTTTTTTGTAATAACGTCAATCCATTATTACTAGTGGCAACAAACTTTATCAATCATGAATTCACAATTTCAGTTGTCATGTGTAATCCAGTAGAGAAAAACTCACTGCTTTAAAGGCATTTTTTAAACTCTCATTGCAATTAATAGAAAACTAGGTCAACAGCTACTCCAGCCAGCCAGTGATATCAAATGTGGGGAAATGTTACACAGAAATAATTAAGCACTTGCTATATTAAATCGTGATAACTTCCTTTCAACATTAAGCACTGACATACAAATTTGAGAGCAGGTTCTTTTGCTTCATGTTATGTGCAGTTTCAGGACTGCAACACAATGAAAACATCACTTTTCTTCTATGCCTCAGTAACTGCTACGTGATAAACATGCACACATTCCACATGATAATGAGTGGACTTATATATAGAAACTAGTAATTACATTTTCCTCTATTTTTTGTATTAATTGGTAGTTAATTTATGCATCTGATTTTTCAGGTGCTTGTACATAGTCATTAAAAATGACCTCCAAGAAAAGCAGGAATGCTGAAAAATGAGGCAGGATGGCAGGCTGGCTGTTATTAAGTATAGCCCTTTTCTCTGTCAGGAAATGCTCTTGTAAATACAGTAATTATACATGATGGAAACTTCCAGAAACTTTTCAAATTCAACAGTATTAAAATGTTAGTAAGAGACCTCTCACTATTTCTCTTCCAAATCCCTGTTTACCACTTTGTTACAAAATCCACTGTAGGCTAAAATATGATGTTTACCATACAAACCTGAAATATTAAACATTTGTATTGTTTTGTTATATAAAAATCTTCCCTTTTTCTCTCAGAATATGAAGAAATTGTTTTTTATGTTCTGGTTCCTAGAATGAAGCAAGAAAATGAAAAAATAAATTTGTTTTAGTCAACACTGAATGAATGGACTAAAAATTTAGTCTTAGTTTTCCTCTCACCATGCCTGAATTCCTCACTGCTAAAGGGAAGGGCTGAACTCTGAAGTTTTAGGAAGACAATCTTTGAAAGCTATGTAATGTCCAATACTTCACTGTACAGTGTTAAAGGTCTTCAAAATCACTTTAAAAAACCAATTAATTCCAACAAGATGATTTCTTAGATATCCTAAGGTTTAGTATCCTGCTACATGAACTGATAAAAGAATGTGAAGATGGTAGACTGATGTCAGTGTCTGAATATTTGAGACAGCACATGAGTAATAAGTAATAACCAGTCCATTCTTTTATGTTTTACTTGTCTTTTTCTAAGCTTACCAAAGCTTCATAACTCAAACAGAAATGCTGGACATTTTGATTGGGGGCCACATTTTCCTCAGTACTTATGGTAGCTAATACAATGGACTAAATCAAGCCTCTATTGAAAACTAAATATTAAACATCAATAGAAACTCAAATAATACCAACATGTCTCCAGAGCACAGGACATTGATTGCCTTATACCTTTCACTGTAGAATTTTAAAAGAAAAATAAGATGTGGATTGATTGTACTTTAAATAAGGAATAGCATTAGGTATTGTACAAGTGTGGCAAAATTTCCTCTAAAGGAAAATGCACACTAATAACTAAAGCTCACTCTGTTCTGCTTCCTTTTTCATTATAGCTGATGTTTCATTTTAACATGTACATTTGAAACTCACTTTGTGTTCTAATGGAATGCTCTGGGCCAAATAGATCCCTGGTGTAACATTGCTTGTGCAAGTCAGACAACTATTACAATTTTTAATGGCATGAGTTTGGGGTGACTGCATTATTCATGTGGGGTATATTGATAAAAAGGTCATACAGGTCAATGCATGAATTTAAAATACTTCTACAGGTCAGAAATGTATTCTTTACATACCTTTAAAATGTATGCTGATAGATTTTGCTTTTTAAATTGATGAGTACTGATACTATTTATTTTACTCTTTATCTATGAGGTCAAATTTCATTAGCTACTATTTGCAGGCTCCAAATGAAATGAAGACTACAATAAGCTTTAAATTAGAAAGTACCAAAACAAAATTCCAATGTTGCAGCAGATTCTCATTCTCTTAAAAGATTAATGGAGAAGTCTTGTAGAACAATTTCTGTATCCTGTGGCTATTCATTTAGCATACTCATTATGCTGCACATCATGTTCTCTTTGAGCATTTGCAAGAACTTGCTCTATTTTTTAGCAATAAAGCTCCCGAATTTTCTCCATTATGAAAATAACGTTAGGTTCTACAGGGCTGTCTGAAAGAAATACTTGAAAGAGTTCATTATATTTCTACATCATTATAACAATATCCTGGAGTTACATTTTATGTGTTGTGACTCTATGCCCTTTCTTCTTGCAGTTCCTGCAACAGGAGATGCAGCCAAAGAAAAATTACATCCTTTCTATATTGCTTATACATTATTTCTGTTCCCCCTGGAGCTGTGGTTTCAGACGTGGACTGGAGGAACCCAAATAGGTCTTGTAATTTACATCATGAACTAGACCATCCTCAGGCAGCTCCAGCATTTAGTATGCAGAAACATGAAGTAGAAAACCATCCCAGAGTTTCACAAACTACCATCTCACAGGAATAAATGCTCACTTTGAGTGGAGGGCCAGAGAGAATGTCCTTCATTTCACATGGCAACATCATGGCTTTGCCTTAACCAAGGACTGAGTGACTCATTATAATGAGCCATGGCCAAGAGGATCAAACACAGCCTGAGCACAACCTGTCACTCAAAGAGGGCCTGAGCCTTGGTGTGGGCCATGGATCAAAACTGACAGAGAATAGTACCTGAAACTGCTCAAAGGGGGTACTGTGATCTGATTTGATTGCAACAGTATTTGGCTATAAAGACATTTGGTACTAGAGGCTGGGCTTGGAGAGAATGTTATATGGACATCCAACAAGTGCAGAAGCAGAGAGCCTGAGGTGGAACTGGTTATGAATTGGTGCTGAGCCTCTGTGGACACAGAGGCTGGTCAGAGGCAGTGTCACAGTCCCCAGACTTCACTGCTCTGCCTCACTGGGCTGGCAATTAGGATCAGTTTGTGGTGCATATGTGTGTGAAACTTTCCTGACACAGCTTATTTGTTGCTCTGCTTACACTGAACTTCACAGTCATTAGTGTGATATCATTCAATTCCTTTTTGCAGTTTTTGAGGACAGAACAGACAATTCAGGTTTCGATCCCCTTCTAGAAGCCATTGACCAGCACTTGCCTTCAATCTTTCCAATCATATTTGTGAAAAACTCCACAGCCTACTGAACTGGAGAAACTTGAGCCATTTCCACATACTGAGAAATGGGCTCCCAATATCAGCCAGAAAATGAAGTTTTAAAAGATCCTAGTGTCACATACAAGATTAGGGTTTAAAGAACTGGAGGAACCAGTGGTAAAAGTGTATTGCCAAAGAGCAAATGTCACTTAGATACTACTTTGAAAATTCTCCTTGCATACCCAAAAGTAGCTAACCAAAATTCTTTTTAATCAGAATAAAAAAACCCCTGCTGATCTTGTTTTTCAAGAAATTATCCTGTGTTAATTATTGAAAAGATGACTCACTATTTCCACAATTTCCTGTAAACATACACATATTTCATGAGATCCTGTGGGAAAGGAATATTTTAGAAGCATAAAGCCATAAACTTATAATTACCTCTGCACTTTGGAAATGTCTGACACATGTGGACCAAACATTCTTTTTTAATTGAAGATTTACATGGTTACTACAAAGATCAACTTATTTTTTATTTCATAGCATTGTGTTTTAACCATAATTTCTTTAGCTTCATGGCATCCAATTTGATTATGTTTGCAAACAGAATAGGGTATACAAAGAACAATTTGTTAATCAAATCTCTTCTCAATCTTTTATTCTTTCCTCTAGTAATCCCTACATGTTCATGGTATTAATCACAAAAAACTTAAGAGTTGTCCTTGTTAAAAGTTCAACTCAAGAATTCAGTATGACCTTTTACATCTAGACCCTGATTTAAGAGCCAACGCAGCTAAAATCCTAAGATAGTATGCTGCTGT
Source organism: Thryothorus ludovicianus (assembly GCA_013397245.1). Taxonomy (NCBI): domain Eukaryota; kingdom Metazoa; phylum Chordata; class Aves; order Passeriformes; family Certhiidae; genus Thryothorus; species Thryothorus ludovicianus. The sequence continues at coordinate 14,159 of VZTB01010965.1, forward strand.
AGCACATTAAAAGGTCATATTTAAATGAGTTCAGGTTGACATACTGTTCTTTGTCTTAGGGAGGAATCAATTATGAACTTCAGTTAAATATATAACTCTCATGACTTTTTCTCAAATGGCATATATTGATAAATTTAGGTCATAATTATCTTAAGTATTAAGAAATACTTAATTTAAGTCCTAATCAGTCATATCAGAATCAAGAGGTATTTAATATTTGCAAAATTAAATATATGCATTTGTGTTTGGGGGACTGATGTCTCCTACAGTAAAGATCATCGTATGTGTGCAACAGTTTGTTCCAGACTACCTACCTTGAAGGGAGATTCCTGTCCTCAGCAGAGAGTTACATTTACCTTGCACTGATTCCTTATGGTAGCTTTAACAGCTTAAGGAATTAAGGAGTTTCAGTAGCTAAGACTGAATAAGGCTAATAATTACCTTCAATCACTTCATCGTGGATAAGGGCTGACTCTGAATTTTGAATTCAAAAACTCTTTCCTTCTTTTCCATTTCTTTGTATGAGGTATCTGTGTCAGCTGTGAAGGGCCAGAGAGAAGGTGTCTGGTGAAGACTTCTTAATATTTTCCTACCCCTGTTTCAAAAGGATACTTCTTTTGTGTTAAGGTCTTGCAATGAGATCCATTTTGCCCATAGAAGGTCGCAGCAAGGTCAGTATGCCCCTCTAAAAGCTTCTCTCCATAAAGAAATTAGTCCCACATGCTCAAAGTCCTAAATTAAAAATCTATCTCACTTGTCCTCAAACCACGGCGTGTCCATATTCCTATGTGTGCACATATCAATCTATACACACACATCTATACACACACATTTATACACACTGAGACAAAATGTACATAATATGGGTAAGGGGCTCTAACCACTGTTTCAACTTGTTTATTCTGAACAGCTACATTATGCTCTAGTGGACCTTTTTTCAGTGTTGGGCTTTTGCCATTGACTTCAAAGGAATCAGATTCAGGCCACTGAAAAAAAAAAAAAGAAAAAAAAGCAAATTTTGAAGCCAGGGAGATTTAAAAAGCCTGGCTTTGAAAGCCATGATATGAAGCTCAGAGTTTACTCTCCCCTATGTAGAAATAACCTGTAGGGGGGAGAATGGGACCTTTAGATAATTAACCATTCAGTAAGTCCTAAGCAGCTCAATAGTGCTTTTTATCTTCAAAGTGCTTTTTAAACATTAACTAAGTAATCCTCTCAATCCTCTGAAGTAAATAATTTGGTATTTATTATCCTGGCAAAGAATTGCTATAAATTAAAAGAAATGCTGAAAATAGTACTTTTCATGTACATTTTTTTAAAATAAAAAAAGGGAAAAAAAAAAAAAAGTTGCAGAATGTCAGGCTCTGCATCTGCATTCCCATGATACTTACTCCATTTCAAGAGTTATGTTCCAAAGTAAACATAAAATCTGTATGACTGCCCATTGTCAGAGATGGAATACCTACTGCAGAAAGTAGCTGCCTCTGAATTCTTCTACTCTCCCAGACAATTGTACTCCTAAGCAAACTTTTATAGCACATGCTTCAAATATCCTTCACTGTCATGAGCTGCCCTGATTTGTGGAAGAATGATTTGCCTGCAAATTCTCACGGTGGAAGAAATTTTCTATAAAAACCCAAGAGATTCTTAGAACAAAAATATTACCAAAAAGTAGTAAAAACCCATTGCTGTGACACAAAATTCTATAAAAATATCAACTTTATAGCCTATATAACTAAGAAAGTAAAACAAATGCTAAGAATTATTAGTAAATGTTCAGTGGGGTTTCCTTTTAAGCATATATTTCACTGCATAATTTCACCATTTCTGTATACTCACAATTACGTACACAAATGACTGGAGAATAAGCATTTTATATAGGATTTCAGGTTTTGGTATCATTTCCTAGCAATGGAATTAGCACATTTCTCACATTGTTTTCCAAGCAAATGGTGTTTCTCTAACAACTGAACTATCATACATGCTTAAACCTCTCAGATTTAGTTGCATCAAAAAAACTGAGAAAGAAGATAAGCTTAGTTTGCATCACCCGACAAGTATGTTTGTATAGGTGAACTTTGAATATTTCAAACTTGTAAAATTTTTTCTATCTCTATGGCCACCATCTATGTAAGGATTTTCAGGGTCTACGCTCCAATACTACCCCATTGCCATCCCCCCCAGTTAATTAATACTGCCCATGTTTCCAGTATTTTCTGTTAGATATACCACTTTCCTTAATACTCTAATTTTGAATTCAACATTTATTTCTATTTCCACAAAAACATTTCCACCAAGACCTCTTTCCCCCAACATTTTAGTGTAATAACTTATTTTGGTTAAAATATCAAAACGGGTAGATATTTAAAAAAAAATAAAAAGCACTCTACTATCTAAAATCCTGCCAAGTGAAAGAAGTTTCATTATTAGAGGCAGGAAAATTATATCTTCCTCCCCACGGAGGTTCAAGTGTCAGCCATTGTAACTGATAACAAGCAAGATATTAATGAAGTGTTAGTCATAAAAAGGAAACCACAATGGCTCCAACTCACATCTGAAGTTTATCTACAGTTTACTTTCTGCTTTATAGTCAGTTTACAACCTAAATTTTCCTTCAAATCCAAATATTCTAAAAGAAAGACCAGAATAAATAATTTCTTAGAAATGTTATTTCTCTCAGTCTGCTGGTCCAAATTCTACCCCAGAGCCAAGGTACCATGTTGTTAAAGGTTTTACTGTCTGAAAAACTTAGCTACTAAATATTTCATCCCTAATACACATTTAGAAATATTTGCCAATAGATAGAAATGTTAGAACTACATATAACCTAAAACCTCAGAGAAACAAGGCTTTGAAATTATTCCGCTGTAAAGAAGAGAATAAGTAGAATTAAATCTGCTACAATTTTAAATAATTAAGTTTTTCAGTACGAAAAAAATCAGCAAAAAATCATCAAAAATTCCTCATGTCATATACAATTAGATACTGGGAGAGAGGTGTACCTGGTTAACTGGAGACAGGGAACAATTTTAATATACTTGGGTTTGTGATATGCATGTCATTTCATGCCTTCTACATAAACTTCAAAGATGAATCCAATTAATAGAATATCTTTTTCTAAAAGCAAGAGAATGACCCAAAAATAGAAAAGAGAAATATTAATTTACAGATAGTAGATATGCTTTATGTCAAAAAAGTATGTCATGCTGGACATTTTTTTTTAAATTCCCTTTTGAATAACTGTTTCACTCGCCAATCAAACTTCTGATACTGCCTGCTATTAAAGTTATAGTGCTGAATTAAAAGGACTCACTAGTTCAGTCACTCTTGAAAATTCAACTACTCATAACCAGAAGTTCCACTGTACTTTGTAAAGTTCAGATCCTGACCAGAACTGACACAACAAGTGCCCTTTTTTAGGCAACTACCACAAAAATTAAAAGGGTGTATAATTACTTATGCAGCATTGAGACTTGAGGCTTAGCTCTAATAGAACCAATAGTAATACTTAAAAAAGGACTTCCTAACAATGGGACAACTGATTCACCATGTAACTAATCTATAAAAGACACTTTAGTATAATTTTCCATGAGCAGAGTTATAAAATATTCATGGGCTGCCTCTACATCCAGTGTGTAACCAGGATACTGATTCTGGAGATGCCATTACAGAAATATCATATTCAAAACGTGAACATCTGGTAATCAAATGCATGGCAGTGTAGTACTTACATGAGAAACATGATTTATTCCCAAGAAAGAATATTAATTCTAAACACAGGGCTTCCAGACTTTCTGGAAGACAAAACATGAAAGAGACTGAAGGGAAAGTAGAGCTGTGTGTATCAGGAGAAAAATCAGATCTGAAAAACTGCTATAGTGAGCCTCGGAGAAATATAATGAATCAATCTGGGATTAAGCTACTAGATAGGAAAAAGAATAAGGACAGAAGCACAAGGGATGTTGTAGAGACCTCCAGGGCAAGAAGAGAGGTGAGAATAAAATTCTGCTTAAAGATGAGACAAGAAAAAGAAGGTAAAAAAAACCCCACAAGACTGTGTGAATTCATAATTCCAACCCTCTAATTACCAAAAACCTCAGAGACACAGAGGAGGAGAAATACAGGAATGAAGATGTAGTGAATTATTAGATCTGAATTAATTAGGGACACAAAAACATATTGAGAGCAAAGACCCTACTGCTGAGCATATTTGTTTGGCATTAGATAGCAATGAGGATGGCATTATTATTTCCAGAAAATTGAAATATTCTTGAAAATTAAATGTGAGGAGTCAATAGCTGTCTGTGTTTCAGTACACTAATATATAGAATAAAATTTTAAAAGGAAAACCATTTCTACAATCTACTTACACACATAAATTGAAAAAATAGGAAAATAAATGTGCTGAGTAATGGACACAAAATTCTTCATCTCTCTAAAAGATTCTTCATCTCTCTAAAAGAGCTCAGCTCCATTAACTTTTTTATATAGTTCAAGACACGAAGGATCCATTAGATCATCTATTCTGACCCTGTATGTCACAGGTCATTAGATTTCATTTTCAGTTCTACTTAGCTTAGATGTTTATGTTAAGCATCTTACAGAAAAACATCTACTCTTGATTTGAAGGCAGAGAGATGGAGAGTCCTTGGCTTTTTGCTCAGAAGGTTAAATACTATTGCTGCAGCAAAATTGTGTCCTATTTCTCATTTGAATTTGTTTGGTTTCAGCTTCCAGCCAGGAGTTTTAATTTTTTTTCTGCTAGCTTAAATAGTCTTTTAACATTTAACATATCTTTTTTCTGTACTTCTACATCATAATTAAGTCACTTCTTTGGGAAGCCATACAGAACAAATTCATTTTTGTCATGCCTCTCCAAAAGTCAACTTTCTCCAGCTTTAATAAATTTTCCCTTTTTTTAACCCTTCTGTTTTTAGCAACCTACATCCCCAGTTATTGCACTGGTCAAAGTAAAGTTAACCTCTCTACCCACATTCACTCACACTTTGGTATTAATAAAACACTGTAGGAGTAGGAGATTGCACAAAGTCAATTCAGCTCTCTACAATGAAGCTGTAATTTTATCATCTTTCCTTGCAAATTTTACAGCCAATAGAATGAAAAACTCTTCTAAACTCATTACCAACTTCTCTGGCTCCACCATTTCCTCTGTATTTGATAGAAGGCTGTCTGAAAATTCTGGGAAATAGAATGTCTGTGCTGTCTGATAAAGCATTTACCAAAAATTATGAACAATTTGTTTTCTCCTCCTTCTAGTCTATCTTTGCTTCTGTTAGTAGTGATAGTTTCAGGAGAAAGGGTAAAAATTTGCTTACCTTCACATGCCCACTTATTACTTACTTTGAAACCACTGTCAATACCACCCTTCAATCAAGGCACTAATGATGTTTCAGCACTTAATATAAAATATTACCATCCATCAATGAAAATTGGTGTTCCATAAAGAGAATTGGTAGGGCAGACTGACTTTGTACATGCTATTTATTTCTACTGATAATTTTTCCTAAGTCACTTCCGGTTTTGTTTTGCTCAGTCACTCAGTGAGTTATGAGGTCATTTATAACTCATAGAAATAAGTGATACAGTAATCTTTTTGTAAAATGTTGCATTAATATATTTAACTTGTATCATTTGGATTTTTTCTAAGAGGATATACATTTGTTTAGGACCTATCAACTCATATAATTCTTGTAATGCATATTAAAGTAACAACAAGTTAGCTCCACTCTTAAGTATTTCTACCACTAAACAGGACTGTAAATATATATTACACTAATTTTTTTTCAATAGTAATCTCCAAATAAATGTGCATCAAGGAATCTGTCACTGAGCTGGGAAAAAATGGCTACCTTTAGCAGTTTCCCAGGTGATTTCTCTATTGTTTGAGGTTTACATCCTTATTTTGTCATCTAGACTATTTTAATTCTCAGAAAATTTATTTCTCTCCTGTGCTGAACTAAATGGTGCCTGGAAATCAACAAAGGAAAACTCAGGGCAGTCTGTGATTTTTTCTTTCTTTATAGAATTCCTTGATTAATCAGTGGTATTTATTTACTTAGAGACCTCATTAAATCTGCCAGAAACTAATAAGTTGCCACATCATAAATTAAATAATATGATGTTTACATGCTCTGCCTTTGCTCCTGCCCAGGCAAAACCAAGTTTTCTAATAAATCAGCTACAGCTCTGAGACCAGGTGGCTCAGCTCAAAACGTTGAATGTGTTTGTCCTTTCTGATCTTGGGTTAGTTTCTATAATCTCATGATTCAATTCGAGCAACCTTTGGGTGACCACAATTTCACAATGCCAATACAACACTGATAAGACTGATGAGAGTAAGACGGAAATGCAAGCACTGGGCCTCTCCACTGGGTGTAGCTTAACTTTTCCCCATTGCAGGATCCCTGTCCCCTGGCCAGTCCACAATTCACAAGGGATTCAGAGCAGCACAGGTATTGGCAAAATAACCTGTCAGAGTTTTAAAGTCCTTTTAGTGATAATGATTGACTTCCAAACCTCCCCAACTCCATCTATAAAACCCTATATAGCTGATCTAAACTGAGTGATAGTGAAAGGAAAATAGAATGCTGCTGAGGTTACTTCTGTTCAAATCAGATTATACAAATACTATACTATTCCTTAAGGAATATTCTCTGTAAATCTCTCCAGTGAAGATGAGAGTAAGTATTTTCATCCCCTCCATGAAAATAGAAAGTTCCCTTTTTTTGATAAGGTGGTGTATTTTTTCGGAATGTTTTGGCCAACTATGGCACAAAACATTCAGAAAAAGGATAATGACTAAATTTGTTGTAAAAAATATAAAATTAAGGAACCTATTCTCAAATTAGTGACTCAATTGAAAATACTGTACAAAAAATAATGTATTTTAAATACAGAGAATAAAATAACTAGCTTTATTACCAGAGTTGATATTGCATCAGTTTATAATTTTTTTAAATTTTAAAGTGGTGACATAATTTTTAAAAAATTTTGTATGAATATGAAGTATTACTTAAAGACTGTTTTTCAAAAACTGTCATTAACAGCACAGAGTAACATTATTCAGTTGTAAAGTTCCCACTTCAATCTCTTGTCATTCATCACACAGCAGGTCTTTGAAGTGTACTTAGACACCACTGATTTCTTTATGATGGAAAAAAGCATATTTTCTAAAACAACAAACCACTATTCCCTGGCACTCCAAGGAAGTGCCAGGGAATAGTGGTTTGTTGTTTTAGAAAATACACCAAGCCATTTAAGACTTGTAAGACGAAAACTATGAGTTCTGGGTAATTCTTTTTCTACCTAACTTTCTTGATCAGCATTGCCTAGAGCACTCAGTGAATTGTTCGCAGAACTCTGAAGGCAAAGTACTAGAAATGAGAAGTTACTGAATTAGAAAATCATCATTTTCATACAGCCAGTATTCCTCCTGGTGAGCTCAGAGAAGGCCACAGAGATGAACAGAAGGTTGGAGCCCTGTCCTGTGAAAACAGCCTGGGAGAGCTGGGTCTGTTCAGCCTGGGAAAGAGGATGCTGAAAGGAGACCTTGGAGCTCCTTCCAGTACCTTAAGGAAACCTACAAAAGAGCAGGAGAAAAAATGTAATGTGTAGTCATAGGGCATGGGCAAATGGCTTTAAACTGAGAGAGGGAGATTTGAGTAATTCCAAGGAAGAAATCTTTTACTGTGAGGATGGTAAGGCACTGGCACAGGTTGCCCAGAGAAGCTGTGAGTGCCCCACCTCTGGAAATGTTCCAGGCCAGGTTGGACGGGGCTTTGAGCAGCCTGGTCTCGTGGAAGGTGGCACTGGCCATGGCAGGGGCACTGGAACTAGATCACCTTTAAGATCCCTTCTGAACAAAAAGTTCTATGGTCCCTCCTGACAGAGGGATGGAGAGTCATGAACTCCTCATCTTTGGACAAAGTGCACTGTGGCTCTGGATAGAGGCTTTTATTCATGGGGCAAAAGTCTATTTGTGCCATTTGGAGTCAATATTCGTCACACTCTCTAACTTCTTTGCAAACAGAAAACTTCTTACAGGAATGACTGGAGGAAGAGAATGTTTCTGTCAGATGTTTCTGTCAGTGTTTCTCACCATTACTGGTTTACTTGTTCGGCACATGAGGAACATTGCTGGGTGAACTTGGTCTGAGGAGTACAAAGTAGATTATTCTTCACTTCAGCAATTTCATAACCATGCAAACTGTCTTGTTAACTATTCTGAGTTCTGTGGGCTGTTTCAGACCCTGGATAAACTGTAGGCAAAATGACAGACAGTTGACTTTCAAAATTCATTCTTTGCTCCTTCTTTTCTTTTTCTTTGCCTTCCAGTTTGGACCATGAAGAGTCTGAGAAGATACAATCTATGGTTCATGTATGTTTTAAGGCTGTCTCATCATACAGAACATAAAATCTCATGTTAACCAGAAGAAAAGAACAAGCATTTTTTTTAAAGTTGGGAAAACACTATTTTTACTCTTGAAAATTTAGGTCAGGTGTCACCTACATCTTTCCAGGTAATTAGCAATGAGAAATAGCATTGAAAAAATAAGTAGGTAGGAGGTATTTCAGAGCATGCCTCTAAGGGATAGCAATAATTTAATAAGGGATAACTAGCATAGTACAGCACAGGGAAAATTCTACCCAACTAGCTTTGTGGATATTATAGTGGAACTTACAATTTTTAACAGCAGATGACATTACTGATTTATATTTTTAGAAAGCCTTTGATGAAGTTCCTAATGATAAACTTCTACTAACTATAGAATTCTACACTCAGTGAGAATCAGTTAATACCTAATTAAAACAAATTAAAAATCCGGCTCAGTGATCTAGCTCACTGGACATAGTTCTTGTTCTATTGAAGTCAGTCTTCAAGACCTTTTTTTTCCTTGTTTTAAACAAACATGGATTAACAAAGGAAGGGAATTTCTTTCAGCTAAATTCAGTCATCTTGAAACAGGTTGACTGAGCTTGTTGCCTGTGATTCCTCTTTGGGTATTTAAGATGGAAGCACTGAATCTTCTGGCAGCTCCTCTTTTGCTCTAATAGTTACCAAGGGAATTTTGGTGACTAACAGAGTGACAAATAACTTCTGCATGTCTAAATTAAATATGCTAATGAATCCAGGTTTGAAAGCCCTTTAGCAGTCACTGAGTCCAATGAGCATCAGTAATAATTATTCCTTCTGATTTTGGATTTAATGTACCTGTATAACTGTCTTTAAAGTGAAAGATGCAGATAATATAGTCATACAAAAGAGTTGATGTACCACAGAATGCAAGTTAATTTGTGTTATTTTGATTACCAAACAGTATATTCTCCATCCATTGTAGGAGAACATATTCCACTAGTACTGGGGTGTATCTGAATATAAAGGAATCAAGTGCATTAACTCTTTTGTCACACAAATAATTAAATTTACTCTTTAAAGACTGATGCTTCTAGGAAGAAAATATGCCATTTGTCAATGCGAGTAAATGGATTACAAAAAAATCTAAAGGCTGTAGCTTATTTATTTCAAATTTTTGAAAATCCAGGATTACTCAGAATCTGTAGGGAAACACCATCAAAGGAAATTTCCAGATATATGAACCAATCTAATGTCAAACAGTGATTTTGCAAAACTGCCAGAACATCATCATCCTGATAATTTCTAACTAAAGTAATCCTCCCATATGCAGTTAAATAAATAAATAATCAGAACTCTTCTATCACTGGGTGTAGTTTCAAAATACATTGAAGAGCACCTAATAACAATACTAGTTTCCACTTTTTCCATCCATTATCTTATATTCAGATCTGGTCTATTCAATATGTGATTGTATATGGAGTTACTCTGTAATTTCAATGCAATAAAAAAATCTACAAAGGCCCTCAGAACACTTGTTTCCCATGAGATCGCTAAACTGGGGGAAGAGAAACCACAATTGCCCATTTTGAGGACATCCCAGTGTTAGGCAGGTATAACATCTACTGTTACTCAGTCTTAATATTCAGCTACCCAGTGATTTTGGCAATTAAATTTCTACTGCTGCGTGCCATCATGTGCTGAGCACCTCTCAACTCTCACTGAAGCCAATGAGAGATGAAGAAACCCTGCATCACACGAGGTCAATTCCTACTGAGCCATCAGCTGAGATCTGATACTTTACAAACAGCAGAAATTCATGGACTTACAGGCTGTAGCTGCTCCGATTTCACCACAAGTTTTGCCTGAGTGGAGCACAAACAGGCTGAATTTCTGAGAACATCCTTTGAGATTCTGAGGATCTGTGTTTCCTTTTAAGCACAAGCCACGCTGAAATACAAAAAGGAAATAGATACTGTCCAGTCATATCCTGACACCATCCTGTTTTAACAAATATGCAGGACTGAGTGCTGATAAAGAAGTGTTTGCATGAAAGTCCATGTGCGCACAGGTTTACACAGAGAGAAAAAGTAACAGGAAATAATGAGGAACGCCCTGATTTTGACTAATCTTGTTAGCAAACTAATCACATGCTGTTACTTGTATCAAAATACATCTGCAAACTAATGAGATTGAGCATATCAGTCATACAGCACGCCAAGGCTGCTGGCAGTTTGCAAAAATAAATTAAGACAGAGGTTTTCCCCCAAGGAGTCTACAGAAGTCTAGCTTTAGGTATGACACAGGGTAGCAAAATGATAGGGAAGAAAACTGGGAACATGAATCACAAGTGTTACAGAGTGTCATGGTGTGCCTGTCATAATGATTACTACAGATATTTTAAATATAGTTATTTCCTTGTCCTCTATCTCTTTTAGTGTTACCCATCTTTTTTGACACTTGTTAGTGTGCAGACACTGAATTGAAAGGGCTTTTTCTGTACATGCTCCAACATGTGGAGCCAATTGTCTTCAGACTCATTGTTTTTTGATGTACAGTTGTTTTTCCTTAACACAGCTGTTTCTGTTACTGTTATGGCAATCCCATTCAGATTATCATCTACAGAAAATGGAAGGCCTTATGAAAACTGTACCTGCACTTAATTAAGTGCAAAAGATGGAATCGTTCCAGGAAAAATAACCAAGAAAATGTTTGTAACATGATATTTGCTTAATTTGAGACACTGGAAATTTCTATTTTCCTTTTATATATTTCCCTCCTTTAAAATATCTGTAACTTTTTTCTTAAAAACTTGCTCTCTTTGCATGAAATGATATTTTTGCCTTTTAAACATTTTAATATTCCAAATCTACCCTTTTTTTTGTTCAGTTGCTCAATCAAGCATAAAACCATTGTGTTTAAAGTGCATTATTCAAAGATATGACAGAAGTTACAGTCAGAAATCTCTTTGTATTTATAGCCTTGTGTAGAAGGCTAAAGAGTACTCACCCTCGTTCTATTTTTCTCTCGTCCAACTTTTATTTCTGTGTTTGAAATTGGTGGGATGACTGACAGATCAAATAAGCAATTACAAGCAAAAAATGCCATCAATTGTGCTTATTTTGGAGAGCAATTTTCTCATTGTTGTCTAACCAGTAAAAGAAAGGGATAGATATTCTTTGAGATAGCTTAAAAATGAAAGGCAGACAACAAAGACAGATCAATAGAGAAATCAGAGACATTAACCGACAGATAATATGAGACCTTTGAGTGCTGCAAAGCTTCCAAAAATCCATTTTCAGGCAATGTACAGAAAGAGCTAGATAAGGTAAAAAAAAGGTTGAAAAATATAAAATTGGAGATATTATTAATTATAAATGTATTTTGCAACACAAAGGGAAAGACACATAAAATATTTCAAGCAAAATTCACAAAGAAACTTATCTAAGAATGGGAAAAGGGAGCAAAGTGCCTAAGTGGGAATGCTTATTAATTTACTGGGTGTTATGGTTCAGACTTCAGTCAGGACCACCACAAAACCTTTGCTCTTAAGAATTAAATTGCTGACCTTGACTGACCTGCATTTGGTTTGGAATCCAGAACAAACAGGACAATGACACAAAGTCTTTTTCCTTGCTCTGCTTCCTTCACCTTTTTTCTCTCTGAATACATAGATTCTGGATGAGCATGGACTTGTTCCTCAAACTAAGGAATAAAAAAGGATTGCACAGTGGAAGCAGGGACATGTGGCCAGGGAAGAGTGCTGGCATATGGTTTGTATGTGTAGGGATGGGGCTAGGAAAGATAAGGCAAAGATATAATAGGAGTTGGAAAGGGATGTGAAGAATAACAAGGGATTCTATAAGAGCCTAGGTCAGAAAAGACCAATAGACTTAACCTGCCAACCATTCCAGGAAAATTGCCTGGAGTGTACCACAGCTGCTTCCTGGCCTTGATATGCAGGGTAGTTCCCACAGAAAGCAGAGGGAAAATAGACAGTGTGCCCTGAACGTACCTAAACAAGCAGGAGGGCTCTAATGGGTGTCTGCATTGGCAGTGAAATGCTGCTGAAACCAGCAGTTTCAACATTAACCCAGACACCTGGATGCAGCTTGTATTATACACTCTGATGAAGAAAATATATAGCCAGAATGAACAATCCATTTTGGAAAAAACTTTTATATGGATTTAAAATTGTGAATATGACTAACTTGTCTTCTTCAATAGATGAATAGAGGTTATAGAGTTTAGCCAAAATTAGTGGGTGAAAAAGTGATAACAAAGTAATAGCTATTGCCTGCAGATTACTTTTAAAAGAGTGAAAGCCTCTATTTTTATGGCAAAAGTTCTTCTCCAAAATCTTGATCCAGTACAACAACAAAAGTCTACTTAGGCAATGCACTATGAATAGCAGGTAGGTAATTTGCAGTGAAACTCAGGCAATCAGCACACCTTCAGAATGAAAATACAGACAGGAAGTGCACCATACAAAAATAAGTCTTTGCTGTATAATTTAAACCAGACTATCATTTTAAAATGCCTGGTTTAATTCACAGATGAAATTGGGAAAGAATACTTGCAGAAAATAAGCAATTTATGCATATCTGTATATTCCTAGACAAATTAATCCTAGGGATGTGCAATATCTTGGAGCATAAATTCATAAATCATGGAATCAAGTCTGGTTGCCACACAACAGAGAATACCAGTGATTTCACAGTCTCCAACTTCTACTGGATCAAATATTTCTTTCAAATGCTGTATTGGGAAACATTTGAATCATGAGTGGCAAAATTAGTCCAATTTTGAGGTTTTTCTTTGCAGTGGTATTCTGGATCCTTGGCTAACAAGCTAATTTTTCAGAAGTTGTTGGGTGAAATCTGAAGATATGGAACATATGGCCACAAAGTATTTAAATCCTACAGGACTTTAAGGGGGGGAGGGCAGGAAAGTAAGAGTTCTATTGAGCTTTGACAATTGAGACTATGATGTTGATTGTACAAAGGGATAATGAGGGAAGTCCAGAATAGCACATGCCATTCCTTCCAATTAACTAGAATAATTTTCCATGCTATAAAATGGAATACCATTCCATAAGCATTACGTATAACATAGCATATAATTAATTTAATATAGAAATAAAACCTGAATTATTTAATATTGATATAGTAGTCAGTGGAGCAGCAATAATCTGTATGCTAAAACTCAATCAATAGAATTAAAAATTAGAGGTGGGTGAGCTGGGAATATACCTCACCTACAGCTCTTCCAATACTTCCTGTCATTTCAGGTTGAAAATAACCAAATGAATTTTCACAGGCAATTAGTTGCTAGAAGTACCTGTGAAAGCAAGTATACTCCCAGTGTCTCCAAGTAATTTAGACCAGCAGGTGTTGAGGAAGTAGCACATCTTCAACAGCACACAAAAAGTTTCCATGGTATGCTTAGTAAGGCTAGAAGAAGTTAATTTCAGAAGGATAAAATAGCCTATTTTTTTCTGTCTTATATTTAGCAAAGAAACAACCAAGAACAAAATCTACCCACACAAAAGCCATGCCATGTCCCAGAGACAAACCCCTCTCAACCTGATGTTTCATAATGCAGCACTCAGTGTTAGTTACACCATGAGAGTAACCCATTGACATACACAGCTTTACTGCAAGACACACAAGTCATTTAACTACTCAGTTAATGATTCTGAGTTCTGATTCTTATCAGTTCCCTTAAATATATGAAGTAAAAAATATAGAATTTTTATCTGAAAATAAGAAGGTGGTATGATAAATGCATATGTAGGTTTGCATATAGAAAACTTAGATTAAGACTGTTGTGATCTTGTGATGGGTGCAATATCAGATTCATGAAAACAAGTCAAGTTGCTTTCCTTTATACTACATATTTTAAAAATATGTAGTAGAACATATTTTTATATAAACCAAACATTTCAATGTGCATCTACAAGATATCTGTAATTTGGGGGTGAACAAAGTCAATTGAAGTTCAAAACTTTGCCCAGACATATTTTCATATCTTGTATTAAAGCATAGAGATTTTTTTACAATCCACCTTACCTCCAGGTATTTTAATCTTGAACTTTTTATCCTTAATTTCTTAAATAGATTTTTACTTTACAAGGAAAAGAAATAAACAGCAAATAAAGTCTCGTATTTCCATCCCTTCATTCCCAAAGAAAATATGAAGGCAAACTTTGCTGTGCTGTGTCATTATGTCATCAAGAACAGTAACCTGAGAATTTGTTTACTAAATACTTTTCCCTTTTAGCATTTATACAAACTGAAATGCATCAGAATGGAAGAAACTAGCTCTAAATAAAGGAATACAACAGCGAAGTACAGGAGTTTTATTCTGTGGATAATGGATTGCTATGGCAACAGGATTTAACTGTACTTAATAAAGCCTGGTGAATTTACAAAATTAAACAAGAATCCCATTCAATCTTTAAATGAGGAATAGCTTCTGACAATTTCCTCTAAGCTTTCTCTATTTACATTTTTACGTAATTTTTTTCCAAATAGAAATTTATGATTCACTTCTGCAAAATAAATCTAACATGTAACAAATATCACTTGATTTTTACTTAAGCTATATATTAAAATTCTGTTTCAAGAATTGTAGAATATGTATGAGATCTTTTTCTTACCTAGAACTGCTAAACATCTTCTGAAGTACAATCAGAAAATTCATATCAGCATGCTGTTGAGGATTTCCCTCAGCATTTTAAGCACAGTTAAGTATTTGATTTCTTGGGCCACAGATATATAAATCCAAAATAACATAACTGGGGGAGGGGGGGAAGTAGGAGAAAGGACTCTCTTAGGATTTAGTAATCCTAATCTTTATCTCTCTATGTTTCTGATGGTGAAACTTTATCAGTTCAAATACACAGGAAGAACATGCTTTACAGAATTTAAGAATTTATCCATCAAATGAGGAACATATTCAAGAATTGCCTGGCTGGGATCCTGTGCCATGTGCCCTAGGAAGATCCTGCTTGAGCAGGGGGGTTGGACCAGATCACCCACAGTGGTCCCTTCCAACCTGACCCATCCTGTGATTCCATGGACTCAAGAATTTCATCAGCTCTAATAACTGCCAAAAAAATTCTGAAATTTTTTGGTAGATGTGGGACTCATTTAAAGTTGCATTTTAAGTAGAAATTATTTCTTTAAATTCTGTATTTTGTTATATGAATGGCCTCTTATTTAGCAGTGCTACAGCACTCACTGAGTTTGGTAGAAATTTTTTGGTATCTGTGGTTGTTGGTTTGGACCCCTAAAAATGTATCTTTAAAGCAACAAGATTAGTCAGGTAAATTGCTGTAAAGACAAATAAAATTTTACATGGTGTGTTGCTACCTATTCCATGACACACAAAGAATAGCAAATTAGTGGGGAGCAAACAAAATGGAGTTGGTTGTAATAAGCTTACTTTTCTGAAGGCAGAATCTGTCAGGCTCATCTTTCTTTTCAAGCAGAAATGCGCTCTGAACTGACAACATTCTAAAAACCAGCACTCATCCCTCACGATGCCATGATGGGTGCACTAGAACAGGCTAAGAATGAAAAGGTGAAAAGAACAAAGTTATGAGGTCTACTCTCCTCAAATTTACAGCTAAAATTTTAGTAATAAGGCTGTAAGATATCTAAAGGAACTTCAGTTACAGAAGTACGAAGTCTAGTTTAGTTGCTTGGGGTATTTTTTATAATTACAGAATCCACAGAGCTATGAATATTAGCAAATTGTTTTAGGGGACCTGGAGACATAGGCTGAGAACTTGATATTTAGAGCATTAGAATCCTATTTCTATATAATTTAATATAATCACTTATCAGCTGCACAAAGATTCCCACATCAAAGTAGGATAGATACAATTAATTAATTTAATTCAAGCATTAAACTATTATGAATAATTAAAATGATTAATTTCAATAAATATCTCATCACACGATCTGTATTATTTCCGCTATTATCCTTAATACCAAAAAGATATGCTGATAGAATGCTTGATTTGTCTTAGATTTAATCACAATTTATAATCTGTTTGAATTTTTGTCCATGTACTATTCTTAGAGTATTGCTAAAAAGTTTTTAAAACTTTTTTTACACATAAATTTTCTGTAATTCTTGAGGCAAACCTCCCATTACTTAGAGAGTAATGTAAATAAATCCAGGAATGCTGAGCTAGTATTTGGTTGAGGACAGAACATGGGATATGAAACCACTTTTCCTGAATATTACTGAGTTTTACTCAAGTAATAAATGTGGCTTTAAACAATTATTTCTCAAAATTAGAGGATTTTCTTCACCACCATTGTAGTCAGATTCTTCCTTTACCACTGAAATAGAAGAGTAACTATATAAGTTTTATCTAAACTGGCAAAATTGAAAAAAAATCCCTTTAATTTGTTTAGCAATCTTCATTTCAAGGCCTTGTAGCAGAGTATAGGAATGTGTGGAATGCTAAAATTTAAAACTGCAAGTTGAAAAGGAGCATTGAAATATATTTGGAAATAGAGCAAAAATTTTCTGATTCTTCCAGTTCTTCCTCACTGTTTAATATTCAATTTGAGCATTACATAAGCCTTGTCAACCTTTCTGCCTTAACTTTCCATCTACTCTTGACACAGTGCTTTGAATATTTTCTGAATATCAAGTAAGAGAACACTTTCTTTATAGCTGTGTTGTAAAACTAATTGTTCCCACAGGTGATCCCATTCATCAAAATAAGATAAACTGTCTAGACAACCTCTATCATGCAAGAGAGTCTAGGGACCAATCAGTGAAATTAGGAAACCAATCTGGTTTTAAATTACAATAATCTAGAATTGCTGTTCTGATATAATTACATTTTCTAGACTATCTTTATCAAGTCCTTTCAATCTATAGAAGAATATGAATGAAATAGAAGAACTGACAAACTAAACTGTTTTTTAAAACTCTCTTAAAATACTTTTACAAATATAATTGAGTAATATTCCTACAGATTTTGTATTATTATTGGACATCTGGAACTTGTGACACTGGTATTTGTAGAAGTCCTAGACAAGTGTGTAGGTCAGTGCACTGGAAATCAGCTGAAAGTCCACTGTGAGTATTCCATCAGATTATTTTATTTGCTAGCCCTATTGGGATTAAGAAATGTATGCAGTGAAATCTCAGAGTTATGAATTTATGCTACATGATTCATAGTAAAAGTCCACTGCAATTTCCTAAAAAGACAGATCAATACTCCAACGCACTAAATGAGTAAGTTTATGTTAATAAGGAACATAGCATTGTTTAATAGCATCAAGTGTGCAGGTTAGGCCAGTTCAAAAATATCGGCCATTACTTGTCAGCTACTGAATAATGTGTGCATCATAAAGAATTGAATTTCATCGGAAATACTACTTTAGTGCTTCACCTTCTTTCCCTTGAGAAAGATAAAGTAAACTAATTACAATATGCTGTATTTGAGTATGAAGCTATAGCCTTCTTAATTCATTTTTATGAGAAAGGAAACCTTTCCTGACAATTTATTTTCTAAGCTCTCTATTTCAAGAATTTGGTTTTATATAATTTAGAAAATTAGCTTTCTGTATCAGTAAATTCTGAATTATTTCAAGAAAATAATGAAGTTTTCAGTAGTTACTACTGCTAGTACTTATTCTATTGAATTATCTGGCAGTTGGCCAAAGGGTGGTAGAGGGTGATTAAAAGCAGAGAATAAATAACCACATAATGTATATGTTTGAACATTTACCTGGTAAATTGTAAATATTTCCAAGGATGGTGTTTTCATAGTCTCTCTTGGCAACACTCCAGATCTTAAACATTGTGATTTTACTTTTTTTTTTTTGTATTCAACCGGAATTTCCCTTGTAGGCTGCAATTGCTGCCTTTTGTCCTTTCAATCTGCAGTTCTGAGAAGTGATAGAGGGTGGACAGCGTGCTCAGCACCTTGTGGTTTTTAGGGGTTTTTTTCTGCCTTCATGGTCCTATGAATTTGTAGGTGTCTATTTTCGTATTCTTTTTCTTCCTTGAATGTCAAAATATTTTTGTGAGACAAAGAGTAACCTTCATCCAGTTAAGTGGATTTGACTACTTCAGTATGCAAGTATGCAGTTGTTAGCCCATGACACATGTACTGGCATTGAGTTATAAACTATGGAAATATCCATATTTCTAGCAATTATTTCAGCCACCTATTGCTTTAGAATTCAAATGCTTGTTTCACAGACCAAAGTTTCATTTAAGTTGTAGCTTCCCTTGGGTTCTCTTTACTTGGGCTTAAACCAAAAATACTCTCCCCTCCTTCCTTGTGATTGCAAGAAAAAGGGATTAGGAGCTTCAGCTTTGTCTCTGAGAATAAGGATGAAGTTCAGGTAGACAAAAGTGTGCATGTATTAAAGAATGAGAAAATTCTCAGTTTCCTTGTCAGGTATTATCATATTTTCTGGAATTTTGCCAGACAACATTTTGCTGCAGTAAAGCAATTCAAAATGTATGAAAAACTTTGCTATCCATGCCTACCTTCACACTCTCTATTTAAGTGCAGATGTAGAGTTACAAAAAGAAATTTAAATCTGCTGCAAATCAAAGCAGCAAAGTTGCAAAACAAGTCTAAAAATACATCAGCTTTCAAGGTGAGTATGTAATTAAGTTATTTATAAAAAGCAGGTACACAGATAGATGTAAAAACAGCAGATACTTATAAATCACTTGTCCTGGTATTTATTATTTTGATCTTTCATGGTTTATTAATGCTTTATAGAAAACCATTGTTATATATGAAATTAGAATATAACTATTTTCAACTACATAATGTAAATGTATTCCAAATTCCAGATGTGACTGTCAAACAAATTTGATTTGGACTACTGGTAACAGTGTAAACAGGTAGGGAAAAAAAAAAAAAAGAAAGAAGTATTTCAAGAAAACAGGGAAAACCTGCGAAGTCTATAAACACCTTGAACTAATCTGTGAATAAGTCTTATAAAATATGTACTCAAACAAAATCAAAATTGTCTCTTTTCAATCTTTCACAATTGAGTCAAAAGAGGGCAAAATTTTACCAGGTCTGTTCATTAGTCTGTGCCTTAGAATTACACTGTGAATTACACTTAGAATTATCTGTGTCATAGAATTACACTTCAATTCCAAAATAGAAATTTGAGCACAAGGAGATGCAAAGAATTTCATTCAATTTTTTCTTTTCCATCTTCTAGGATTTCATTATCTTACAAGTCAAATGAATTTTGTGATTGATATTGTCGGAACTCTTTAAGGGTCTGACAGTCCCTTGCTAACAGTCTTAAATATTGCTAGATTTTTCTGTCAAAAACAGTCATCAAGCGCCAGAGGGCTGGACTGAAATAATTCCAAGGAATATATGTATCTCTCTAAAGACAAACAAAATGACCCTGAGGATGTAATTGAATGGAAACCTCTTGCACTGATAGGAAAATGGCAACCTAAAAGCAACCTAATGGCAACCCAATAAACCTCTACTTTACCTAAGCTTATCAAGATCGTATTCTTCCATAATACAGAATGTATTTTTGTTTATCTGAATTAAAATTAATTGCGAAACTACCAAAGAGGTAGCATTTTCTATCATTACTGCTACAATGTATTCAGAACTTACATTGAAAATAGAAAAATGGAATAGTTATAATGGCCATAAAAAGAACTGTAAATCAAATTTTGTCAAGTTTCTCTTTTTAAATCATACACCCTTTATTTATTTTAAAGCCATATATCTCTTACCAAGAAAATAAGAATGAACTTTCAGTTTAAGAATTGGACTGTCAAACCAGCACATACAACTGGCTCATTGGAGTTTCAAAAAGGGATTAAAAAACGCCCGAATTTTCTTTTCAACAGGAATACTGCAGATTTGATGACTTTGCACAAACTCAGCTCAGAGGAAAAAGAGAAAACAAAACCAAATATTTCTTCTGTATCGCAAAACATCAACTATTTTCTGAATAGGACTTCTCATTTTTTTGGGATTTTTATGCACAAAACAAGTTCAAAAACTCTAGCTCAAGGAAAAATTCTTAACAAACCATAATGCTTTTATTCACATGCACATTTATAAT
This sequence comes from Thryothorus ludovicianus, assembly GCA_013397245.1. Lineage (NCBI taxonomy): Eukaryota > Metazoa > Chordata > Aves > Passeriformes > Certhiidae > Thryothorus > Thryothorus ludovicianus. Next base: position 34,637 of record VZTB01010965.1, read on the forward strand.
ACATTTTAATAAGAATTCTCAATTTCTTTTGTTCTATATTCCACAAAGAAAAGTTTAAATTAATAGAATAAAAATTTGATTTCCTCTTGGCTCTAGTTAATGCCCACCTCAGTAGCAACTTTGAGAATGACCTTGGGAAAACTTTTTAATCTCACTCAGCTCTGTCTGGGAAAATAATAGTTCCTCGTGAGTGCTACAGATTGCAAATTAATTGAATTTCTGAGATGTTCTGATATAACAATGGTATCAGCACAGCACACAAGAAATCACTGGAGAATAATTCCTCAAGAATCCTAGTCCCACCATTTTTTCTACAAAGCCATCTCCTAACAGGTCTCAAGCACAGCATAATGGAGCACATTCTCTTTTCTGGCTTTCTGCCAGGAGTGGACTTCACCCTTGCCAAATTTTACTGCTTCTTTTGTGCTAATAAATCCATAAGACAGCAGCACTCTAAAAGAAAGGAAATGCCCACAATTTCTGCATCTTAATAGTGTATTCACTTGCAAATTACCGAAAAGATATTTGAGGAAGGTAAAGGAGGGTTATTGTCATCACCTGACACCTGTGTCCTGTAACATAGTTTCACATAAACATGCCCATAATTAATTCTGTAACTTATAAAACTTTCTTTTTTTAAAAACAAACAAGACTCAAACCAGAACACAAAAGCACCCCTCCAGATTTAAATACTTGAAGTGAAAATGCATCCACTGTTTAGCTTTCCCAAAATTCCCAGGTAAAATCTGAATATTTCCACCTTCAGATTCTTACATCTTTATCAGATAGATTAAAGAGCTCTTTGCCATCAGAAATTTTCTTTCCATGGAAATACCAATGGATATATTAAATTGCTTCTCAGGGTTTTGTAGGGATTTTAAAAATAAAATAACGAAATAGAGCTTCTTGTCTTTCATTCCCTGTCAGGTTTTCTGACCTTAAATTATTGTGGCTCCCGCAGGAATGTTTTCCAATTTTTCAATATCTGTTTTAAAGCATAGAGGGCATAGATATAATGGTCTCATTAATGTAGTGTAATCCAGGATCACATATTTCACTTATTTGCCAACACTGAAACAAGGAACTGTGCTTGCTACAGCATTGCTTTGACAGATCTTGTATGTCTGGCTGTGTTCTATGATGTGTAATTATTTTAGTTTCAGTACTTTCTCAGGAATAGCTCACAACCAGTAAGAAGTTTACATTCTTCCACATGTTGTTAAAAAAAATTGGTGAGGAGCACAAATTGGTGAGGAGCACACAAAAATTGGTGGGGTGTGAGCAAATACTGCATGATGGGAAGAACATCAACCTGGAAATTCACATTTCTGCTCCCATGTAACCTTGAATATGTATCTTTAGACTGAGATCCTTAAAATTATTTAGAAGTTGAATTCAAGAGAAAACACGTTAATGAGATTATGTTACCTAAATATTTTTGAGGTGAGGGTTCTGACTTTTAAGGTTGCAATCCAAACTCAGTTATGAGGTTTGTCACCCAGGATGTGTAACCCGGCCATCCATAACCTGATTTGTCCTCTGAAAATGCCCATGTTTTTCCACTGGCTACAGATTTCTAAATTCCTAAGACCACTACTACACACACAAACCTTCCCACACTGCTAAATTAAATTCATGAATGTATCAGTTTTTCAGTTATACTGGAGATTTATTGTTCTACTTCTGCACATTATCAAAGAACGGTTGCTGTGATAAGAGATTGTAGCAATAAATCAGAGTGATTCCATCAAGAATATACTGGAGACAGGCATTTTGTATTTTATTTAGTCTAAACAAAAGCCTTTTAAAAAAGTTACTCTGTGAAAACGTTTTAGATATTTTCAACAAAATAGCATAGTAAAAAAGGGTTAAAAATTTGGATCTCAAAGAATGTCTCATTCCTTAGGAATTTTCCAGAACAAGACTTTTTATCATAAAAATGATCAATAGTTCATATTTATTTAGCAGTAATTTTAACTTAATTTAGCAGTATTTATTAAAATCAGACATTTGGTTCCTTTGCATCACACAGACAGGATGGTTTTCTTGAATTATTCCAGACAGAGCTCCAAAGTCCTTCATTCCTGATCTTACCACCACGTATGTGGTTTTTATTTGAACATTTCTAATATTATAAAGCATACTATTCTAATATTATAACATTTTTCTAAAAGTATGAGTTCCAAAAGGGATCCTAGTATTCCAAGAACTCTGCTGTCCTGTCTGTACAAAGGTAGTTTTTATCTATCTTTCCACTCCATTTTGTTATTATTCTGCTTCTAGGCCTTTTGTCACATTTGCCCTTTTAATTTGCAATCAAATTAAATCAAATGGTCAACTGGTTTTCTACCCTGGCCCCAAAGAATTTTCTAAATCACCGATTTCCAGCGTGCTGTCTCCCATGTCATAGGTGGAGCCAACATTCCTACTTTCCAGATGGTTTAACATTTAGACATAAGAAATCCATGTTATTTCTTCTCTTGACGGGCTATGAAACATCATAGTTGAGGTTTTTTTTTACTATAATAGACACTTATTATAATTACTTAATGGAGACTCTTGATTTAAAACTAAGAACTATATAAGGAAACTAAAAATTACCTTGCTTGCTTGTTTTGTTCTTGGAAGCAGTATAAAATATACAATTAAACAGAATCAACGATTTTGCCACAAAGGGAGCATTTTGTGCATATCATACAATGGTGGAATTAATATCAAAGCAACCTGCTGAGCAGTTGCCTGTTTTTTTTTCTTTTGTAATTCATAATAAAGCCCAGTGACATCACATCCCTCAAAAGTCTGAGTAGTTTTAACAAATTGTAATAAGAACCCTTAATCAATTCAATCCAATTTATTTAAACAAGATGAAAACCCTGAGGAGACCTTCATACATTCATTCAAATGACAACCTCCAATGTTAGGACCTAAAAATAAGCACTAGGAAAAAAATCCACATTCAAAACCAATAACAAATGTAAGTAGTTTAAAAAATATATCCAGTATGTGTTTTTTGTCCATTGTGGTATATCTACGACTTTATAAAAATGGTAAGTCAAATGCAGGTCACTGAATGTCAGTAAGTTACTAGTTAAATAAGTTATAATTTGGACCATATCTCAGAAACCTGCACTCTTACTTACATGCAAGCATGCAAACATGCAGGTTTCTATAATTGAGTCTATAAGTAAAAGTAAAGTAACACAGGTACAATCTTCATATCAATATAATCAGTTCAGTCTATTCATGAGTCCTTGTTGAAACCACAAAGGTGAAAATCAAAATAAATCAGAAATGTGGCACATTGTTTGAATCTTAAGTAAAATGACAAAAGTTACACTGTGTACATGATCACTGAAATGAATTTGTGGCAATGAAAAACAGAAAACTAATGCTAAATGTTTTTCACACAAACATCATCTCTTATGTGGAAAAATAAACACATCTTATTCAATAGTAATTGATAAAGTAATTAAATGAATGCATTAAAAGCTAAAAAATATATATCTAGAAAAACAAATCAGCAAAAAGCCCTAAGCCCTTAAAAAAACCCCAAAACATGTAAATGGCATATTTTGCAGAATATATTTAAGAATTCAAACTCAAAATGAAATAGGACCTTGTTAAAATCAATTTTTTAGGCAATCAATTGCACAAGGCTCAAAATACATTTTACTTCAACTGAAAGGTCTGTGACAGATGGTCCTCTAATGCAAAGTCATCTGCATAAAAGCAACTCTGGAATCTACAAGGAATCACAAGGGTCACTAATATGTCTGAAGAGAAAGGAGTATCATAATACATGGAACCCTCTGGGGCACCTTGTTAATTATTACAGGGTCACATTTCTGTGTAATATTGTGTTCTTTACTCTAGAGCTAATTTACAGTCAGTTTGGTGTATGGTTCTGAAAGCCCAAGGCCAAAAAAGAAATTACACTAAAGACTTGTGAAGGACGATTTGAGAGTCGTCATTAGTGGAAATTAGTTTGCTCTAATTGGTGGATAACTAGAGACCAAGATCTAGTTCCAATCAAGAAACAGCAGATCATGTGAACCTGAGGGCTAAATTCCAGCCTACAAAAAAAGGAAAAAAAATCCCATTCATTTTAAAGGCAGTTGTGCCATTCATTCCTAGCCTAAATTTGGTCTGTTTTTTTGAAAAATGAAACTTAAACCATATTACATGACTCAGACCTTTAATTTTAGATCATGTGTTCCATGCTTTTAATCCACAATTTAAGGGTTTTTTTTAAATTTAAAACAAATGGCTGCAGCTTTCCACATTGAGAACAGGCAGTATCTGTTCATATCCTAATGACAAGAGGATGAGAAGGAATAACAAGACCCAAGTACACTCCAAACATTCTTTGGGAACATCAGAGATGACTGTTGCTGATTTCACGTTGTGTTGCAACCACTGAAAATGGTGTTCCTCTACAAATAATGTGCACCCTCATGCCTTCAAACTCTACCATACAAAAGTATATAGGACATCCTATCTATGCTATTTACTACAACAGAATAAAGAAAAACATGTGCACAGGATGAAAGAAGGGAAATGTTTAGAATTTTTAGGGTGAGACATTGAAGGAAGAGGAAACAGACATTAAACATAAACACCAGCTGCATACTATCCTAGGAGTTGGCAATATGAGGAGTGTTTATTATCTGTCCCTGAAGTCATGGGGAGTTATAGACACTGAGGGCACTTTACCCCTGTGCAAAAAGTATGACAGAACTACATTTTGTGCATCCAGTTGGGATCTTGACTGAAGATCCTTTCTTTTCCAGCCTCCTTGAGACAGGAAATAATTTTATTGTGAAAGTTCAGGGAAGTCATATCAAGACAGAATTTTATCAAAATTTGTAAATAAAATCTTTCTGAATATCAAATATGAGACCAAACCCTCCTTATAAACTGAAATGAATGAAGCCACATCACTTACTTCACTAGGAGCAGTATCAGTCATGTTAATCTGTTTCTACTAACAGGTAACTTAATTTTTCATCCAATTAGGTCACACAGTCCAATTTGCAAGACATCAAAAGATACCTGTGGTCTTCTTTTAACCCCCTCCTATTCAACTTCTTGACTTTCAGCCCTTAATTATTTTTCAAAAACAAGGTTGCTGCATACCAGAGACAATACCCAACAGAGGGTTATCCTTGATTCACAGTTGTTCTTCACCAAAACTTAGATCATGTAGCCTATTTCTTTTATTATCATATTGTCAAAATCAAACTGCACAAACATGGATTTTTGCAAAATAGAAAACAGAGAAATTTAGTTGCAAAATGACAATCATCACTCATGCTCTTCACTTATATTCACTGAGCTTTTTTTTTCAGTTATTCTTTCTGGATTACTGTCTGCAAAACAGCACTGGACTCATAACCTAACAAGAATCATTCATACAGATCCGAATGCAAAAGACGGACCTTGAAATATTTTTCTTTTCATACATAAGCTGAGTAAGAAGTGATATTGTGTCAAGTTGCTTTGAACCAGTTGAATCTGACTCCCTCGGTTGTCAAGATGACATTTGAATTGATGAAACTGCACTTTAAAGTGGAATGGAGAGCCAAACTGGAAGGCTGACAACTGAAAAGTATGAAGAATATTAGCTACTCATATTAAAGGTTAAATTAACTCTAAGTAATAAAATGAGCTGGACTGTTCTTTTTACCATGATCAAGAACAACATTTAAGAGTATGTGTCTAGTCTATTATTGTATTTCAGAAAACTCTATAAAAATAGAAAGAAAAAGGGAACAATTTATTCTTTACTGCTCTTCTCTGACAAAAATAAAGAGCTAATGTAGCTGATGTCTTTTAGAAGCAACTTATTCTGTGCAAGTTTTCCTGAATTTTGAGTCATTAATACCAGCTATTTCCTTCATTTATCTTGAAGGTTTTGGCAAAACCTGGAGTTCCTGCATAGTAATACCATTTGCAACTTATGACTTGACAGGTTAAGAGCTTTGAAAAAGGCCAAAGTTATCTTTTATGTTATTTATAATATTATTAGGTGTATTTTTAGCCAGACATTTTTTGCTTAGTTTTTTTTTTTTCTACAGGATTAGAAGCAGTGACTAAAATGTACTATGATGAGAACATTTAAAGGTCATTGCTAAACACAATCTACTGTATCTAAAAGAAACTGTAACTGTCACGTTATGGATAATTTAAAAAGAACATCTAGTAAACTATAATAAAAGACATTCTCCCTTATTATTTCTTTAAAAAGTGACTATCTGAACAGTTTCAAGATTTACCAAGTAGACTTTCTGATAAGGGTTTTAATCAGGAAGATGAATACGTAAAATATTACATGATGCTTAAGTGTGGCCAAAGCCATTATTCTCCACACATATATAAAGCAGTTTGCTGCTTATACTGGAGAAAGGAAAATAATTTCACCCCTCTTCTACTTTTTGAATAATATGCATTGTGCATGTGTTATTGAGGTGGAAAATAACAGGGTATTTCCCTAGACAGAAGATTCCATTGAAAGACTATATGTGGTTTAGAAAGTGAGATGTTGTCTCTATGAAAAAGTTATGCAAGATCTCCCAGGTAAAAATAGTAATCACGGTTAAAATATAGAAGATGGCTGGTAAGGATGAAGAAATACACAATTCCAAGTGGTACCTTGGGGTGAAAAAGAAGAGCTTTAAAAGAGTTAATCCACTTTTGAGATAAATTTTCTGTCCCTTAAGAAATTGTTGAAAAAGAAATTTTGAAAAGCTTATAGGTATATTTATAAATCACAGAATAAACTCAGGATGTGGCTGATTTACATTGTAAAGCTCTCATGCCTACAAATTCTTGCTTATTAAAATAGTAGCAGACATGAAGGGTTAAGCAGAAGAAAAATTATCTACTGAAATACAGCAGGGATCTAACCTAGATGCAAAATGTGTGCATTCCCTCTGGGCTCTTTCCATGCCCTTGGGATGCCAAGCTAATACTATCCCAAGACCAAAGATGCTGTATGCCCAGAGGTGGAGCACAGCACAAAAGCATATTCATGCACACTCAAATCTCAAAAATCTCTCCTTACTTTTCTTTGATCCATCCAATGGACATTGAAAAGCCAATATTGCACAGCCTGTGACCCCAAAACCTGTAAGGACTATTTCCTGGTACCCATTAGTGTTACCTCAATATTATTCTGCTGTATTGGCTTATAAATTCATAAGATTCAGTCTTTGCACAGTACTTACTCTTACTAAGCAAATTTTCTGCCCTTGTGAATACTGAGAGCATCTCATACATTAAGAGAGCCATTAACTCCTTGCTGTAAATCAGGAACTTCAGCAGCAAAGGTACCCTGTGACCAGTGAGGTGAGAGCACTGCCCCAAGGCTCCTGCCCCCAGCCTGGCTTCCTGTGCCCAGCGTCCTCCTGCGTGCTGGGCACAGCCAGACAGCCCCAGACAAGCCTGGTGGCCACGCCAAGCCAGTGGCACCTGCCCTTCCCTTGCAGCCCAGGCATGGAGGCCAGTGGAAGCCAAGGATCCCTGCTCTGCCCTGCAGCAGGTGTCCCTTCACTGCCCAGGGAGAGCTGCTGCAAAACCACCTTTGGCACTGGATTCTTGCAGCAATTCTGCTGCAAGCCATTCCTCTCTGCACAGCTCCTCCCTACTCAACAAAACTTTTCTCTTCAATCTCCCTCTATAAATCACAACTACATGAAGTAACACTCCTTTCATCCTGGTCCAGAAGTAGGGTCCCCAAACACAGCAGTAAAAAGGTATTTCAGCTGAGAACAGGGTTGATAGAGGACAGATCTCAATAAATATCAGTAAGTATATTAATAAGTATACCTCTGCTTAAGTAACTGGAAGAAAACAAAGCGGAACTGGTTGGGTGACATACAGTTAGGGAGCTCCATTCTGACAAAAATTTTGCTGTACTATTTAACAAAGCAATCATCTGCCAAAGTAAAAATCTTAGTAAGAATGTATTAAAAATTTAATATTAATGAAGCACATCTACCAATTTTTTTAAGTCAACTGATATAAGTTACAAATGAGATGTAAGATATGGCAAGCATATAAGTAGGGGAAGATTAATTTTGTAGCATCTAAAAAACTTGGAGTTATGTTTGAAATGTTTTCAAGCGTGACTGTTGACAGATGTAATCCAGGGGATGAATGATAATCTCTAAAAAGTGTGCAGAGCTCCTTCAACCATGCTGGGATTTTGTTGAAGTGCTTCAAATAATTTTTCATAGCTAAAAAAAGAAGAGAAGTAGATAAATGACTGTATCGATGACACTACAAAGAGAATCTGTTATTTACAAAGGTGTAATGCATTACCTTTGTGCTTCTCTACAAAGGGTGTCCATGAAATAATTATACTAGAGGTAGGTTTTAATGTTAAAACAATGCAGATTAACTTTTGTAGATATTGAAAAACTCACTGTATTTCAACAAGGTCTGAATTTTTTCATTTCAGTTCATGATACTACATTATCTTAATATCTCTATAACCAGAGATGTGTAGCCTTGGAAAGGTGTCTCTCTTCTAAAAGTGAGTGAGCTTGCAGGACCAAGTTTGCAACCTCAAGTATGTGCCTTCAAGTCACTAAAAGAAATTACAGCAGGAGTGATAACACCTTTTCTCTTCGTGGTAATCCTCTATTTTCCTGCCACTGCAGATGACATGGATTTTTCTGCTAGCACTAAAGGCATACTGCAGCCATTCCTACAGACACCACACCCATTGCATACACAAAGTATATGCACGCCAGTGATTCCCAGAATCACTTTTAGTGATTGCATTAATATCAAATCACTCCCCCATGTCAAGTTCTTAAGTGATTCCTGCCTTTGTCTGAAAGGCCAGGGGTGGGGTAGGAATGTGGCCAGATAAAGGCCACGTGAACTTCTGCAGCTGAAGGTCTCTGTTCCTGACTGACATTTATCCCCACCAAACCCTTATTGGCTCACACAGCAAAGGTCACTCATTTCTAATCTTTTCATTAATTTTACTGTTTTCTTCATAATCCCTATCCTTCTTTTTCTTTGCGGGAGAAATTTGTAACAGGTAAAGCATATTGAATTCAGGCCTCACTGAAAGATTATCTAAACAGCACTACAGCTAATCAAGATCCAAAGGAGATCTCCTGAAAGAAACTCTGCATCTTGTAAGAAAAGCTGATTGCTGTCCAAAAGATGCCAGAGATCATAACAAAGTATTAATCAATTAAAATGGGGCCAGTGAACTACTGGGCTTGATATATAAAAAACGTTGACACTGTGAAACAGGAAAGAAAACACTCAGTAAGCTCAGGCATATCTAATGTAACCATAAATAGAACAACAGGAAAAAACAGATGTCCACTGCTCTGTTAAGCTATGACTGTTTATCTAGAATAGTCAAATATGTATCTTTAAATAAATGAATGAATGATTAAATAAATAAATAGTGAAAGCTCGTGCAGTTCACATCCCTTTGGATGGCTATTGTTTCTGTCAGGAAAATTCAGCAAAGCATCATTAACAGCATTGCCTAAACACTGTAATAGAGAAAAGGTATTTCTTCATGAAAAAAGAACAAAAATTAGAAATTTGTTGGGGGATTGTTCTGATCTTCTGGGATCCCAAGGAGGCCTCTAGAAGTTTAGAATTGTCTGCACTAGATGGAACAATTTGCACAATATGTCAGGTAAATGCAGTGCTTTTAAAAATCTTTTTGTTATTTAAATGTGCACTATCTTCCTTTATCCCCTCCCCTTGAATAATTTCCCATTTATAGATTATTTTCTGTATAGATTGGAATTAGGCATTTTTAAGATTATTTTTCTTACTTTTCTGAAAATGTAGGACTTTCTATATACGTAAAATTACTGTCAGAGAAACTGACATACATCCTTATGAGCACAGGCTCACTTTCAAAAATATTGTATTATCAATTCAAAAATTATTAAGACTTAGGCACTTGGATGCAATTTGACTAATTTCACCTTTAAATGTCTTTTTTGCTCCTGAATGTCTACTGAATTGCTGACTTAAGGAGCCTGTGAAGGGAAATAACCTCACCAAGATTCAGCTCTGAACTGGAAACCAATAATGTCAAACTTTGCAGCAATGTAAAGTGGAAAATCACAAGAGAGAGGTATTATATTCTCCACCTTACAAACATCAAGGTTGTTAGAGCTGTATAGAGTTCAGGTTTTCAGAAATAATACAAGATTTTATGCTAGAGCAAACAGTCCATTATTTTAGAAGGTTTCGAATATATTTCAGACATCCACCAGATGAGAAATACACCATTTCTATCCTAGTTATCCTGGGTTTATTTAGAATGTTTCTATTGGGATTTTGGTAACTCGTATAACTAATTTAAAGTCATTTCTGGGTAAATATTTTTAGCTTAGAATAATAATATTCTGCAAATACTTTAAAATGTTTGGGGTTTGTTTGGTTTGGTTTTTTTTGTTAGTTTGCTGTTGTTCTTATTTCTTGCAATTTACAAGAAAAAAGTTATTAGCTGTTAAAAAAAATACTACTGCAGTTTGTTCTGTAAGGTACATGCTACATTGTCCACTTTCATCTTAGGTTATTGACCATTCATCTGCTATTTAGTCCTCATATTTGCCCTATGTTGAACTGAATTTAAGTGTAATTTAGTCATTTTGATTTCTGATTGGCACTGGTGGAGAAAATGATAGGTTTCAAAATGTAAGTAGAACAGTTGCCCACACAGTTCTCTCAAACTACTGTTGGAAAGGCTGGTGTTTTCTCATAGAGGTTTCAGAAAAAAACAGCCTCCTAACACTAAGGTTTTTTTGGTATTATATTTACACACATTTAATTACATAATTTCTTGGGTTTTCTAAATGAATGCTAATACTGTAGTGTAGGAAAAATAAATGATATTAAATCACAAGATGGTGAGAAAGCAAATTACAGAACTGCACAAATGTACCTAAATCTGTGCTTCAGCTGGAGAGAACTTGCAAAGATTGCTGCTGAGCAACAGAATAAATTTTACAAGATAGAAATTTTATTGTGTCTGAAAAATCACAGAATTATTCCCATTTTATGAAAGAAAGCACCGTAAGTCGATAGAGGAGCAGAAGCAGACTGTGAAACACTATCTAGCTGTGGCATTCATCCACACCTTCCCCAAGTTCTGCACATTAATGACTCACAACTACAGGATGGGAAATTAGAAAGAACATGTTTCTTTAAAATTAAAACTGAATATTGCTGAGAAGTAGAATTAATATAAAAAATGGTGGGAGAATACCTGATAAGGTACTGATAAGGGTTTTTTAGGCAGCCTTAATTCTGCTGTCATTGTTCCAAGTGAAAACCTCCCCCTCCAAAACCCAGCACCACATCATAAAAGCCCCCAACATTGGAGAAACCAGATAATAACAACAAACCAAACAAAACCACCCAAGAAAAACAAAAATAAACAAACCCAAACAAAACGCCCAAATCCTTGAACTTCTTGTGACTGAAATAGTACATTTGTCCAACAGCAATTATACAGACATATTTTGTTTTACCATATTTGTTCAAATCTAGTCAAAAACCCCTTACTATTTGTTAGCTTTATTATTTTCAAAATCCTTTCAGAGCTTCTGAAGAACTAACTGGAGCAAAGTCATCTCAGGAATACATGGAAATTTGCGGAGAAGTGGCTAAATTCATAGATATTTCAGAAATCTATTTATTTCTGAAAAAATGAAAATCACCAAAAATGAAGAGCAAGATGTCTAAATAGAGCTTGCAGTTTGCTAAAAAAGAACATTTCTCTGGAAGAAGGTCCATACACATAAACAAATAAAAAGCTACCAGGTATATCTGAGGTGGCATCTCTGTGTCCTGCAGAGAAGCATGCAGATCACAAAAACAACATGCTACACACTGAAGAATGCTTACACACACAAATCTCCGTATTGATTATTTTTGCCCAAAGAAATGTTTTTGCCCTATAAAAACAAACTGGGAAATGCCTTTTAATAACAGAAACCAAAGCTTTACCATGGCAGAAAGCAGATCATGAAATCAAGAAAAGAGGAATTTTTAGGAGCTGGCCTTGAACACACAATTTCAAGCAGCCTGTGGAAGAGAGCCTTAGAAGAGAAGTGTCAGTGAACCAGTGAAAGTTCTGGTGTCTTCGGTCTCTGCCAGCTGTTTGTCTGCAGGGTGTTGTAGGGGAATTGTCAGTGGGAAATGTAAAGATCCTCACAGCAACGTTCTGCACAACTGGACAGGCAACCTATCAGACCTGACCTTCATCATCCACGACAAGGCATGGGGACAAAATCAAGACTGATTTGTGTATGCGCTCTGTTCTCATTAACTTTAAGAGATTAATTAAGATGTGAGTGCCTGAATATTTTGTAGGAGCTGGGAATAGGCCAAGTTACAGTTTGAGCATTGAAAGTTACAGTTTGAGCTAGTAACACACTAGCACTTGCTAGTACAGTTCCCCTTGCTGATGTTAGGTTTCTTCTGATCTACTTTTTCCTTTCTGGTTTTTCTAAATTTTGCTTTGGGTAAAACCAATTATGGAATAACAAGGTAAGTGCATCCTGAGAAGGTAACAAAGTACGACTGATAAAGCCATCTCTGAGGTAAATGCTTCAAACCAACGTGTGAGCTGACAGGTAATAGTAACCAGTGGAAAAGAACAAAAGGTTTTGAGTGGCTTATGAATTTTAAGGACAGAATGCAAGTTATTCTAAGGACTTATTTTAGGATTGTTCTTGGTTAGTGCAATTTTCCAAGACTGAGGATCAAAGCAATGCATGGAAAGTAGCAAATAAGAATAAAAATAGGTCAATAGGTGTAGTGACTGCTGAACAATAACTTGAATTTCAAATGTTACCAGCTTCCAAGGGTTTACTATGGCAACCTGGCTCCTCTCTTTCCAGAACACATTCCATCTTCTATTTCCAACCTTTCACCTTCACTGGAATTGTCCTTTTTAAAAACTCACTTTTCCTATAAAACTCAGGTGTTTTAAATTAGGTTTCTTCTTCTAGATCAAGAATAGACCTTCCATTTCACCATATCCTTTACATAATATTTGTCAAATGCTGAACCACTTAAGGGTCTGTATCTGTCATCAAGTGCAAGAGACAGATGGTATGAAAATGAAAGCACAGTGGAGGTGAACAGCCATACCATGGCATAGCATAGCAAGTAGTTGAATTTTAACATTTCCTCCACTTTTAACCTCTGTTAAACCTTCTTCAGCAATTATAAGTGGGGCTGTGTGTTGTACACCATCTCCTGTACAAGAAATCAAGGCTTTTCTGTGTGGTCCTTTCTCCATCCTGGTAGCAAACACAATCGCTATTGTAATTGCATTTGGCAGAAAGTAAGTGACACAATGTAATTTCATCTATAAATGTACTTTCTATAAGGCCTTTACTTTTTTTACCCTCTTTCCACCAAAATGTTTATGCTTATTTTGTATATGTTACACTGCCCTTTGTTTTCCTCAAAAGCAGAAACTTGCTGCTATGGCAACAGCACTTTTGGTCATAACCTGACAAGAGCAAATTTGCAATCAGGAACTAAAGGAAAAAGAGCCCTCAAATGTAAAAGATCTCACCCAAATTCCACTAGCAGTTTTTCCATTAACATTAGACTGCCAATTGCATTTTCTCAGCTTTAAGGTTCTGCACAGGTGGGTGTGCAGCCCTCCTTAGCTCTGGGATACGCTTGCAGTGAGCTGTACAGAAGGAAGGCAGCCAGTTGAAGTGAACCCCTGACTCCCTTTTCACTCAGAGGAAGACAGACACCTCCAATGCATCTCACCTGAAAAGTAGGTGGGATGAGTTACTCCTGGACACCTCTCTTTGCCTCTAGTAAAGAAGCACTAAGTATGTGACTTATAAAAACCTACAGTAAGGCAATCCAAGCATCCATCAGAATCCATCCTCAATAATCACTGTCATTCACAAAGGATTTTTGATGCTATCAGAAATAACATATTTTAGAGTTAAATATTTATTCTGATCTCTCAGTATGCACAGCAGATTTCCCTTCCATATTTCTAGTTTATTCTCCCTAAGCTATTTTTACCAAGTGCTCTTAAAGCAGTTTTGTTTCTGCTTAGAGCAACTGAACAGGAATGCCAACTAAAAACTTTTGTTATGTACGTCACAATTTGTTTTACCCCGAAAGAATCAAAATCCACATTAAACTGATTATCTTCATGCATTCTTCTGGTGAGTGATTAACATACATTTTAGATATTATTAAGCTGGGATCCATTAAGATTGACATTACAGAAGTATGAATTTCAATGAAATATAAATTTTCCCCTCAGTATTCACATTCTATGACTTTTCATGATCACGGTTTTTTGAATTTCAAGAAAACAGGCTGCAAGAAATTACATAAATAAAAATTAAAACAGCAGTCCAACAGAAAACTTTTTGGTGAACAAGCTACAGCATATCCACGAGAATCTGAGGGTAAGTAAGGGAGACAGGGCAAGGTCATCTGAGTTAACAAAGTAGAATCTGATTTTAAAATACCCATCATTCTTACAAAATAGCAATGAATATAGGGCACTTGCTGGATACATAAAAAAAATTATATGTAAAGACTAAAAAGTGTTTTAAACAGGTAAGTTGGTACTTTAACTAAAAAAGACAACATTAAGCATGTCTAATAACGAAAAATTAGTATCAAATTTCTGTAGACTTTTAACACTTAATGAATTTTCTGAGTAACAATGGCATATGATGTCTGGGATAATGTCTGTGTCAATTAATCTCTCACTCAAGGACAGTCATGGCAAAGACAGCCTGTGAGTAAGAATGGGACACTGTGTGTACACACATATATATGCATATAGGGAGGAATAAGGCAGCAAACCACCTTTTTCCTCTAAACTCATGCCTTTTAAATTGTAGAAATATTCACTTTTATAGTATTGTTCTTCTACACACTCTACATTTAGCCACTACTGTATAGTGAGAGAGCAGAAAAAAATCATATTTAAACAAGCACAAACACAAAGGTTCAAAACTGAAATTAAATTGGCCAAGTACTTTAGTTGAGTGCAAGGGTAAAAGTGGAAGCTTGCATGTAAGAATAAATCTGTTAATAGCAAATCCTTTGAGGCAGAAACCATTGCATAGCAAAACCACTATGAGACACTAAAGTAAACACAACAAAGAAAAGAGCTCATATACATCTGAAATTAAGATCTGATACAGGAGAGGTATCCCATCAAACAGTTAATACCAACCAAAATGTATGAAAATGTGGAAAAACATTCAGACAAACAGTGAGAAGAAAACCCCAAGGGAATATACTGTGTCTAACACAATGATACCTAGGTCCTCCATAACTTTTAGATCCTATGAAGACCAATGATGCACAGTTATCACAATCATGTTTGGATTACAAACAGGGAATCACTCAGAATCTTCCTCAGGACAGAACTGGAGAACTGTGAAAAATAAGATTAAATCAACAATAGTAAAAGACCTTGCTTACAGTTTGAAGAGAAACTATGATAAAGTCCCACAGTTACTTTCTTTTTCTTGCCAAATATTAGGCCCCTTTCTTTCCTAAAGGCAGAAACACGGAGTACTTTGGCTACCCCACAGCTAGCAGGGTAGAAGATGCGAGTTTTGTCACTTTGCAGTTCTGTCTCTTCAGCCCAGATATCCAAAGGTAAGAATGACATCCTAGTTGCTCAATTTTAATGATAAATCCCTGCTGCAAAATTAAAAAAAAAAATAAAAAATCCACCAAATGGGTAACCTGACATTAAAACTTGACATTAAAACCTAGACTCATAGCTCATCTGTCAGAAAACTTCAGTCAGTAGCCAGAAGAGTAGAGTTTATCCCCAGATAGGTCATGAGTCATTTTAGAGCTTTCCACCTCACATACACTTAGAATCAGAAAAAAAACCAATACAGCAGAGTTGCATAACTCTCATACTAGATCAAGCAAATACAGACTGATGCTGTTTCATTTTTCTGACTTCTCTTGATATGAGTGAATGCACAGAAGGAATCAAAAAGGGCTACTGAGAAGAGCTTTGGAGAACTGAGATTTTACAGTCTGAAGAAGAAAAGGCTAAAGGAGAATACAGTTGCTGCCTTACAATATGTTAATGAGAGTTGAGGTAGGAGTGAAACAAGCTCCCCTCAGAGATGCACAGTGAAAGGACAGGAGGCAATATCTATCTATCTTTAAGCACAGTAAAGGTTCCATGAAAAGTTGTAGAATTCCCAGTTCCTGGAGATATTCTAAACTCAACCAGATAAGTGGCTGTACAATGTCACCTGACTTGTAATTTAGCCCTGCTTTGTTGTGAGGTGGGTCTAGGTAACCTTCAGTATATGCCACAACCCAAGTTTTTGCATAATTCTAAGTTACAGCAGGTTTAGACTTCACTGCTCCTATCATCATGTGTGAAAATACCCTCTAGGGGCTGAAGGGCTGACAGCATGAAAACTGTCTCCTGACTGAAAAATATATTTTGAATATTTCTGCAACTTCACACACTCTTAAAACAAATACCTTACTCTGAACTATGTAATTTGTGGAATCTCTAGCTAGATGATAGACAGCATTTTAGAGACAATCTTATGACTAATACAGGGAGCACACTGTAGCTGTACTGTCTCCCAAGAGGGACAATATGATTTCTGGAAACTTCCCAGTGCAATTTCTGAGAGGTGTGGATTGCTTCCATTTGATATTTATATCAGTGCAGGCTTTGGATCAGTGGGGTGATAGCACCATTTATAATATCTGAAAAATTCCAGCCAGCACTGATCAGATGCTTTTTTTGTTTTCTTCCCTACTGTTTTTGATACAGGTAGTGAAAGTACCAGTACTACACAAGAGGAGAAAAGAATTGTGAAGTGAAAAGAGAAGATGAGCCTGTTCCTTTCACCACTAGCACAGAGTAGGACAGTAAATGAGCTGACTTCAGCCCTGGGAAATGTGGAAAATGTAATGGACAACCGGCCTGCATAAAATTCTACAATAAATGCAAGATAACACTTACTACTGTAAGCTTGTAGGCCAAATGCAGCAGGGCAGTGGTCAGTAGAAATTTACTGCACAACTCTTGGCAGTAACTCTTGGACCATTAGATGTGAACAAGTAGCAGTGTCAGTTTACTTCTGGAAGTAACATGTAGTCAATGTCAATAGAAGATGGCAAAGGGGAAAAAAAAAAGAAAAATAAAGAACATTAGTGGGAGATGCATAACATGGATGAAGCCACTACATAAAAAGACTGGCAGGACCTCTTTTTTGAATTTTGGAGAATTGAAAGAAATTCCAGATCTATGAAAAGGTGAGACACAGCTAAACAGAGCGCTCAGAGCTAAATACAAAATATTACAAAATCCAGAGCTCTTTAAAAAATAATAAAAATTTGGTCTGTCAGCTTTAAAGGGACGTAAGGAGCTTCAGAGCCCTCATTCAGAGCAGCAGGAAGCAGCCCTATTTGTCATGGCCCAACCTGCTACTGCATCATAGCAAGCAATAAAGGCAATTCTCAAAGACAGGTGAGGTAATGCTGCTGGGTTAACACAGTATTTGGAAAATGAGCTGTCAACCCTGCACAGCACCCCTGCAAATCTTTGTGAAAAATTTTAGTAGGGTGTAATTTTCTACAATTTTGTCAAATTAAAGTCTGACTTAATAATAGTTCATAACTACTCAGGCTGTTTTTTTTCTCATGTTCTTGTGTACCATGGATGCAAACTTGTATTTATACAGGTTTCTTAATTCATAAACTTGTATGCAAAGCAGTAGAATTCAAATAATTGGACTGAACTTTTCAGCAGCATGCAACTCAACCAGGTTTTTAGTATCTTCCATTTTATTTCTGCTTACAGAGATTTCAACAATAAAGAGATTAATAATAGGTTTAAAGAAGCATTTTTCCTCTATTTACAACTATAGCAAATAAGATATAAATTTTTCATCTTGCAAATGTTTATTTATGTATTTCAAAACAACTTGGAAGCAGTTCTCGCCTCTCATCACAACTCCTAATTATCTGCATAGAGGAGAAGGAAATAAAAAAATTCACTCCTTTCACTCTCCAGTCCATGCTACAGGAGCTGCAGAGTTAATAATAAAAGTGGAAGGCTGAGACCATGCAGAGAAAAGTGAAGTGAAACACAACTGCTGAAAAACCATGGATTGCTTACCTCCTTGCAGCTGGAATGAAAATGTCCCGCCAGTCCCCCAGGTGCTGGCCTGCTGTCACTGCCAAATGGAGGCAGAGTGGCTGCTGTTTGAGGAGCACAAGCAGACAGAGAACCACATGGTGTCAGCTGGTTCACAGCCCAGACTTTTGCAAAGAAGGGTCTTTCAGCTCCTGCTCCTGAGCAGAGTCAGGCACTTAGACCACAGTGCTACTGCAGGCATCACGAGACACCTGCTCTAAAAATGGTGCTCAATTTCCTTCAGAGAAGAGACTAGACCAGCCTGGAACCCCCATCACACTGACTACAGGCAACCTGCACTGAAGGGATTCTAAGAGAAGATTTATTTTGTACTTTGGTTTTGGAGTCATCCACCACATTCTGGCATTCAGAGCAATCCGTAAAATTGAAATTACCATTGCATTTCAGACAATGTGGTCATCTGACTCATCCTTCCTATTTATAACTAAGTCTAAAGGTAGCAGTTACATTGTGGCCAGTAGGACTAGAAACTCTAGAATTATTCTTCTGTAGACTGACTCCAATGATGTCAGCAAGTGATATTTAAGAAATTTTGGCTACATCTTTGCCCCTTCTGTTTGTCCTCTACTGTGGTAATATTCTAGGGTTTGGATTTAAAAAAAACACACATTTTTAAGGTTAATAATTTGGCTTTCTTCCCAATTTAAGTATCTGAAATATAATACAGCACATTTTTCTTAGTTTTTCTTTCTCAAGGCTGAATGTACATTTGGTGCTTTAGACAGGGGGACAACACAGTTAAATAGGGATGCAAGTTCATTGTTTTCCCTGCTATTATTTGAGGACATTCATTATAAAGGTATGTCACATTAATGAACAGTGTGGTTCACGCCACCTGCATAGAAACATTATCAGCAACAGCAGCCCTGCAGGTCTAAAAATTTCTTGTCACTTTGGAATGTAGAATCAAATTAGCAAAGCTGTGCTCAAAGGATGAGATTCTGTAAGCTTTTAAACATCTCAGACAGAAATTCGATTAAGATTAATTCAAGCCAAGCAAGCAATTTTAGAGGCGTTGGAAGCAATTTCCTTTCACATCATGGCTGTGTGCTGCTGACATGAATGCCTGGAGAAAAATGTGCTAAGTTACCAGAAACAAGGTCTTACTATGGAGCAGTAACTATGTATGCCCTTGTAAGTTTACCTTAAAAATATTAATACTAAAGTAATAAAACTTCTAAAGAAACACACAAAATATTCTTCACAAATCATAAATTAATTTACTCTAGTGACAGGGCATTTCAAATACCACAATCACATTTCCAAGCTGGTTTGTGTCATCAGCTTCTAAAGGTGAGACTCTTCAAAAGAATTTGCTGGATGGATAAGATTTAATCTCATGCCATTTTAGAAAAATGATAGCAGTGCTCATCAAATTATTAGTGCACTGGTAAAGCATTTTGAATATAAATCCTTCACCACTTCCATTCATTTTATGATGTTGAAAAGGTTATCCTTCAAAAATTGTCAACCAATTCACATAAAAGATTTCATGTTTTAAGGATAGATAAGATGAAAACATGTCATTATGTCTTTGAAAGAAGATTGGTTCTAACAATGGTAAAATTATCATTTTTCAGAAGATGGAAAAAGAATACATGGTTTTCACTTCAGGCTCAATACAACACAGGCAGCCTAAAGCTGTGTAATTATTTTCAAGACATGAAAAAATTCCAGGAAAAGGAGACCAAATTTTTTTTTTCTTACTAAAATAATTCTGTGAATTTAAACTGAGGAATATTTTGTAGCCATTCTCATTTTGTACACACACACACCCCCATCTCTTCGAGTTTTTTTAGTTTTGGTTTTTTTTCAATAGAGGGGCAGAGTTCCATATTTCTAACTTAACAGTTCTGACAAGTTGTTCCATTTTCTTAGTCACCATTCAAGGAGTTTTTAAAAGTAGTGGGTGGAACAAAATGAAGGATGAATAATAAAAATCCAGCCTTACAGCCTGACAGTCATTCCAGTACTGATATTCCCATTCTTATGTAAAAGGGAACTTGCTTTCAAGTGAGGATATATGACCATGAAAAGTAGAAATATATTGTTAGGAAGTAAATATACAAAACTGAAATACTGGAATTAATAAATATGCACAAAATTCTAAGAAAATTTTGAAACACACACTAGTAGTCTACAAGTTGGTTTCTCTCTGTCCTTGCATAAGGATTAGCAAACATATAAAACAGAGAAACTCTTTCACCATCAAACTGAAAGCATTCTAACAGTGTTTTCTGAGTGGCTACACAGACAAGTAATACAAACTAAGTACACAGTTCAAGGACAAGGTGGGTCTTGAAGATTATCTGCTTCAGTTTGCAATGGTTAATTTAAAACCAATTTCTTAGCAAACTCGAACAGCTTCCCATATTTGCCACAAGCAAAGGGTTATTACTGAGTGATGATTTCTCCATTCTGGATTGAGCAATCATACTCAGCTTTCCATATCTTTGATCAGAGTGTCTCAAACTGTGAGCAGTGGATTCTTTTCATCCTTAAATTATTCTACTGGCAATATTTTTAACTAGGCAAGACCTCTTTAGTGTCAAAATACCATTCAAAACATTATTCCTATTTCTTAGGTCTTGTGCTAAGCTTTAACCCTTACCACTCTTAATATCAATCCACACAGCCCTTTATTAGCACTACCAGAAAAAACAGTCACAGTACAACATACTAACTGGACAACATACCTTTACAGATTTAAGATTTATAATTGTGGAAGAAATAAAGTGGTCAACTCCTTTTCAATTTACTCTTTCTCACAATGAAAAACAAGCTTTTGAGACATTCTAAACCTGATAATTCTCATTGGCAGAAGACAAGAGATCGGCATTTTATTATAGTTTGATGGAAAAGATGATGACCTTTCTTTATCAAAAAGGGGAGTGTTGGCCTCTTCATGCCACTAGCTCTGAGGGAGATGGTCATAAGAGTCCAAAAGATGTAGAATCATAGAAGCACAGAATCATTTAGGTTGGAAAAGGCCTCTAATCATGAATCCAGCAGATAATCCAGCACTGCCAAGTCCAACGTCCAACAATAAATCATTGCTCTAAGTGACACATCTACATGTATTTTAAATATAATCCCCTCCAGGAGTGGAGACTCAACCACTGCCCTGAGCACGCTATTCAAATGTCTGACAATCCTTTTGGTGAAGAAATCTTTTCTAACAACCAACCTAAATTTCCTCTGGCACAACTTGAAGTCATTTCCTCTTGTCCTATCTCTGGTTAATTGGGGAAGAGACTGATTCCCACCTTGCTTCAACCTCTTTTCAGGTAGCTGTAGAGGGCAATAAGATCTTTCCCGAGCCTCCTTTTTGCCAGGTTAAATACTCTCAACTCCTTCATCTGCTCCAGACCCTTCGCTGTCTTTGTTGATTTTTATGAAGTATGATTACATAAAGGAGTTTTATTAAAAAACATTAATGACTAATCATGCTGTAATCATAACTGCCCAAAGATTATTAGTGCTATCTAAAAATCAGCCCAGTGCTTTATAACTTAATTTTAGTGATAAATTTTTTCCCCATTACTGTTTATTGTTTACAATTCTTTGTCAGCATTTAGGAAATCAAATGCATTTTGAATTACCAGAGTTAACAGACAAATGTTCAAATCGCAGCCTCATTCTTGGTGACATGTGTAATTCAGATCCAATATTATTGCTGCAATTAATGCTTTTTCATCCATGGGCATGGAACAATTTAGTTTTCAAAACATAAAAATCGATTAGTTCAAATTATGAGACTTAAAATTAGTGGATAAAATGAAATGGCTTTGTGCTGTATTGCACTAAATTACTGGATTTAGTCTCCTGGCTTCCCTGGCATTATGACAAGATTTCAGACAAAATGACCCTAAGGGAAACAAAGAGTGTTTAGACAGAGCCTGGAACATCATAGATTTACACACAAAAAATTGAACAGCTTTCTTCTATCAGGAGAGAAAAATGGAAAAGATGAGAGTAACAAGCTTTGGATGTGAACATAGTTGAAACAAGAGGACATGAGTTATTGATTCATTTGAAAGACAAGTTCAGGCAGTGGCCAATATGGGCAATGTTACATATTGGTGACCAACATTTTTATGGGCACAAGGAAAGCAGAAGCAGAGGGATTGAGTACCAGGAAAAATTCTGAGTTAAAAATAACTTGAATGAGTCAATTGATTGTTTGCATTCCCCTGAATTCTTCTCTGTCTTTATTTGATAAATGCTATTTGGTTGAACCGGATTTTCTTTTTAATTTATGGGGTTTTTTAATGCTGATTTAATATCCTTAACTTCCACAATGTTATGCCTTCTTAAGCAGTGTTAGGAGTGGATGCCAACTCTACCTGTTGCAGGCTCTCTCCTATGAGTTTTTTTCTTTCATATCTACAGAATGAAGTAGAATAATAAAAATATAAGCAGGAGAAACAGAATGGAAGTAAAACCATTAAGTACACAGCCTTAACTAAATAAGAGCAAGAATTAATTATATCTTTCCTCACCCTTGAAGGTTGTGAACACCTAACAATGAAATCCAATGGTGATACTGATAAATACTGTATGAAATACATTTGCTTTATATTAAGGAGAATAAACAAAGTGTAAAGGGAAGTAAGTAAAGAATTTCCTGGTTCCAAATTTCTGAATTCCATACATCTCCTTGTGTGGAAGTTGTTTCATCATTTTGGTCATCCTGCTTGTCTCTCTCAGAACCTTTTCCAGGCTTACTAGATTGCCTTTGAGATAGGAGAACAGTCACGTAATTACCAAGGTAAAAATGGATGTAGAGTCTAGCACTTTTTGCTTTGTTCCCTGCTCCTCCATTGATCTGGCATATTCATGGACCTTATATAATCCCCAGTTCTCCTGTGTAGCTATGGCCTATTCAGAGCCCATTATTATGAATGTGATACTAGGACCTTTCACTTGCATGATTTTTCATTTATCTGGGTTGGATTTAATCATTTTGCTTTTCAGTCTTGTGTCCTGCTGTATACTGAATTTTCTTAATAGATCACGGTTTTTCTTAAATGAATAACCAGTAAACCAAAAAGGCCAACAAAATCTTTTCATGAAGCAAATTGTGAACACTTTAGAAGAGCACAAACAAACTTTTGAAGAATTCTGCTGGTGACCTGCTTCTTCTGTTAAAACACTTAATGCCACATAACTTGAGTAATTCCTACCCTGAAGATGAATTTTCAGATGGACACAGACTCCAAGATAAAACTTAAATGGAAGAAAATAAATTTTAAAGTCACTGTAAAGTCTGTAACTCAAGTCAGCTTTTTCACCATTGATTCACACTTGTATTTTCATTCTTATTTTCAGCAGAAAACACAGACAAGCTCAGTACAACTTGTCTGAGTACACAGCTTATGGAAAGGGGAAAAGACAGAATCCCTTACTCACATGGCATCTTCAGACCAAGATGGAGAAAATGTTACAGAGAGAAGTCCTTGATTAAAATTTACTCACAGAACAAGACTAGGTGCCCCCAAATCTCATCTACTCTATAGTATAATGTTTTCATCAGATATATTGAGAACATAATAAAAAAGGCAAAAATAAAGAGGGGAAAGATTTTATTTATAATAAACCACATTAAACTTATCATACCACATTAAACTTTGTGAATCATAGGATGTCATAACAGTGCTCTGTAATAAAGTAAAGATATAAAAATAGATCAGACTGTCTCAACCTATTTCCTTTCAGTAAAGTGTCTAGGAGCAGAAGCAGTCCTATAACCTTAAATTAACTTGCACAAATTGAAAATTAGGGATTTGATGTTAGATAGGCATTCAAATAAATGCACATTTAGTTCAATGCGAAGATCCTCTCTAAAGAGCCCATTTTTGCATAAATGTCAAATTTTATGTAGACCAAAACCTTAAAAAAATTAATATTATTTCCTGGTTTCATTTTTCTGAGGTCTTCATATAGTCTCAGTGGTATGGAAAAGTGCCTAATAAAAGATTTTGAAGTGTCTTTGCCCATCAAAACAATAGAACAGCCACATGTGTGGAACAGGTGAAACTTTTGATTGAAACTGAGATGCAAACTCATCTATGAGAAAAATGGTCTGTGATATGTGGCAGAAATCTGTTCCTATTTGGAAACGTGATGAGAAATCAACACGAACATTGCTTTTCTAATCATACAAAATTACCAGGTTAATTTTCAAGTCATTATCCCTGTAATCAGATAAAAAGTTTTCAACACCAAATTGTTTCCATTTGTGGTCCCTTGATCATAGCGTGTCTAGACTATTCTAACAATACATTCTGTTTGGAATAAATGTTTGCACCATCTGCACTGTAAATGAATAGGAAAAAATGGGGGTTTTTTCCTTCACAAGCATTGACTGACTGACGTATTCCTCCAAGAACTTGCTTTGCTGTGAACACAGGGAAGCATTTTTCAGAAGTCAGTTTACTTACTCATTTGTATTTGAGGCACAGACTTTGCTCACCACTGAGATAAGCAGTTTCTACTTTAATACAGGGAAAATATGCTCTCCAGCATGAAATGATTCAGACAAAGTGAACAAAGAGGATTGCTACAGATATCTTGAACTTGAAAATAAAATCTCCCAATTGCTCATGTTCCTGAGCAGTTTTGTTAAACAATGCCACTGGTAGATTCTAATCCTAGCTTGGGCGAACCAAGTATTTTTTCATTAGCCTGTGTAAACCATTTGCTTTTATGTGAAAAATTATAAAAGAGATAGCAAGAAAAATTCTTGGAAAGGTCAAGTTTGTTTATAAATCATATTTGACATTGCCAGTGAATATATTACTAATTATAGGAGGAAAAAACAAAGCAAAAACATCACAACAAAACCCAATTCCCATTTAAATCTTGTTTCAGAAGCAGGAAGGAATGGCTATTTAACACACACAACTGAACTTGAGCCTTGAGTAAGCACCAACTCTATCCATAGTGGCTTTCATTGCAGTAACTGCTCTGAGTGAACAATACAGATAAAGGGGGTCATTGAGTTCACAAACAAAAAGACAAATGCATCTGGCATGAAAATGTACAAAAAATCAGATGCAAAATTTATTAAATTATAAATATGTGTTTAAAAATAGCTTTAAGTAAAACATCTTTATATACATTGCAGACTTACACTATCAACTGCTAAACTGCATAGTTACAAGAACAAGCTAGAGATGGTGGTAGTGGTGGTAACAGGTGATAAAGTAGCAAAGATGTAGACTGGCCTGAGGAGAAACTGTTTGGAAATAGCTTCAAATAGTTTTTTTCCTGCCTTTGATCAGCCAGAAAGAAATGATTTTGGCTAACATGACATTTTTATCTCAGCCTCTTTCCCAGGTACAAAGAGTCTCTGGCCTTTAGAATTTTTCAGGTCTATTTAGCACTATGAACTTCCTCCTGTAGATATCTTCTAGAAACTTGTTAGGCCAATCAACTAACAACCCAGTATTGCAGCAACTAAGCAGCTCCCTACCACATCAAGGTAGCAGAAGCCTTAATGCATATGTCATACTTGTTCTTGCTTACTTTCTTCCTAACAGTCTGTAAACAGATTAATTAAAAAAGAAAATGTATAGGTGAGAGAAATGTATTGTGAATTGCAGAGATTATAAACCAGAGAGATGTAAGAATTCCGTTCTGCAGATCAAAGCTCACTCCTATCGTTTGTTCTTTACAAGTCAGAAATAAAAATCCGACATTCAGCTTTATTTTGAGCATAGCCTAAAATTAGATGACAACTGATTCCTACCATTAGAAATGAAACCTCATGAAAGCAAGAGGTTCCCCAGCAGTTAGGATGCTCAAATATGGTCCTGAATTCTAATATATTTTAACCCATTAGATATTAGCTTGATGGGGGACTGTGAAGTATTATAACACTTACATTGCCAACCTTACTGTTCTAACTTTTTAGAAGAGGCAGGGGATTATACAGAAAAAAGTCAGGAATCATATTTTGCAGAGAATTTAATATACTGTGGTACAGAATGATATACTATATTCAGAATATTCAATGATAGGCAGAACATGAAATATTCTGTGTGGCTATGTTCTTATGTGTAGAGACACAACCACAACTGTTTAGGATAATCCTGCTTATGTCAAGCTTAGAATATGGAACACTAACAAAAATGTGTTAGAGGCACATGTGAAGCACTTACAAAAACTGTAAAGTGTGAAAATCTCAAGCCACATACAAACCATAAACGTGTTACTGAAAATTGCAGCATTTGTCTTTCCAGCTTTCATTATCAAAGCTGTGATTTTCTCAGCATGTTCACTGGCAAACTGCACTGCTCTGAAACTAATAAAGTCAGTAACACTCTGCTATACTTGCTATTACAGGAAGAATACTAAAAATACTAACAGAGTAAACTCAGACACAGCCGTCCATGAACAAAGGATTTCTGCCATTATATTTGCAATTTTTAGGGAGAAGGCTTAATTTTTAGTAGCTATGAACAATATAGACTTTATATCTGCAAATTTCAAAACACAAAATATTTCTAATAAAAAAGATATTTAGAAATGTTCCCATCTGCTTCAGCTGATGATAGAAGTATTTATGGGTTGTTAATATGAAATATTTACCAAGAATATAGAATTTGTTATGTGTGGAAAAAATGAACAATCTTCACTGTACCACAAGTCAATTTATAGCCATATATCTAACTGCAAAGATTACTTATAACTACTTTTCACATACAATGTTTCCAAATATTAACAATACCTGCTGATATAATTTTTGTGTGCTTTTACTTTTAGAATAAAATTTCTGTTTATGAATAAAGCATTATTTGAGTATTCAAAGTTACAGACAAATACATTATATTTACTATTGCTCAAGCATTTCAGAAACAAGCATGCATAAATCATGTCATGCAACTTCCAAGATGCAACAAGTCCTTCCTAGCTGATCTTGAAAGGAATAACAGTGTGTGTATGCCATATTAAATATTCTCTTTACAACAACAATGGATTTTCTTCCCCCATAAAACAGTACTTTTATTAATAACAGGACAAGCAAGTCATACCAGTGCACATAATAACTAATTCATCCAGCCTCTGTAAAATCCAGCTTCATCTCCAAACAGCAAAGAGAATTGGAGTAAAAAATTTACAAGAAAATATTTAAACATTTCCAGAAGTTGACAAACTCCATAACTTAAATGAGTGGTTTGTACAAACTCGCCTATCTTATTTTCTTTAATCTGACAAATGAACTTTATAATGCTTTCAAATAGTGTTCTAATGCTCAAATTAATTCTAATAGAATCATAATTTTAATTATATCACATTTATAGTGGATTAGAGAAAAGTGACTGAAGAAATTGATCCATTATACCATTAATCTTTGTTGAAACCTTTGTTGAATTTCTGAATAAACACCTACAGAAAGATTTCCTGAAATATTTTTTTGATTGCTTGAAACTAGAACATTTTAGGCAAATGCACGGGAGTGGCTGAGCGAGCTGATTGAGGAGCTTCTATAGAGAACTAAATTCACTCAGAGTTATATAATTGGGAAGTTCACCTCCTTACCCACCTGAAATGATCACAGCTCTGTTTGTCTGGCAGCTTCCACTGGAGTTTGTCAGAGTTTCCACAAGCCTTGCCCTCATCTCCGAGGCCACCCCTTGCCCAGAGGGTCAGTCCTTCTGGAGGCACTCGTGGTGTGTTTGTTGAACATTTCTTTTCCTCCCCCTGCAGACGATGCTGAGTCCCCTCCCTCGCTGTGGCACTCCAGCCTGACACGGAGAGCCAGGGCCTCGCCAGCTGTGACCCCTCCAGCTGTGCACATCCCCTCTACCTGAGCTCAAACCTCATTGCTGCACCAATTTAAACCACCTTTAAAATCACTGCTGTTGGTAAGCCTTCGACCCACCAGCTTTGCTAAGATCTGTGCTCTTCCTAAGAGCACAATGCACTGGCCCAGCTGTACTCGTGATTGTAACGATTTAATTGAGAACTGGTTTGTTAAATTGAAAACCTAAACATCCTCCCTTCTCTTTGGTAAGCAAAGTACCGATTAAAGAATGAATTCTGCTAAGAATAAAGTGAAGTATATTCTACAACAAAGAGAAATTTCAAATTATGTTTGGTAGAGTGACTCATCAACCCCTAAGCCAGAAAGATTTTCTAAATATTTCTAGAGTCTTAAACCAAGGAACAGATGAAAATAGAGCTCCACTTTTAAGTTGTGAAAGCCAACCTTAAATGTATCTTTATGCAGGTGATTTTTTTTACAAAATATCTTCCTTTGTCTTAAAATGTCTTAATAAAAAGAAAGCAGTGTTCCTAATAAGCTGGCATATATAAAAAAGCAGAATACATCAAAATATAACATTTTCAGCTTAAAATATTCCATGTCTAAACATAAACGGAATGTAAAATACAGATTTTGTTGAAAGCAGATTAATCAAATGCAGGGAAGAATGTTATTATGTCCTCTTTGTTCTTTTTTGTGACAGTTTTATTGATGTTTTATTCAATCTGCATTTATAAATAAGGGTTATTATTCTTTTAAATGGTATTATTTGACTAATACTTTTACATTGTCATGATAAGAAATAGTTATTATTCTTTGTTATAGAAGAATTACAATGTATTGCTCATTAGCACTATAATTCTCCCTAAAGAAGGAACCTTACAATGGAAATTAACCTGTGAAAATACAGAAAAGGACTGCACATCTACACAGACTTCTCTCAATCTATTTTTTCTTTGAAAAAACAATAATGGCTTAATAATAATTGTAAAAAAAAAAAAGAACAAACTAGTACCTAAATAGGTGCAGAAAAATCACCTTCTCCAAGCATCCTACATTTTTAAAAGCCAGGACATTTTTAAAATTTTTAACAAAAGCAAATCTTTTAGATTCATGTTTCTGATCCAGTTGGAGTTTCACAAGCTAAATAAGGAACAAAGTGCTGAAAGCTTTAATGTCATCAATTTTTCAAGAAAAATTTTAAAAAGCTAAATGAAATACGTGTTCTAATGTATTTGTTCAATCTTTTAGACTCATAAGAGTTGAATATAGTAATTATTTATATTATTATTTCAATTTCTGCTGCTTATCTGCACTGTAGGAATTGCTCCATACCCAGGTTTGCAGATTTCTACACATCTATTTCTCTCTGAGTGTTTATGTGAACCATCTTCCTTTAATTCAATTACATTCACTGCCAAAATGTGTCTAATTACATGCCAAAAATCAAAATACTTACCACATAGTTTCTATTCCACTCTAAAGCTTAGTATTTTTCACACACCAAATTTCAAACAATAGTATGTGAGCCAGACCTGTCTGCAGAAGGCAGGAAAACAACTGTGTGACTGAAACCATTTGCCAAAAACAGGCCAAGTACTGTCAGCTTGCCAAATTCATTGTTTTTGTGTAACCTGAATGCTTCAACAAGGCTGTGGGAAAATCTGCAGCCAGTCTCAACTGTGAAACAAAATCACCATCTATTTTGTAATTTGTCTCCTGCATGCCACTCTAACTACAAAAGAATTGTTCTGCAATCATAACTATTCGCTGTAACAACAATTTCATTTCTTTTCCATTTACATGGCAGCAAAACCAATCCTCTAAACTCTGTCCACTTTACATTATGACTCCACAACTGTGAAGGACTCCACCTCCTCTCTTCAGGGACTTGCTATCATTCCCATGAGAAGAGAATATTTCTCACTTTCTCATGTTCATTCTAAACATTCAGCAGTGATATTCCACTCTCCTGCAACGATTATGCTCTCCCATATAATCAAAAGTGTGCTTCAGAACCCCTAGAACTAAAACTATCATTTATTGAGCTTCAAATAGAAGAAAAAAATACAGTACATCTAAAGGTGTGAAACTTCTTTCAGACTAGTTCTCATATAGATTACAGGCAGGATATCAGACACCTGTACTACCCTAAAGGTTTTCTCCATTTGACTCTTCAAAATTACTTTAAATCAGTTTTTCAAATTAAACTTTGCCTTTGAAAATATAATACCTTTGTCAGTTCAAACTGGTATGACATGATTCCTTGTCAAATTTTCAGTTAAAAGAATTGGGTTTACAGCTTCTCTCTGCTGCCTCTACTTTAACAAGGATTAATTTTTCCCTTCCAGCCATGGAAGAACTGTTTAAAAGTTCTGTGTGGGTTTTGTTTTTTAATGGAGCATGTTGCTTTATGCTGAATTTCCTTTATCTGCACAGCAGTGATAACAACATCTACTCAAATGTTACTCACTTACTAAGAAGCTTTCAAGGCAATGAAGTTCTGCTGACCATGGATGTTGCTGATTCTACCACTCTTGGTAAGGGGAGGAACTTCTGGCCTGTCCTACAAGGAAATATCACTGCTCCCAATTTAGAGAACCAGCAACAGCTGGAAATAGTAATTATGGAGAAAGCAAGATGAGCTTTCCATTAGAAACTTTTCCTTCCCATGGTTAACCAGCACTAGTAAAGAAATAAACACATACAAGAATGAGAATATCTTTAATAGAGTGAGAAAATATCCACTGAATTCATTGAAGCTGATATTTCACCCAGGACATGATTAGACACTGATGACCGAGAAATCAAAGTAGTTTTAAGTTATACAAGATCAATGTACAATGCACCTTAAAAGCTACCCAAAGATTTTAACCTGCCCAATCATTTCAGCTGTGCGACATAAAACCATCAGCAAGATTTTTATTACCAAAAACACAGGCTTCTTCTTCTACCTCTCTTTGACCATCAGGTTTCCCTCATGCTGATTTTCTAACTTTTTGTTTCCCTACCCCATATGTATTCCAAACTATTTTTTCTACTCTTTATTACTTTTCACATGTTTCAGACATTATTTTTTTTACAGAATAGTATGCGTGATGACACACAAGTAATAAAATTCCACAAGTACCTACAATTCTGAATTGCAAAAACCTGTCTTTTTCTTCACTCTTGGACACTTTACACATAAAACTCATCAAAGCTGATTGATCTCAGCTCTGATTACACAATTAACTCCAGATGCCCAAACAGAGGAGGAAGTATAACCCCAAACAGTAGCATGAGGGAGAAGGAAACAACACTTCCTTGAGCAGAAGAAAAGTAACTTGGGTGAAGAACAAAGAAATTTTTTGATAGGTGTCCCAATTATGTCCTTAATTTCAAAAGCTTTTTTACACAATTTTTCAAATATTTTTTATTTTATTTTTAGAGTTCTTCCCCCAAAACATTTGTAAATACATTTTTTTAATAAAGAAATACAGAAACAGAAGAGACAATCTATTACAAATTACTTAAAATAACTGAAAATGTTTGATAAAGTCTGCATTAAAAATCAGATCTAAGTTCTACATCATTGTATGGCATCATATGCAGTTCCTTTTGCCATTTGTTGGGTGCAACTGGCAATACACATCTTTTCTGGCAATTATATGGCACATAAATATTTTATGCCACAATAATTATGCGAACCCTATTTGTCTGATAGAGGCTGCCATGTATATGAGTACATTTTCCTGCTCTCTGCAGGGTGATTTGAAGAACCCAGTGAGCCTTGATCAGCATAGGAAATACATGTATTTTGTATGTATCCATGATATAATTCCTCTCAAAAAATATAGATTTAAATTATTGAATCTTTTTCTAGTTAGGCTTCTAAACAAAACAGAAATTTATGCCATTATTTTATATAAATGCACACTGAGCAGTCAAACATTGTTCTTGAAAATATATATTTGAATATTTTACAAGTTCTGCAGTTGATACATCACATGTGAAGTAAATGAATTCCCATGGAAAGACTTCATTATTATCTTAATTTCTGCTGGGAGTCACAGAGGTGCCCTTTTCTTTGTCTTTCACAAACAATTAACCTTTTGCCATGTATGCAATTGGCTGAGAGCAATCCTAAGTGGCTCAGAAAATAATTTACAGCAGAAACTGTACAAAGTTAATTAGTATTAGTCTAAGGTTATTCATATATTATCAACCTGAGAAAATGGTCATCATGACCCTCACAGAACTTTAAGCAACAGCTGAGTCTTCTCATCCTCAGCTGTAGAGCATAAATGCTAATCAGGTTCAAGTACAGACACAAGTCTTTTAACCACGGCCATTTTAAGTCTGAATGTTAAAACTTCTGGAAGTACAGGTATACACAAGCATTCAAAGTTGATAACTCTAAGCTATTACTAACTTCTTAGGTTAGACAAAACAGAAACAACCAACCTACCAAAACCAGAAGTACTCTCTTTTCATTTTACCTGAGGATGTTTTTGCTTGTTCTCATTTTTGGAGATCATTTTATCAGTTATTTTGGAGATCATTTTAGCAGTTATTACAGATTGTATCTGCCTAAAGATTAAGACCCTTTAGAATTAATTATGAGCATGAATTCTTCTAAAGACAGAATCAAGGATAGAGGATACAGTCTCAATTTTAATTTTGGTTAACCAGAAAGGGAGTCCTCAGTGTGCTTCTTATGCTACTTGAAGTGCACATTATTTGATTTGCAAATATCTGCATTGCTTGCCATGTATATGAGAGACTGGAGTGTTATGGGTTAGTGACTCAAAATATTCCCCAGTTGTAAAGGTACCAGAGAGCTTTATTGGAGATGGGTTTGGAGATGGAGGAGTCGAGCTTTTGGGTAGTTATATTAACAGCTGGTCCACATTTCCTTTTGGCACCTATGGCAAGTGCATCCACCAGTAGCCAGTCTATCATATGGAATCACTTTCTGCTCTTGTATGCCTTTGGTATTTAGTTAAATTTAACTGACAGTCTCACAAAGTAGACTTACATTCCCTGTTTGGGGACATACCTGTGTAAGCTGCTGACTAATTAAAAGTCATTCAGAAATCCTAAAATACAGTTACAATGACCAACAGCCTTCCTTGGCTCCACCCAGACCACAATGTGCCCATATTAAATATAGGTATTTAATGGGAGCTGTGTTTGGTTGGCTCCTGCACAGTTTTGCTGCTGAGTACAGACAGCAGATGGTCTCCAAAGAAGAGCCACGGCCAGGTGAGGTCCAGGCAGTCACAGCCATGTCAATGCCACCCAAGGCTCCAGCTTTGCCCTGGCACTCAGGGCAGGAAGGGCAATACTAAAATCCTTGTTTCTAAGGGCAGGGAGGAGCAGGAGAAGAAGGAAAATTCCTTCTTCATAGGCTGCTCCTGTGATGGCACGCAGACGTGTGGCAGCCCTGGGGCACAGCCATTCCTCCATGGGGCCAAACACCGGGGCCCACTTGGCCTCCCTCGGTCAGGACATGGCCTCAGCACGGTCTGACCACAGCCCTGGGAGCAGAATAAGTTGGGGGAATGGCTTTAGCTGCTGTAAGGCTCCAGATAAGGAAGATATTTGAACAGCGTAGTTATGAAACGCTGGCTCAATAGAACCTTGGGCACAAGTCATGACCAGAGTTTAACAGCAACAGTGGACACCTTTGTCCTTGGAATAGTGATTTATTCAGCAAAGGTCTCCAGCCCGTTATGGAGGTCAGTAGGAATGAACCAAATAGTCCCTTTTGGCTTCATAATCCATCAGTCTGCAAAGTCTAGTTAGATTTTAGCATGTGAAGAAGTGAATTGGGTAGCTGGTCAAAAGAGCTCCACTTTGTAGATGACTTACAATTATCTTGTGGAAAATTTCCCATTGCTGATCTGAGAGCCTCTTAGATTCTTTGTGCAACTCACTTCATATCTCAAAACCATATTACAGCTTAAATAATGTCTACAATAAACATTGTCAAGCTGAGTCAGTATCTCTGTTGTTACTGGAAAGTAAAAAAGCCTGATCCCCGATTAAAGAAAAACTCAAAAGATCTGCCATATTAAATCATTGCTTTAGAGAAGAATTAATCTCTTTTTAAAAAGAGCAAGCCCTCAGAGATTTCATTCTTGATTCTCCTGAGCTTTTAAAGACTAAGTATTATTATAAGTATTATTATAGGAATTTTTTGTACTTTTCCCAGTTTTAAACTTAAGAAGAAAATGTTGTTTTGAAAGTAAAACTCAGATTCTATTATAAAGAACTACATTCCACTAAAGTTCAAAAACCAAATTAACAAAAAAGACAATATAAAGGAATGAAAATTAAATATAAAATAAATCCTTTAAAATATTGAGAGAAACACATTAGATCCGCAGAATACAGAGCATGTGAAATGAGAATGGTGGTTTGGAAAGCTAGAAAAAGAAGATAAAATTAAATCTTGCTTATACTCTTGCAGACTGGAGATATTTGCATCTGAAATAGTCAGGTTTTTTTTCTTTTTTTTTTTTTTTAGAAAACTTCTAATTTGCTATGGACTTCTAGGGGAATATTAACATTTTAACAACATATGTAAATGGTTTAACAACTTGGCTAAGTTTAGCAAAATTCCAATATAACAACCTGCTCTGAACTTGGTAAAATTAATTATTTTTCTGGTTTGAGACAGTAGTTTCTTTTGTGAAGCTAAGTGAAAATGTGAAAGTGTTCTGCTATACCAATGGCAGAGGACTGGCCAGTTGCAAAAGTTCCATTCATAAGCAACAGGATGAACTAAGGAATATCTATTCAGATTTCAGAATAAATAATTCAGAGAACAGTTAACAGTCCACAGTAAGTAAGATTAGAAGTGCCACTGATGAGGGTGGTTTTGGCTCCAGCAATGCAGCTTTAATCCTACCAGTTACAGCCTGTGCTTGAGCCTCTGACCTCCTTGCATGTGTTGTAGCTCAGCTGTGTGAAAGAAATGAGATTTTGCATATTTACAGACATTCTAAGATGAAGTATCATCCAGAGTTTATGGCGTTTATCGATTTATATATATGCCAAGTTTGATACCTGCCTGTTTTGTCTGGTTTTTTGAGCAATACATCATTGCATATTACAGATGTAACTGTGCTATCATCCATCTAGAAATTTTGTGGGGTTTTAAGCTCCCCCAAGTCTTCATGTTTGCTTTTATCACTCCATCAAACATTTATTTTACCTCTGAGCAAACATATGTTAAGCATAAATGTCTATTTTACATAGTGGTACAAGGGGAAAGCATTATTTATTGATAGTAAAAAAAAAAATCTCTTGAGGAAATAACCACATATTATTTCCTGGCAAAATCATGGTAGCACTCTGTCTGGATTACACTGCTAATACTCCGGAAATCCTTGTGAAGTCAATACAAATATTTTTAAATATTTATTAAAATACCCAAACACACTGCAGACTGCTTTGTTCCACCACATTCCATCCTTCAATCCATTCACATCCAGTTAAATCAGATGAAAGGAAGATATGTGGCAGGCTTTCTAAATTACCTGTCAGAATGAGGGGAAAAAGACACTAGAGAAAGAGCAGAAGACATGACAAGATATGGCTGGGGAGTGTTCTACAGTCCTTGGAAGAAGATTGAGGCCAAACTACTGAAGTAACAAACTGGATTAAATATCTCTTAATGTCACAAAAACTCTCACTCCTTATTTGCTTAAGTCAGGGAACAAAGATAACAACAGAGAAGAGCTTTTTGAGAGGAAAACCAGCAGGAATCACAGAATCTGCAGCATAAATGGAGGTACTGTTAAATGGATAAAATGTTAAAAGCAGTGTAAGAATTAAATTTTCTTCTGCTTAATTTTGAGCACCTTTCAAAACAGATTTCATAATTAGTATTTTCTTTCATCAAAGCAAATGCGTTCTTGTGCAATGTAGTTTATGTATGCACTTAGGGGACACCATGTATAGCAAAAGGTACATAAAGTAGATTATTGAAGAAAAGTTAGTGCAGAAACACTGAAAATGAAATTGAAATGCAGATGTACATGTTCAGACAGTTGACTCTGAAGGGAATCTATAGTTTTGCTAGAGTTTTGTAGAAAGAACTTGAAATGTCTACTTCAACTTGCCTAAGGAAACTTTCATTAAAATAGACCTGCTGGCTTGTCAGTTCCCAACCAGAGTTTTCAGTGGGTTCATTAAAATCTGCTAGTTTTAATAATTCTAAAGTGTTAACTAAATTAAGTATTGTAAAGACTACACTATTATTTAGATTTTACTATTATTTGAATTCTGTGAACTCATAAATTTCCTATTTGTGGCAACAAATTATAACTATTCTTTCTTTTCTTTGTAGTTCTTTCTTCTTTTCCTAGCTGCTTTAACATACAGACATTCTTATACTCCCTAAGGCTCTAGGCACATAACTTAAATTTAGCATATAATAGAAATTGAATGCATTGTAACATTTTTGAAAGTAATATAAGCACCTGGATGACGAAGCACAACAGAGCTCCAGTGTTTCCATTCATAACAATGCACACATCTAGGAACATCATGCAAAAAGTTATACACAGAATGTCAGGATCCATTTAAGCAAGCAATTTCTTCCTGGCTCTTTATTTAATGTAAGACAGTTGCCAAGGAGGTCCTCATTTTCTGAATGTAAGAGTGTAAGAGAGCAAGCACTTTGGTTCAACTTCTTCAAAGAGCTGGAGCATGACTACTTGATGTTTGACAGTATTTGTACCTCTCTGGTATTCTCTTTCCATCCATCATTATCATCAGTTCATTGCCTCCCCTCAAATGTGAGAGAGTACATCCTTGTCTGTCTGCCAAGAAAAAGTCACTCTACAATGTATTCGAAGTGATTTATGAGCTGAAAGCAAAACAGAGGCACTGAATAACCAAACACAGATACATGCAGTAGTATCATTTAATCAATTACATTACCCACTTTTATGATACACTTGTGAATTATGTTCTTTTTGCATGTATAATTAGAAGGCAGAACAGATGGTGAAAGCTTAGTTTAAAGGCCTTAGATAAAGTTTTAAAATAACCATTGCTGCCAAGTGATCATTCACTGTAACAGGATATATTTTTCATTAAGCTATGTTTTTGCCATGGTCTAATACACTAGATGGTAATGAGACTGTAAAAACATTACTCTCCAGGGTTTTACTCTACCAGAGTTCATTGTAATGGAATGTGAACATGGAGTGGAAGATTGGGGGTGGCTCTAAGGTACATTGTCATCACTCATTTAAGTGTACTCTAAGGAATGACTGAACAATCAAGAGGATTATCTCTGAGAAGCCAGCACTCCTTTGAGAGGAAGGAAAATGATGTTCCAATAAGTAAGTATTAATGCTTTAGGCATGTTCCAAGCTCATAGACGGACATTTATCAGCACAGAGCAAAGGAAAGTACTGAAAAATAAAATTATGCCCAATTCATTAAAGACTATATTTAAGGGCAGTGGATAACATCAACCCATCTTCCTGATGATATTTTTTTTTCTCTCAGCACCATACAGCAAAACCTACATTATATATTGCATTCAGCTCCCTGAAGGTCTTAGTTTTATTATTTGCTTATATCAGAAGGCATTTGTGAAAGAGGTTTGGTGGTTGTTTAAAATATCATAGCTCTTTCTCCCTGGCTCCATTTGTAAGCAAACCTGTGCTGCTGTATGCTTGTCTTTTTGTGTTCATGTGTAGTCTACTCAAGGTGGGTTAAAGAAAGATACATTCTTTATAGGGAATAAGTAGGCCTAAGAAACCACGTAAAATAGCTGTAAAATAGTTCTACCTTAATGTACAGAATGCCTAGGACAGCTCCTGTCTGCTTGACACAGTCTAGCAGCATCACAGAGGAGACAGTCTTTGCACAACTTTTAGATTTCCCCAGCACTGCAATGTTGATGGACACACAGCATATCTTGCTGGAGCAGGAAATAAGAAAAGATAGTAAATCAGGCAATGATTCAGCCACTGACTTTTTTCTAGGTCAGTCTGGTGATATGTGACCTTGTAAAAGATGAAACCACACCCTTGGAAAGTTCAGCCATCATTGAAGATGCCGAGTATTTGATCAATGTGTTGGTCAAAGAGAAAGGTGGCATTGGATAAGAAGTGTGTTGATTTTCAGGAAGAATTATTAGCTACCAAGTAAAAAAATGTACAGAAGTTTTTCTATGCTTACTTAAATCCCCATTGTACATCTGCAAAACTGATACTTTTCCCTTCAATACTTTTTTAACGTCTTACAAAATAATGAAAACAAATATGATGCGCTTGGGTGAATCCTCTTTTAAAATAAAGCCCATTAGATCTTTGCATTGATTATAGGACTGAGAAAGCAGAACATTTGAAATCATATTTGCCAGTTTTTACTACTTTCTACAAATTTAGGAAGGTTATTTTACTAGTTATTTAAATATTTACAAAGATACATCCTCATATATTTATACACTTGGCAGTGATTTGCTTTTGCTCTGTTTTGTACTGTAGCAAAGAAAAAGCAAACAACAAAACAACTTAGGCAAAAACCAGCAGATGCTGATCCTTTCATTTTGTTATTTTTGGCATTATGTTGATGACACACATATTCATTTAAATGATCTTCAGTATATCTAAACACAGTATATTAAAATATCAATAATAACAAGTCCTACTATTTATTTGTTTCACAGAAAGTACAATGTGGTTGTTCATTAACAGCCTAGTAGCTTCATAGGTTATAATGAAGTAGGACCTTTCTAGCTGGTAACCTTTCCTGTCCTTATACAGCCCACCCAGTGATCAAAGCCCAGTGGATTTCTTTATGCTATGCCCCCAACATTCTTCTCACTGCTGAAATTACAGATGTTCTGGTATTCTTGAAAAATAATATTCTTTTTATAAAGGTTTTTAATAATAACACTCATTAAGTAGAAGGAAACAGGAGGAGTTGACATGTAGAAATCATCTGATACCTTTTGAGTGCATGGGCACATTACACTACTGTTGCAGTCCAGCCCTGGAATGACTTTTTGGAGCAAACTTCCTGATTATTCCCCCTCACCGTATTTCAGCTTGCAGGGGATACACTCCAGAAAGATGGCTAATAAATCCCACCTATCAATGCAGATTGAGTCTGAGGGAGTCAAGCAGGCATAGGAATAATTTCCAAACACATAAAGCATAGAATAAAAGAAACAAAAACAACTGGAAGATGTTTGTGAACTGAAAACAGTTTACCATACTGAGACATCTCTCTGTGTTAGAAATTCAATCTAATTCATTCTTAAAGCCAGAAGCCATGGTATTTCCTGTGACAACTAGAATGCCAAAAACCTCACAATAATTTAAATTTAACTATTGGTTATAATAAACACACAGTTTGTATATGTATGTAATACTCTCACCACAATAGCATAGTTTCCCCAAAATATCTTAGTAAACAGGAATTAATGTTCTGAGATAACTCCTGTTCTGTTTCTTCAGAAAGCTGAAAATTATATACTGTATTATTTATGTTACATCCTTAGCTTTAAAAGTTGTACAAACAATAAGTAATCAACCTGTCATCTTTTACATTTAAAATACCCAACACTTTATTCATACCATGACCATCTGAAAAAAAATTATAAATGTGAAATAAAAATCCAGGGAGGTAGCCAGCACTCCTGGCTTTATTGTTTGCTGTTGGTATGATACCAAGAAACAGAAACTGCTGCCACTTCTTTTTAATAATAAAAAAACCCTTTGCATACCTTACAGAATCAACTTTTATGCATGCAATAAATAATGCAGCATTTTCAAGTGCAGGATGTAACTAATATGAAAGCTACAGAATATCCTCCTCCATAACTAGAAGTAAATTGCATAGGGCTTACCAATTCCTCTGATCCCATTTTAACTTCTGCGTTTGTCTTTGCAATGGAGGGTTCTTAGAAGTCTTAGATCTACTTCAACTTTGCAATGTGACATTTTTATCTTGAAACATATTGAGAAAATAGAAGGACTTTTGTGATCACATCGGAGGAGACATTGCAATCTGCACCATACCTAAATCTCCTCCTACACTGGAAGAGAACTCCCACACTATCCTGCCTCCTGAAGCTTTGCAAGATAGACAGGTTGACTGCTTGATGATTTGAGATCTGGAGAGTCACAGGTATTGCTTTTGACTCTATAAGCCTAACTACACACTTTTATTTATATTTAGTTTTATAGCAACTTGCCCTCTTCAGGCCTTATTTATTAAAGCTTTATTTCAGAAGCTTTAATTTCTCCAGCTCTTCTACATCCATTTCCCACTGTTGTCAAACATATAAAGACAGCCATTCATCTTGGTCTGTCAACTGCTAACACCTCCACTCTCTTCCCAGAAGGAGCAACTTTTTATGAATTCTATTATTGCCTCACTACTCACATCCCCATTGCTCCTTGAATTTGACTCCCTTGTCTGTTTTCTCATACTTTCCTCCTTCATTTTAAGGATTGTCAAACAAAATTTCTGACATATTCTATAGATCCCCAGTGATCAAGCTGTATTGACATCTCCACAGCATCACCAACACCTACAATTCAACACACACGTCTATGTTTCCTGCCAAGCGTAAAATCCTGTCTAAGAAGGTCCCAGGTTTACAGAATGCAATTTACATTAAGTAGTATTAAAAAAAATCCTGGTCATATAGCTACGCTTATTTTTTTTTTTTTCCTCAGGNACTTTATTGCTGATAATATTTTTATACCTTTTAAATTTTTGTCAAATGTTCTGAGTGCCATTTTGCTTTTATTTGCTGTTAGGACAATCACTCAATAAAAATCTCCTATATTTTATAAGCTTTCAATTAGTTGTCTTTTGTACCCAAAGGCTGTATTCCTTTATGTATATCTAGAGTTATTTCAGAATTATATGGCTGAGCAAACACAAACATTTCAAACTATTTCCAACCCTCTATGCACTTTGTGTTCTTTCAGTTGTCACTGCACCATGGGACTCTAAATAGGAGATCTGAAGTACTGGGTTTTTCCTACACTGCCTATATTAGTCTCATCTGGCTGTAATTTGGAGACCAGTGTGGTCAGTTTCTGATCTTAGGCTGTTCTGGGATTTTAAATTTCTTACAAAGCATAAAGCTCAATTCTGATGTCTCTCAGACCATTCTGTTCTTGGCCCAGTACTGCTTCTAATCTTTCTGCTGGCACTTAAGGGACAAAGTCTTTGGTAGTATTTGCATGTCCCTGCATGGATGCTGATACTCCACTTACCTTTCTTTAACACCTTCTATCCCTCAGGCACTTTGATTGCTCTTACATCATTTGTCCAATCTCCATTACCAGACATGTTGTAATATTTTTCCATCTAAATTCAACCAAAAAATGAAAGCAGGTTATTTTTACTGGCAAAGGTTGTTATACTGTTGTTTTTCTCTTTAGTACATAAGCAATCCTGTATCTAACATTCAGTCCAAAAATGAAAAGAAGAAGAGAGCTGCCGGTCTAGTTATTAATATTTAAAGCTTAAGTTAATTTGGTTAACAGATCTTTACTTCTGCTAAGATAGACTGCTCTTTTATTATCTTGATATTGATACCTTGGGCTGTGCTTTTATTTCTTGCAGCAAGATAGCTGTGAATCTGTCCATATTTCAAAATCTTTTTTTTACAAATTGGAACATAAAAGTATTGTTGTCTGTGTCTTCCCTGGAACATTTTAAACTATTCATATTCAACAGCTGAGTTCATCTCTGGTTTTACAGAGGGAACCTGAAAAATACCTGCACCCCAATTTTTAAAAACAGGGTACAGAATAGACAACAAGTCCTAAGAGAGATTGACAGAAGCAAAACTTAAAGCTAGGTTTACTGAGACAAAATATATGGCTCACTTATGTCACACATAATGGGTTAAAATAAGGTACTCTTGCATAGGTAGTACAGCTGCAAAAACCATATGTAGCCGTTTAGTCCCTGCATTGAATCCTCTTAGTGCTTTGAATACTGATACATAAGATATTTTTCTTGCAATGTTGCACCAAGAACTGCTACATCTACCCTTTTTCAGTGCTTTTTTTTGCAAAGATTTTTCACTTTGCATTGGGTCATTCAGTTCTGTTGCAGGTGCCTAACGTGTTAACACGAATAAAAAGATTTGTGAGCTTTGTGTCAGTTACCATTCTCAAGGATAAAAAGCTCTCTGACAATGGATACATGGAGTGAAGGGTACCACAGGTGTAGCAGTACCACAAAGAACAGCAGACTAATGAGCTTCAACCAAAGAGTTAAAACATGGTTTGTCTGCAGCATTCTTCCATTGTTATCTGCAGCCTGAAAATGGATGAGAACATGCTGGAAAACTGAAGAAAAGAAACAATGGCATGCAAGGACAGCACTGAGTAAAAAGCTAAAGAGCTGTTCCAAAGCAGTGCCGAGACCAACAATGAATGTTCTTGCAGAGAAGAATTACAGAAGCCCAAATCTTCTTGAGCAAGGGTTCCCTTTACTTTGGATTATTCCACAATGGAGAAACATCAGTGTTATGGTAACCACAGGAGGGATTATATTCCCTTGCAAATAAACACTGCATTTTAAGATGCTTAAACAAACAGAACCTGCAAGCTATCACTAGCACAAATGTTATTTTGACTTGTTTAACAACAGATTATGATAATTTCCTTCTCACAATGTGGAGGAAAAGAAAAGGTTTAAACAGAAGTAGAAATCCTGACATTTTGAACAAGTCTTCTGATTTTTTAGATACATGGCCAAATATGCATTTCTGCATACTTAACACTTCGTTAAATATGTGAAAACCTCTTTAAGCTTTCCATGAGCTGACAAGGAATGAAAGGAGAGTTGTCAAGGAGATTTGTGCAGTACAGTACATTACATATGGATGCATTACCCAGTGCCATTCCCAGACTTTTACCTCTGCTTCAGCTGTCACATTCAGTTGTAGGCAAAAAAACTAAAAATTGCCTTGTCTAATTGTTTAAAATGTATGGAACAAATGAATGTGAAAACAGGATATTCTAAATCAGGGAAAAAAAGCCATTAGGTTTTACAAGGGCTTGATTTTATAAGTTTAGATTAGATCTTTTAAGGGCTATCATGGCCTTTAGAACTCAAAAACTAATGCCTATTTTCCATTTTTATATCACTGCAGCACATTAAAATTTAAAAATAGCATCAACAAAAGATTATAACTATATTTTTAAAGATGCAAAAGTCTTCTTTATCATTCATACATGTGAATATACATTTTTCATGTGCATGGTTTTCATCCTAGAAGCCAGAAAATACAGCCAATTCCAACAGTCACAAATTGCAGTGTCATCATCATCATGAAAATTCAAGCACAGAAAGCTCTACTGTAGAGAAGTTTATTCATCTATGCTCATGCTGGTTTAAAGCATCTCATAACTGTTGATGATGATTGCAGCAGCCTGTCAGTGACTGGCTTCAGCAAAAGCCATCTGGATGGGACATGGCACAATAATTTCCTCCACCATCTCAAAACATACTCACAGCTGAGCTTCTCCTCTTTTCAAGATAAGAAAGTAGTTGAATGCTTCTAACATAATAGATTGTCAAAGTCCAATTTATTTATTCCATACCGTATCTGAACATATTGCACGTCACATAAGCTCCACAGTTTACATTTACCAACAGATGTTTTTCTTTCTGGAGCAGATGGTATATTGAGTGTACTGTGATATAATTCACATTTGCATTATCAGTTGTGAATGTTAATGCATTCCATAAACTGAGTTTTGTGTTTTGATAAGATACTTTTAATAGCCATAGCATCTCTGTATAAATCAATTTGTTCGATAATACAATCAAAAGAACCAAATTTCTTTTCTCAGTTGCACAAAAAAAAAAAAAAAAAGATTTTTCTTATTCAAAAGTAAGATTTAGGAAAAAACCCAAGAATAAAAATAAAGGGGCCAGAAAGCTAACATGTTTTAATTACTCTTGTTGTTCAATTGGTGCATACTTATTCTGGTATTGGTTGTTAAATGTTAAACTTCAAATTTAAATAATTCGTATTTTTGCAAGAATTCCAG
The DNA here is from genome assembly GCA_013397245.1 of Thryothorus ludovicianus. NCBI lineage: Eukaryota > Metazoa > Chordata > Aves > Passeriformes > Certhiidae > Thryothorus > Thryothorus ludovicianus. The sequence continues at coordinate 78,672 of VZTB01010965.1, forward strand.
ATTTTCTAAGTTGTGAGTTAATATTGAGTAATACATTTTTATCAACAAATCTAGATAAATTTACTTTATGAAATCCTCACAGGCATTACTAAAGTGAAATAACCATGAGTTGGTTAATGTTGTAATGAGTTGGTTAAGCCAGATAATGTTAGTAACTTCACTGTTCTTGGGCATGATTATAGTCCAGCTAAATTAAAAAAAAAATCAATCCAAATTATTTTGGATTTTATTCTCAACTTACATTATTTTTCCCATTATTTTCTAGAATGTCACTAACAAGTATCTGGAATGCCCCACTAAGTAACCTCCTAAAATGAATAGAATGGATAATACGTACAGGTCCAAACAGTTTTCTCTTTTTACAGTATCCAAGGTATATTTTCACATAAATAAATTCTCAATTTGTTTACTTTCTGACTATGATTACAGGTTTATCTCAATTCAAATAAATATCCTATTGTCGGATTACTTTTTTTCTTCCATGAGTTTCATCCCACACAGATATTGCAGGCACAAAGCAGTTCTTTCACTGGCACAAACTAGCCCAGCCTTCCTTAAGGGCAAAAGTTCTCACCAGTTTAAAATTAGCCCAGTGTGGCTAAAATGCATCTCCTGGTTCAGAAGCCCAGAGTCTGGTTTGCACTGGGTGAGAGCAAACACCTCCTCATAAATGAAAATCTATCATTGCTGAATATTGTGCTGCTGTTTAGTGTCTCATTTCTTCTAACAGAGTTTGCTTGGTTTTGCACAGAAATGCCCAAAATGTTTAATTGAACACTTAGGGACTAAGAAAGTGTTGTCCAAATTATAAAAAAACCCCAGATCAAAGAAAGGACATGGCAGTGAAAAAAAATTCTGGTTGGATGAGGCCCTGTATAATAATGCTTTCTTAATTAGCTTTGTATGAGGATCAAAAGCTGAAGTGTGACCTGTCCGCTTACCAACCAGAAATTCATACAACAAGAAAATGAATCACACATATAAAAAGCTAAGAATTTTAGGCTTAAAATACTGTTCCCTTAGAGAACCTTGTGGCATACTATGATTGATACATCAGCATAATTTGAGGTTGTTGTCTCTGTCTGCTTTTAGATGAATTATTTGCAGTAAAATTCAACTAGCACTCAACATCATATGGCTTCTGTGATTTTTTTGAAGAGCTAAAAAGGGAAAATGAACAGTTGTCCTGTTGCAATAACAGTAACTGTCAATCCTCTTTGCTTCTTTTAAAAAGAATTGCTGAGATTACAGATTCTGCAAGCTGGATACTTCTGAAGATACTGTTCCCCTTTCCCAACAGCAAGAAATCATTACCCGTAATAATGGTTTTTCACAACTAGACCATTGAGATAGATGTTTCTCATACTACAAGTAATTTGTTTTTCTTGAAGTCTATTCATTTACTGTAATATTCTTCAGCTCTCAGGTGAGCCTCCATTATTGTTTTACAAATATTGTGACCTTATCTTAAAACTTGTAACTCATAGGAGTTCATCATTATTCATTTTTGTTATTCTTTCCCATTTGTCTGTGATTAATTTGTTCTACTTTGTGCATAAGAGTTTGTTTTTGAGGGATTTTTAGGTACCCACATTACTTGGCACAAGAAGTATTTGCTTCTAGGGGGATTTAATACAAGTCTTTTGACTTCTTCTTATATTAAGTTCATCACTGATGGCTTTGATAATCTTCATATCTGTTCATTCCTCCCTTTCATTAGAAGCATGTTTACTCTCTGCTCAGCCCTTCTTTTTAAAAGCTTGCAATTCTTGATTTGCTGGTAATTTTGTGTGATCATTAAATTTCAGTTCAAATGTTTCTTGGAGGTTCTTTTTTGTCTTTTGAAAGCTTTAATGTATAGTCATTAGTCATCTGGTGTAGATTGTCTTAGCAACCATCTGTCACTAAATTTCAAAGTGGAGTAGCCCACCTATCTACAGTTTCTTTCTCACATGAGTGTTTTTGAAAATCTTTCCCTGTACACACACGTGTACCAGTGGGGCTTGTAGCACGTTTGAAAGTACATAGTTCATTAGATCCCTTTATTTGCACCTGATAGAAATTTGCTTAAAGCTGTTCAATGTCCAATTTTCTGGTCATATGTGGTCAAAGAGAACCTCTGGGTCCTTCAGGTGAATAAAAGAAAGGGGTTGTGAACCTCTCCAACAGGGAGGAGGAGAGCACTTGTTTGTGGTTGACAGTGGAATCCTTCAGGTGTGTGTCCTCGTCCCCTCATGAAATCAAATCTGACTGGGGGTGAGATTAATGGGAGAAAAACACCCATATTCCTTCTGTGATTGTTATATCATGTCTCAAAGGACACTGATATTTATGGTATTTGGCTTCTTTTTTAGTGTTGGTATTGTGAAGGATTCAAATTGAATCATCAATCATTTGTCAAGAGCCCTGCAACAGCTACAGCCCTGCAACCAGTCTGTCCGGGTTTCCAAAACAACCACCTCCCACTCACAGAACGCCAACACAAAATATACTTTCTAGCAGTCTTTAACACATTTAAAAACATACTGTAAAAGGACAAAAGGCAGAGAATTATGTCTCTGACATCTTAGTTTAGTTTAAAACACAGAAACTCAACTCATATATCATAATATAGTTTAAAGCAGAAGCAAAGGATTTCAGGATCACCAGAAGCAGTAGATCCCAGCTATCCTCTCAACATATTTTGATCTTTTGTGTGTCAGAGGAGTGAAAAATTTCCCCACCATTACATGATGAAGTGTGTGGTTTATAGAGTACACTTGTGGAAGCCACAGGCCCAAGTGGTCTTTCAGCCCATCCTTAGGCTACTAAAAATGGAACACTTTCAGATGTGTATCATCAGCAATAGTTTCCAACTGCAGAAACACTCCTACCTAGTCACACAATTACATAACCTCCTCAAGCTCCATTTCTTTAGTTAGATCTACCGATCCGTGAAGAAAATTCCAAATCCTCTCTTCTAGTGGTTAGAAAAACACAAAGATCATTATTTTATCTTCAAAGTGCTGGCATATGATTTTTTATTATTTGCTTTTTTTCCCCTGAGTGTTGCAACCACAAGTTTCTGGAATATGACCTGCACATTGCCAGCAGAGAAATCATCAATTTTTTAAAAACAGAGATCTTTCTGGCTATTTTCTACTGTATCTTAAGCTATATAATAACTATAATACTATAGCTTCCTTAAGAGGAAAAGACACTGAAGCTGACAGAAGACTTAGAATAATTTGGACATAATAGGTATAAATATATATATATATATAAACACCTTAAATTATGCTACTTCTGCTGGAAAAGTTTTATTTATTTAATAAAAATGCATCTGAATTGGTTTAATATAGATACTTTTCCCTTAAAACCTCATAATGGCAGGAAACGGTCTGTGGAGCTTTTGTTCATTCCAAATCCCTCTGAATGAGCAAGTTAATTTTGGCAAGAATGAAACACAAAAGGAAATATACCATTTAGTATTAGTTTTTGCTGCACAGTCATGAAGGAACTGGAATCAAATACCTGCAGGCATTAAAAAAAGTAGCTTGGTTTTCAGTGGGTGTGTTCATGTACTAAAATACAGAAAACTGGGAGACTTTGTACTTACCCAACACCTATTCTCTCTCTCTCCCCATGGTCAGTCACCACACGCAGATAGGATTGATTCTCATCAGCCAAGGGATTTCCCTGAGGCACCTGGGATTCTGAGATTTGTAGTCCAGCATCACCCCCCCAAATGTGGAGTTTCTCTACCAGTAGTATTTGAGAGTAGCATTTGTTTGGAGGCACCCACTGGAAAAAAGTGTTAGATTTCATGGGTTGCCTATAACACACATTTATTGAAGGAGACATTAAACAGCTTTCTAAGTATTCTGAAGGGATCTGAAGAGCATTCATGAGGGAAAGCCTTTTCCAGTTATTGTTGGACATTGTGCAAGGTGAGACCTCTGACTGGCTTTGGCAGAGGCCCATAGCTCAGGGTGCCACAACATACATTTTCACAGTATTCCACATAATAGCTGGTGCTATCAAGGATGTCCTATAGCACACCTAAGGAGCCTCTTCAGCTAAAACAAATTACATTTGATGCATCCTGATTAAAGTAAAAGACACTTTGTGCATCTGCACAGCAGGGCTAAAATACTGCTTGGTCTTCCTCTCAAGGAAGGTTTCCAGAGCTCTCTGTCTTCATTTGTTTCTGTGACTTCATTTAACTTCTCAGATCCAGGGCCTGGTTATTTTAACTGCAGTTGCCAAAGAAAGCAGTGTAATAGAAAGTAATAGCTGTTCAAAAAGTGAAAGAATATATTTCATACCAAGGAATAGATGGTCTCATCTGAGAAAGCCAAACAATTCTGCCCATAAACTGTAGAAAAGGCATTTCATTTGGGGAATATACTACATATTATTTTGCAATAATTATATTGCAGATCTTTGAGTTTGGGGTTTTTTAACATTCTGGAGTTATTTATGCAAAGTAGCAGCAGAAAGTCAATGTGGCTTCATTTGTATGAGTATTTAGGTTGCCCAGATATGCAATTTTGTAGAGCTGTGTAGATAGAATTAGCTTTTCCTTCAGTACATTAGTCCTTTAGACATTAAATACATTATTACCTTCTAAACTAAATACATCTCATTGCCTTTGCCTTAAGAGATTATCTGACAAACCATATATTACTTCAAACCATGAAAAAAACCAACAGTGGCTTTCCTTTTACTTTTCCCTTTTTTTTGCAGAGATAGAATTGCTTATTAATTCTTAGATACTTAGTATGTAAATGCTTATTAAACCAGTGATCCTTCTCTACTCACTACTTGCTAAAACGCCTTAGTGTAGAAGCAGGGGAGGAGGGACAGACATTTTAAAAAACAGCCTCCAGGGACTTTACAACTGAATTAGTTTGACATTATTTGTTTCTGATGAACAAGTTACCAATAACTGATCACTTTATTTTCCTCTAGGTGCATTAAAAAATACAGTCTATTAATCATTCTGGCAATTTAGGAGATATTAAGTGCACTGATCTGAAATTCTCTCTTCCCTTCCTCCTATTACAAACATTGGTCTGTTCTTGTCACAAGTGTTTGCCCTTTCCAGGCCCTGAGGCCTCATCTGTCCCTCATGAGTTCATTACCATTGACTCCAACAGCTCCATCACACTGGAGGGACTTCCCGCCAGCACATGGATCCAGATATGCTCAGCTGATAAAGGCTTTATTTCCTTTAACCTGTTCTATCCCAGCTCTCTTATAGGACTTTTATATTTTCTAATCAAAGTCCCACCCGGCTGGTTTGGCCAGTGCCATCAGGGGTGATCCTGCACAGGGCACCTGCAACAGTGACTGGGGCAGCAGCTTCTCTTTTATAATAGCTGATTCAGTATGAAATCTGTAAGATGTATTCTAAAGTTCAGAACAACTTGGCTGATTTCTTCTAGTCTTGGAGGAGCTGACAGAACTTGTGTTGGTATCTTTTCCCTCCCAGGCAGTATAATTATAAGTGATGCATAGGCACCCAAGATGTGAATTATTTATTTATGTGGAATTCAGAATGTTTAATACTTTGTATGTGTCTTGAAGTTTGCAGAAACAGCACAACTGGAATGTATAATTTCTGATAAATGTTGACCAAGTAGACAGAATATTCAGAAAAGGTACCATAGCATTTGTTTTCTTCCATTAGGATTGAAAAATGTCACTGCTACTTAAGAGTCAACATCCTGATCCAAAACACAGAGAAGATACTTTATACATCAGCACAATAAAGCAGGAAGCAATGCCAGTGCTTTATAGTTAGAGCAGTTTAGGAAGTAGCATTGTATTTTCAGCTCAGTTGGAAGAACTGCACTTAAATAGAGCAGTTTTATTGACATAGGCAAGAAGCAAATTCCTGCCATTAACATATTTTTCTACAACCCTGACTGAGGTTTGGGAATAGCTTACAAAACAGTCCTCTAAAAGTCTATTTCCCAGCTGAAAGTAATGAGTAACAAATTAAACATACTTTTTTTTAGTAACAAATACTGTTTGAATATGGGAAGCCTTTACTGTCAGTAATAGCTGTTGTGCACAGCCCTGTCATTGCCATTCTTTTCTCATCATATCAAGAGTCAGCCTCAACAGAGGAAAAGAATTCCAGATTTTGAAGGAAGAATATTATTTGACCCATCCTGGTGTTATCACCTTTATTCTCAAATGATGAATAATCAGTAAACAGCTTAATTTCCTAAAGCACTGAATGCCCCTGTTTATTAAAAGATAAATGTTATACAAATCCTTCATTGTCATTATGATCACAAGAGTTACCTGGGCATTTTCTGAAACCACCATATCTTGCAGAGCTTTTATCAGAAAGCCTCTTATATCCTAGATGAATTTCTGGTTAAAGAGAGGGAGTTTCACTCTAGAGAAGCCAATAGTTAAATAGCTCAAGTAAAATCCCATTCCAATGCATTCACACTTACTAATAAATAAATTTCAATCTATCTAAAGCAGACAACTAATCTATCTAAGCAGACAACTAAAATCTCTTTAATATAGTAATTCACCTGCCTGACAGCTAAAATTTTTGTTTTCATGCAGGTTATGATTCAAATTCCTGATTGAGGACCATTACTCCACATAACCTGAATCCTCCTTAGTCCAGATCCATATTCTAAATCTATAGTATTTTTCTACACAGTTAAAGATTGCTACTGAGTTGTTCCACTTATCCTTTCAAAATCCCTTCCTGTGAAATGTTTTTTAACTCTCACTGAATTATGAACTTGTTTATAGTTTTTGTAGAATGGTGCCCTACCCAAGAAAATATTACAACTGAAGCCTCAAGCTGCTGAGACTGCAAAGTAGTTACTGCCTAGGTCATTAAGCCTTATATACAGAGCAATTTTATACACGGATTCAGCAAAATATGTAAGAAATTCAGTTAAAGACCAGCATACATTTCAGTAATGTTTTGACTCAGCTCAAATGTTTTGAATTATTTATGTATTGTTGTAGCTGACTATTTTAAAAAACAAGTATTGTTCATACTAATATTAAATTCCTATCATAAGCAAAAATCTCCCCAGTTCCAAGTTTTCCCCTAAAACAAGCTCTGTCTTATCACTCCCATGTAGACACTCCAAAACTAGAAGAGACTGAAAAAGATTTTGAAAAACTTAAATTCTTTTCTTCCAGGAGCATCAGCATGTGCAAATGGCCTCTAATATTTATTTAATCTTTTTTTGTCATCATAGAAACACTTATTATATATGTTTATATAACTAAAGCAGACTGCAAGGTGAGAAGAAAGACCATTGCAGTCAACTGATGAAAGTACACTGGCAAATAATTTTAAGCATTCCTTTCCCATGGTTCAACATAATCCAAGCCAAGATGTGCAAAGATTTCTTCCTCACTTCCAGCTTTGAGAAAGATCCTCTGTGAAAAAAAAAATAAAAAGAAAGTCAATAAGGGTGTTAGAAAGAAATTTCAATTGATGTTTCTTGCTGTTGAAAAGAAGTTAATTTTTGACAGTTCTACCCATTGTATCCTCTACAGAATACACTGTTTTCATCAGTGTGCCTACTCTGAAATGCAAAAGCAAGTTAAAAAAGAATTCTAATGCTGCTTGATGTTTTCACTTTTAATGACTAGCTTACAAATTTGTTTTGATTTACTTTTTCAAGACCCTCAAAGTCAACTTACATTTCCCTTCCATGAGGGGTCAACAGCAGGACTTCTTTCATAAAATCATAAATATTTTAAAATTAATATAGTAATGTTCTCTATGAGTGCATTCAAACTGATTTGATAGTGACACTAATTTGTGCATTGCCAAGCATTAAAAGCATCAATGAAAAGCCAAGCTATTTTTTTCTTTATAGACACTCCTTCTGAATATTGTCCAGTAAAATTCAGTTTTGTTTTTTCATACTTCTGATAATCCAGGAGATTATTTTTACACAGGAACACTCAGAAGCCTACCTCTCATATGATGGCTGATATAACAAAATGCATAGCCTTTTGTATGCCTTTCATCACTAAAGTACAATTACAATTCAAAAAGCTGCTAAGGTAGGTGAATATTAAATCAGTGAAAACTTCACAATTTAACGTTTGGAAGCAAAAAATAATAGTTAATATTTCAGCAATTCCTGAATCATTTGAAGCCTAAATCAGTGTTCAACTCTAAATAATCAAACTCAAGTGTTGTGAAACTTCAGGGTTGAGTTTCTAGATTTACTCTCTACTGTTAAAGAGGAGATGCCTGTCTAGAGAACCCACTGATAAATTCCTTTGAGTAAAGAGAATCTCTGACTACCACAATGTTTTGGAACATGTGTGCCTGCACCTCTGCTCTGTCAGCTGCCAAGCAGAGGCTCCAGGAGGGCTGTGCTGTCCAGCACACCCTTGGGAGTGGGTCAGGAAGAGGAGTCCATGATTAGATCAGAGTAGACCCATGGCATGATGGAAGAAATTCAGGCACCAGAGATTCACAACCGAGAACTGAGTGATTAAACTTGTCTCTGCAATAGCAAAGATTGCTCATAAAGAATAGAAAAATAATATCCCCTTTTTGTTTTCCTAGGAAGTTCAAATGTCAAATTCTGGAATAAAAAGAACCTAAAAATAACACTGAACAGCATAAATACTGAACTTTTTCACACAGACAAGAAAAGAAAAAAATGGTGGAAAATATAAATTGAACAGAAGGAAAGAAAAGAAGACTTCGACAACTGCTCATTGAATAACAATACTGGGGATATTTTGATCCTCAAGTGTCTCCTGGGATGACAGGATTTTAGGGATATTTTTGTTATTTCTTTTTTTTTCTTTTAGTATTACTAAGAAAAAGAAGGTAATCCATATGCCTACATTACTGTAAAAAAATAAAACAAAAAAAAATCTTCCATTTGTAGACAGATGTTACAGACACTCTTTAATAGAAGTTTTTCATACCTCTTGGACCTCAAATTGTATTCCATTTCTTTTGTTCTGTCACTTTATGTTTTCCTGCAAGCTAAACTCATTCCATTTGCTTGACAGGGAAAATTTCTAATACAAAGTATTTGATGCTGAATACCATTCTCAGTAGCTACAAGCAATGTTTCTAAATGAATCTCTGGCTGATATCTGCCAACAGCTTTAGCAATCTAAGTGTTATTAATGTTAATCATAACCTATGATTTTCCTTCTATGTCAATCTATACAGAGCTTATACTGTGGTGCAAATTTGATTATTGCATTTACTACCATTCTTTTTTTGTTTTTTTCTTTTTGCTCAAGAGAAGTAATGAACTGCTTGCCTAGTTGTGATTTTATTTCATCTTCTTACTAATATTCTGCAAATCCAAAACATGCCCCATCAACATCAATCAAATTTACAAAAAAACAATGCTCAGGTGCTTGTTGTACACTCTTCTCTTATCCCATTTAATCAATTCTGTCATTTCAATGGATGTAAATATTATATTTGTGGTTGCAAATATGACCATTAACTATAACTAATGCAGAACAATTGCCACCCAAATGTTTTCTTATATGAATTGATACCTCTTATTTTTCATTTTGGCATTAATGATCAATAATATTTTTGCTGTAGAGAGTGAAGGCACATAGCTTTATGATATCCTAATTATCATGGCCAAAGTTCACGTATGTTACACTTCTACTGTCACTTGGTTTCAAATCACATTTTAATATGATGAATCCAGCAAAACAAAACCATTACTTAATAAAGCAGAATTCAGGTTTTCATTATCTAAATCAGCATTAGCCAACAGCACAGCCTTTTTGAAAGGCACTCATTCAATTGTATTCCAAAGAGACTGGTGTCCTGTTTATTACCAAATTGCTTGGCAATAACAGTGTGTTGCCCAATACCAAAATAAATAATCTATTACACTTGAGTAATACTATGAAGCCTTAGCCTGTCACTATAGCATTTCATTACTATTCAACATATCTCAAGATGAACTTGGAAAATTAGTTTGAAGTACTCAAAAATAGAAGTCAGTTCCACATATTATCATTGATGAAATGAGATTTGATTGTTCTGATCCAGCAAAATCTGCTGCAGAGTGAAGTACTGCAGGTTTGTATGTACATGTGAAATTTAATGTTCTGAACATGAGACACGTGGCGGAAATTTGATTAATTTCTTTCCTTAAATCCTTATAATCCTTGGTATTAGCTGAAGAACAAGAATTAAGTATGAAGTTTCTTAATTGATTACTGGCATAACTGTTTTATAAACTATTTGAACATTTGTTCTTGAATAAGTCACAGCCGAATTGTGCCTTAAAAGACAAAGTAATTTCCTTCTGTATCACATCCTTCCTATTCTTTTCAGAGCTCTGACTTTTATATGCTTTACAGCTGTAATTTAGACAGAATGCAGTCATACTCTAGCAGATTTCATTATCCTTTTGAAAATTGTAACACTGTGTACAAGGCACATCCCTTCCTTTTGTAAAAGACCCTGAAGGACCATAAACACGAAGGTCTGTCTGGACTCTTTCTGACCTACTCTTCTTACATGAAATAAATTGGGATGGGAATGAAGGGCACGGAGATTATTGTCAACAGTATCTTGTTAACAATTTACAAAATACTCTTTGACACAATTTTGCTTCTAGACTAGCACCTGGAATGTCATTAACATACACATTTATTCTAATCTTTTCTTTGTGTCCAGGATAATGTTGCATGCTTTAAAATAGTAAAATCTTACACAAGATATTTAGGGATTTTAAATTTCAAAAAATCACTGATTTTTATATTGTTTAACATGTGACACATATTCACATCAGTTTAATAACCTTAATATATCCTTTTCTTTCTGAAATTATTAAAGTAGAGATATAATGACAATATGATCATACCTAACTTTGTAGTTCTACCAGTACATTGAATGATAAATACCAAGCAGTCTAAACCCCATCACTTGACGTCTCAAATTATCACAGTGGCCGTAAGCAAGACAATGATAAATGAACAACAGAAAAGAAAAGGACAGACTGTCATTTGCAAACTTGGAACTTAATTGTTCATTGTGTTTGGACAGAGTCCATTCTAAAAATGAGATTTATGGGTAAAGTCAGTTGTAGATGAATGATGATGGCAACAGGACTTGCTTAACCAGCCATGGTCGAAGATAACACAATGCACCTTAAATTTCTTACACATGTATTTGTCACTTTAGTGACATCTTCACAAGTCATCACTTATGTCAATTCAATTGAAGAGTTTTCATTAAAGATAATTTGGACAAAGGAAAAGATGATACTGCTTGCATTTCTCACAACAGCTTCTTTAGATATGAAAGCCCATGGCATTCAGTGAAGCAGTGCACCACAATGTCAGACCCACTAGTGATAGAATATATCTCAATGGTTTATCAGACTAAAAGTAAAAAGCCATTAAATTGGTCACATGGCCTTTTTGTCTGATCCATTTGTCCAAACAGCATTTGAATCCTTGAAAAAATAATTAACAAAATGGGCATACAGAAAGAATTGTGAAGGCAGAAACATAAGTAATCCATCATATCTTCCACATGATAGCCAGTGGGAATGTTCTGTGTGTTTACCTGACCTGAGTGTTACCCCACCTGTCCTCTGCCCTGGATCAGTTCTCCAGTTCAGGTGTTCATGTACCAGCAGGGCACATGGGTCACACCAGCACTGCAGAAATTTTAGGAAGAAACTGTGTTTATTAAATCAGCCTTTTATAATGTATACCTGACATTATGGGTATACATTTCATTATTTTGTCACTTTTGGATTATTTTGACCTAAACTCCTGCATAACAAGCCAAAAATATTCAGCTTGTGAGATAGTCTGAACACTGCATCAAGGAAGTCTGTACAATCACCTATCCAAAAAACAATGCACTGAAGTGTTTTTGTTTCAACATTTCAATAATTCTTAGATTGACTGCAGCTATCTTCTGTACTCAGTGGTCTTATTTTACTGAGTTCAGTGCAAGGTTCTGACAATAAATGGGTAGAGAATTAAATTAATTCTCATCTGTGAAAATGCAGAAATAACCATATACTGAAATAAAACCAACAAGTTAGAACAGGTGCAAACAACCAACGCTTTTATGGGAGAATTTCTGTGAATGCTATAGCAACCACTGTTAAAATATTTTTAAACAAGTAGCTGTAGTACATAGAATTTTTTCTTATGCATGAATATTAAATGTAATTTGTGACAAACTCAAGAAATTTCTTCTAATCCATGAAATACAGAGGAGAAAAGAAATAAAAATATATTTGAGAGCTGAAGTAGCCACTTTTCCATCTTTTGTGTGATCAGAATTGCAAGCAAGTTTTGGGGCTTGCTCTACATTATTCTTTAAAAGCAGAAATGAGGCCTGCCTGAAAAGTAAGAAAAGAAAGAGAACAAAGAGACCAGAAAGCAAAAAATGTGTTGTTCCAGCAACTGTTCAAATTTTGCAAAACTCAAAATGTGTAGGCACCCACCTAGTGCTTTATATCTTTATAATTGCATTTGCTTGCTATTTTTGAGAGTTAAAGGTGCCTGTGACTGACAGTGCACAAATCCAGTGGGAAGAAAAGGAAAGTCTCAGCGCAAAATTAAAGACATCTCAAAGGTTTTTCCATTTGACTACAGTGAGCTGAATGGATTTTTGGTGAACCTTAGCAAACAAGCCTTAGGAAATCATACAAGTTCAATTCTGTTTTCCACTGGGAAGCCTGAGCTGCCTCACGAGCCTGAATATCTCCATTAGCTCACAATAAAAAGTAAACTTGAAAACACAGAGGTCATAAAAAAGTCATCCCCTCACTAGGGAAGCATAATTTTCAAACAAAAACTTGAGTTCCTAAGCCAGCCATTGAATGTGTTGAATGCAGATGTCTAAGAATCCTTGGATGTGACAAGCACAAGGACCACTGTCAAAGCAACCGAGTCAGGAAAGCCCAAGAGAAGGCAGACAGGCAGAGCATATGTTTGTTTTAGCTTCACACTTACATCTTCTCCCAGAAAGGTCAATCAGAAGAGAGGTAATCAGATTATACAGACTGACTGATGAAAAATTAGCCAAATTCACTGCATGGCACAACTAATTGGACATTCTATTTATTGACAATTAAGTTATTGCGAGTCCTAGAATAAACACTTTGAGGTGTATATATCCTTGATCCCCATCAGATTGAATTAGTCCTATCCTGGAATCATAAATATGTAGATGCTACTAACGTTTTCCAAAAATAAGCAAAAATCTCAAAAGAACGCAGGAGAGAAGGACAGAATGGAGGATGCCAGTAAAGGAGATGAAAAAGGAGAAAGCCAAACCTGGATGTAAGAATTACTCAATGATTGACTTGACACGACTTCCTCATGGGCCTCCTATGCTAACAGCTCCTACCATACTGAACATGCTGATGAGCTTCTGCAGTTCAGCACTTCCACATGGAATGAGTCCAACACACATTACAAGACAGGGAGGTAACACTGAAGAAAGTAGTGAAGAGAAAATTTCAGTGGAATTTGAGCTCAGACATCTCTGAATGGATTTTTTTTTTCAGGTTGATGCAAACTCAGACTAAAATATCTAATACAAGGACTCAGAACATTTTACTCAAGCCAAAATTTACACAAATTTACTCCAACCACCAGCCAGTGAAAAAGCAAACAAGGGCATCTAGAATAGAGCAAGTCTCAATAAACTTATTAGGGTCTTAAGACTTATTTAAGACTTGCAGCAGGTTGGATAAAAAGCTCAACCAGTTTTTGTTTCATCTGACTGGATAAGTGGGTTAGTGGGTTTCTGAGAGGAAGGTGCAGGCAGTGCCTGGAAAGTGACTCAGCAAAAAGAGCAACTGCAAGGAAGAGAGAAAAAGGATGTTGCAAACTTTGAGTTTGAGTGTTTGAATTACTCCCTGTTCAAAAGTTGTTTACTTGCAAAAAGATATTCCCACCTTCCTTGTTATCAAAAAGCAATCACTTCCTGGAGTGATTTTTTGCAGACTGAATTTTTTGGTTAACTGGTGCAGATAGGAGCCCTAAAAGGTATAAGCCACAAGGTCTAAGGAAACCTAGACCAGGAAAACTAGAAAAGGTATAATAGCTCTTCATAACAATAGCTAGGAAATGATTTCAAGGAAATTAAGCATTTTCCTGACATAATTATCATGTGGTTTTGTCTATATTTCAGTTTACTAACCTAAAGACAAGCATCATTACTTCATTTAAATTGATTTAATTGATTGTTATATGACTTATAATAATATGAGTGAAAGCTAGCCTCTCTCAAGGACATTTCTTTAAAATCTTCCCTAAATACCTAGGTCCATGCTATTTCCTTCTCTTATCATGTGGAACTTGAGTCACTGAGCATCACCTTAAGCAGGAGAGTGGGCTATGTTTTCTATGCTATATAAAAGGAATACATGCAGTAACAGAGAGAGATTTTTACTAAAATTACTAAGAGGAGCCCCGAGCCACCATCAGCGCTTCAAAATTATTGACATCAGTATCAGAATTTAGATATCAATGTTAAGCCACAGGGACAATGACTCCATTTCTTTTTAACAGATGAAGGGGTATTTCCTTGATCTATCCATAACCAGCCCATGCACCAGGATTTCCATCTGTTATTCAGGGCAGTCATGTTGTGCCTTACCTTCAGCAACACAGCCAGCTCCATTCCCTCTCTACTGACTGGCCATGAGCAAGGTGAAAGCAGGCTCTGCAAGTGCTGAGCAGGAAAGCAGCGATTTTCTCTTCCTTCTCTATGCTGCTGTTAACTTTACAAGAATCAATAACGTACATCTTTGGTGGAAAACATGAATCTGCTCCGAGCTTCAGCATAACAAGCAGCTTTGCAATTTTACACCACTTACAGACCCAGAATTTTGTAAAGCAACTATAGAGAAAGCTTTATGGGAGACTTATAAATTCCTGCAGTGCACTGATTAATAGAAGGCTGAGTGCCTTCAATCAACAATGAAAGTTGGGAATACCACATAACACTGATCTGTAAAATAGTGGCTACTTCTCCGAAATCCCCAGCTGATCATCAGGTAGACAAAGTGCTAACAAGAGTCACTGTGTTCCGTAACCTTCACAGCAAGGGTGAGGAGGAGACAGCGGAAGAAAAAAAAAGCTAAGTAAAACAATTTCCATATAAAAATGCATACAATCCTTTGATTATGTAAGAGCTTTCAAATAATTGTACTCAATGTTTGTCTTGTATAGTATGAACTCTGCCAGAAAGTACCATGGAAAAATCAGACTTCTTCATGGTCCTGATATTCATACTGCTCTCCAGCCTGGGAGGGACAGCGGCTCGCTCCACCAGTACTCTGTCAGACAACATTCTCAACATGAAACATTGGTGATGAAAAAAACATTACAGAATCAAACCCAAGGAACTGTGTAGCAATTACCCATCAGAATTTAGCTTATGGTCAACACGCATTGTTTATACTTTGTAGATAGTTATAACATCTGAGAATGTGTCTTCTAGTACTTTATTAAACAACATGACTAGCAACTTTCAAGCGTTTTTCCTTCTGTGCTTTTCCCAATCTTTTTCACTTGTTTTATTTTTAAAGGTTTGTGTTTAAAACTGGCCATTGGTGATTTTTGCTTTGCCTGTAATTAGACATTTTTATAAATATTTAGCTATGTTTATGAATGAGACTATCAAGAGCACAAACAAATTTATAATTACAGAATATAAATGCTGAAGTACTAATTGTGCTAGAAATGTGAAGTATGTCAACAAATTCAATAATAATATCCCATAACATTGAGTGACGCTGTGCATTTTCCATTTGACAGTATCATAACAGTTTTCAGTAGAAATAACCTGAAGTTTCTCAGACAATGTATTATCTTAATATGTAATTTTAATGCTTAAATGGTATTTTCTGCAGTAATATTCACATCAGTATGCTGCCTTAAAATAAAAACTAATCCATTCCTAAGCCAGCTACAAACAAGGTGATAAATAAATTAAAGAGAAAAAAAAATTACTTCTTGAAATGACAGTATAATTAACCATGATTGAAAAAGCAGCATTGCAAGCATTACCCGTTGACTTGATACCCTCAGGCAAAATCATGTGTAATGG
This sequence comes from Thryothorus ludovicianus, assembly GCA_013397245.1. Taxonomy (NCBI): domain Eukaryota; kingdom Metazoa; phylum Chordata; class Aves; order Passeriformes; family Certhiidae; genus Thryothorus; species Thryothorus ludovicianus. The sequence continues at coordinate 94,756 of VZTB01010965.1, forward strand.
TATTGATGCAAAATAATGCACTGGAATTTATTCTAATAATTCTGGGCATGAATAATTTTTGAATGTAATAGAAACCATAATCATAAATTATTGTTTCATTTTACCACTGGACATGTCCTGTGCTTTTAATCAGAAATACCAGACTGGAATGTTTCTCTTAAACTCATCTCTAGCTGTCATTACAGGTTTATTGATACTAAATTCTGAACAGCAACAAGTAAATTAATCAAGTAAAATAGAATAATCAGGCTAATATTAGAATATTCTAGGCACTTACCCAACTATATCATAACATAGTGCAACAAAAGATCTTTATGTTTTCTACCTGCAATCTACTTACACCAAGTAGTTTTGATGAAGGAGAAAGGAAAACACCGGTGCTGAAGTACTGACAGTTTGAAAAATGAAATATTAAAAAACATTATCGGTTGGCTTAACAGAACTTGCTAAAATTTAGTTTGTAAACAAGACCATGTTGTACATAAAATGGATTTATTGTCTGTTTAAAATTACAGATCTGTGGTTACTTTGTTTCAAAACACTACATTGTTATTCATCCAATCTCCCATTACAGTTTTAAAAATTAAAAACATTCCACAATATGTTGTCATCCACACTAAAATGTTTTCAGTTTGGGGTACACAAAGTGACAGGAAACTTGGAACTTCCTATCTGACAACACAGGCAAAAATTTTAATATGTTTAGTAGCACAGTGTTGTAAACAAAACCAGATCAAAAATTTATTGTCCCTGCAGTTCTCTGACAATCTCTGTACTACCACAAAGTCCCTAAAAATATTCTCAGGGATTATTTTCTTTTTTTCTTTAGCTGTACTCTAAGTCTGTGCTATTTACAGCAGCTTTGTCAGTTTACTGTTGTTTTCTTTGTATTTTACCTTAAAAAGCTTTGTAATAGTGAATGAAACAAGAAAAATGCAGAATCCTAGATTTTATGAAACTTAGTTGTGAGTAATTCATATGGGATTACTATAAACAAACCACTTCAGAAGAACTTTTGGGATTTATTGCAAAATCAAAGACCTGCAATTTAAGAAATCCCAGAATGTGGTGAATTAAATTTTCACGTTAATTCAATTTTCCTATGTTTATGCATAAAGACTTCATTTCTTCAAAGAAATGCTGCTTACTTCAAATCCTGTAAGATACTTAGGCTTTGTTCACTAGACAGGAAAAGTACTGTGCTAGAGGGCTAACAAATATTTGCTGACAGCACTGACACAATCTTGCGTTGCAGACCAATGTGGGATCAATCAGTCTTAGGAAACTGAGCTTTTATATTCTCTGTCTGTTCTAGCTCCGTGTCTTTGCTACTCCCCTGTGCTGAGCTGTTGAAGTCTGCTCTCAGATTTCTAATGTAATTCTAGGCTCCTCTCACACCATATCCAGAGTTCAGTGAGATATGCATGGTTTGCTCAGTTATTTGGGGCAACAGAACTTTTACCTATTTCCTGTTGCCAGCTTAGAGCCTTAGTCTAATGAATTTAATATATTTTTCTGTTCATCAGACTTCCACTTACATCTCTTCCCTGACATCCTATTTTTGTACCCCTTTTCTGATGTCTCTTCAACTAACCAAGATTTATTTCCACAATAGAGCTGCTAATTAAAACTACCCTTTCCATTCCCCGTTGCTTGCTTTTTCCATCCACTCTGCACTTATCAAATTGGTACATCCACCATCCCCTTCTGACTGCCATTTGCTATGCCATGTTCCTCTCTGGTCCTCAGCTACTTCCTTTTCCAGCTTCCTCTCTACCTAGCTTCTTCTCAAATTAATTACTTTTTTCTTTTGACAGAAAATATGAGACTTGGTAACCTACCCTACACTTGATAACTTATCCCAGCATTGAATAATTGAATTAAAACAATTGAAAAGTATTGGTTCTGCACTTCCTCAGAAACTGAGTAAAAAGATAAAATCAAAATTCAGGATCTGCATCTACTTATGCATTTTGAGAGATGTCTTTTCATTAGCAATACAGGTTTCACTGAAGTCCTCAAAAACACACCAAGAATAGGAAATGACAATTAGATGCTTTTATCTTTGTGTGAGATGTGCAGCTTGATAGTGCAAAGCGATTAGGTTTACCTAAATATATATATATATGAATTACATGCAAACCTTGTAAAAATGACCAATTGTATGCTGTACAAGAAACATTTAAAATACTAAGAGAACACTGAGAAGAAGCAGACTTTGTAAGAAAATGCATAATAATTTTTTAACTTACCAAGTGGTAAGAAAAGTAGATTATTTTAATTCCTAATTTTTAAAAGACCAGGTGCAAAAAGGAAAGAATCACCCAAATCACATATGCAATTTCCACTTTCCTGAGTGAGTGAGAATTGAAACAAATGAAAGTACGTGCATCTGCTTACAATGACTCAGTGCTTAATTGTAGTAATCTTAGAATCGCAGAATTGATTATGCTGGAAAAGGCCTCTGAGACCATCAAGAACAATCTACGACCCAACACCACCTTGTCAACCAGACCATGGCACTGAGTGCCACATCCAGCCTTTCCTTAAAACGCCTCCAGGGATGGTGACTCCATCACATCCCTATGCAGCTCGTTCCAATGCCCAAACACCTTTTCTGTGAAGAAATTCTTCCTGATGTCCAATCTAAACCTCCTTTGCTGTAGCTTGAGACTGTGTCCTCTTGTCCTGTCACTGTTGCCTGGGAGAAGAGGTCAAGCCCCACATGGCTACAACTTCCTTTCAGGCATTATAGAGAGCACAGTGCAAATCAATGTTATAAATTTTCGATCTTTATGTTTACTGTAGCTTTAATCCAGTCATTGTTGCAGATGTCTAAAGCAGACTCTGCAGCTGCAGCATGTTTAATTGATCAAGATGTTCTCAAGGCTGATTATGTCACCATTATAACTTTATAATTTTAGAGCTGTATCTGCCAAAATAAGACTATAATTTCCAGTTTTTACAGAACCATAAAAATGTCTCTTTAACTCTTCAAGTAAACTTGTGCAAGCATCTTTTTCAATGAAAGATAGTGTGAAGTAGATTTTCTCAGATGATACCAAAAAACAAACTTAGAGACTGTAACTACTGAATATGCAATTAAACACTGTGAAAGTTACACAACTTTACATAATAAAATGAGGTCATAATATCATAGACAGCTCTACCTGGTGATACAGGTTTTTGGGAAGTAATGTGTTGTGCAGCAAAAGGAAGGAATACCTGCTTGAAAAACAAAGCTGGCTTTTTATTAGGAGACATATTTACAAAGTTCTGGCAGTGCAGGTAGCTGCCCAGCCACCTGCAACCAGTCTGGCTCCCTCAGAGCAGTCTCTGTCCTCTGAGCCAAGCCACCACAGGAACACATGGACATGACTTTCTGCACCAGCATGGTCACTGTCAGGTAAGCCATGTTTTAAAATAAAAGCCACAACACAGAGGCAGACTCAGCCAGAGGAAAATTTGGATGTTATGAGGGAGGCTAGAAGCTCAGGGATGATGCCAGGCATGGCTGGATGGGCTGCCTGCTGCAAACACGGAGGTTGTCTGTGGAGCAGCTACCTGGACAAAAGATGAGCAGTTAGAGAACTGAGACACTATAGCCAGCTCACCAGAGCATTACTGTCATAAAATAGTCATTTACTGGGGCTGTAATCACAGCTTCATTTGGCTTTACAGGTATGTGCTAGGCAGGAAGAAAAGCCCTGCCTGAAGAGTCAGTCTGGTTTTTTTGTAGATAGGAATTCATTCTGCAGGCAAGTGGTAAAACTGTGCAATACTGATGGCGACAATTGAGTGCATTTGAAAGAAATCCCATGATAAATTTTCCCTTTCATGCTTATTATGGTTTCCCAAGAAAAAGTAAACTTTCTCTTAAAAAAAACTGGCTTCACTGCATCTTACTGTATTCTTCACTTAATAGCTTGCAAAGCTGGGTCCCATTATGAAGTTTTCAGAGCATCTTGTGAGTTTGTTATTCAGAACAGTTATATAAAACACCTCTCTTGTTATTCAACAACTAAATAACATTTAATGCCATTCAAATTCATACAAGGTTTTTTAAATGCAAAATTGTCATCAATCATCAATCAGTCATCTGTATAGTGTCATATTTTTTCCAATATTTCTCTAACAGAAAACATTAAGGGACCTATTTCCCATCTCAAATTTACATAGGACATAAAATTAATAACTGCTTTCTGCCTCAATGACTCTTCAAAATAACACTGAGCTCATGATCCTTCTCTTACAAAAAAAATCAACCTACAATGTCAGTGCAAGAACATTCATATGCTAATAATTCAATTAATCTATTATACCCTAAGAACTCCATCTATTCTTCCACAAAAAAAAAAAAGAAAGCAATGCTAATTATTTACATTGCTTCATTTTGCTGCTATGAACTGCATAAAGTATTAATTGGACTTGAAAGGGATTTTCTAGAATATTGTGAAAATATATGGGTTTATACAGGTTATAAATAGGAAGTTACAAGACAAATTCAATCCTCAGTTCTCATACCTGGTTTGAGAATTTCCATTGGTAAGTGGTGTATAAAAGGCAGGAGAGAGACACTTTCTACATGGCCAAAATCCAGCCATGAAACTGTTCCACCTGCCATCCTGACATGAAACAGGGATAGAGAAAAGCACCTGCAGCAGTTTAAGGCACCCAGCCCTCCCCATCCCATTGCTCATTCAGCTCAACCCTCCCATGCTCCCTTCCATGCCCAAAAAAATAGCAATTCCAGGAAATGTATGACTCAGAATTTCTAGCATGGAACAGCTGAAATTTGTTCCTGTTTTATGCAGAGCTGGTTCTGAGTAGCTGCTGAACAGCAATCAGCATCAAGAAAAATAAATATACTCTGAATGAAAGGAACGAGAAATAGGAAATCCCACTGCAGCTGAAACTGTGTGACATAGAGTGAGGAAGTTTTGGACCTCATTCTTTACTGTAACTCTAAGGAATAGTTTACAAAGTTACCAAAATGCAAAAACAAACAAAAAGACGTTTATTTTCCTATGGATTCTGATGTATTTGGAAATGGTGCTAATTTTTAATTAATTCACACAAGGAAGGTTAGTTAGGAAGCAATAGTGAAAAAGGTTGATACATCGTGCGTTTTAAAAAGTCCTATTCATCCACAACATAAGTGGTAGGGCTGGGTTTTGCACAGAACAGTAGATCTTTCAGAAGCATCTTCTGTAGTTAAGTCTGGGATATCCTCACAGCAAGGTCTAATGGGAAAGATGATATATGGATTTGGCTGGCTGAGAATCACTAGAATGCAACTTCCCAGGATTCCCAGAGAAGAGAGAGTTCTAGGGAACAGTATTTCTACCTAAGGCACATATAATGCAAAAATAATATCACATTGCCTTTTGAACAGATATAACCAGCAAAATACTAATGACTTTTACTTTGTTGGAATTTTCCTACTCACTTATCCTGGGTGTTTCATAAAAATGATGTAATTATCAAAATATCGCCCTGAAAAAAAGTCACAATCCAATAGAATCTAGTTTACCAGACACCTTTTAAAAAAAATCTAAATCTATTTGAGCTCCTGCTTGCTTGCACATCTTCTCAATAGCCTGACAGGCTAATGGGATCCTGAGTTCCAATAAGTCATTTGGAGTGCTTCAGAGCCAGGGTCTCCAGAGCTCATTGGCTCCACAGGCCTGGAGCAGCCAGCCAAGCAAATGCCTCAGAGCCTGCAGCCCCAAGAGCTGTCTGAGCTTTGGAGGTTTGGAACAGTCTGATCCATGGATTGTTTCCAAAGCCGAGATCCAGAGAGCAATTCCTCTGGCATTTTGACTTTTCCTCAGACTGAGAGACCACGCAAATTTTGAATAATCAAAATTCTCCATTAAACTTTTGTTATCTCTTCTAGTTATAAAGACAAAACATTGGATGATCAAAATTCTTCATTAAACTGAAATAGCTTTCTCTTCAGTGATTAACTACTTAGCATTACTGCACATTTTCATCATGGAAATTAGGTTTTACTATTGGGAAGTGAGACCAAGGAAGACTAAATCACCTGCTTAAAAATGCAGAGAAAATTTGGCTACAGAATGACACAAGTTGCCAGCTACTAGTCAAACCTCTGGACCATCCTCCTTCCTTAGCCTGAATTACAGTGTGTAGACACTTTAGGTCACACAATCACCACTTCATGCTAAATGTCACAATTCCTTCTTGTGCTGCCTTTTCACAAGACAAATTAGGATTACGAGAGGGATCAGAAAACATTCAGAGAACAATGAATATGACAGCCTGAAAGAGCCTCTGCTCTCTGATGTCACTCATCTGACCTGGTACGTGACCCTTTGGCTGCCTGCAATCTTGTCATTCGACCAGCCAGTGCAAAAATCCATTTACAGAGGGTCCAGCTTCAGATACTCTCCACAAGGCCATTCTGCATGGAAAGATATTCTAATCCAGCTAACAGCACCAGAGTTGGTAAAGCCACCAACAACCTCTGAAGTTCCTGAACCTTATTCTGGATTGTTGATATGGGAAAAGGGCATTCATACCTCCAGGGCAGCTCCTTTAAGAACAGAAATCCTGTGCTTTTCTAGCCACTTTAAAAATCTCTTTCATTATAAAAAAACATTAAGAGAAAGTAAATCACACTTTCTTGCATTTTCATAGAAATATATGATAATTACTAATCTAAAAGACAGATATTTAAAAATAAAACAGGTTTTGGAGCTGTATCTACTTCAGTTAGATCCACTATTTCACTTAGGTAAAGAGTTGTCAGGATTTTGTCAAAACCTGCCAAAAACACACCTAGCACAAAATAGGCACACACGCCACTAATCCAGAGGCAATGTACATTGCACTCAAAAATTTTTGCTGTGAATTAAGAGATAATTGCCTCCTAATCCAACAGAAAGGAATGTCAAAACAATTACTGATGTCCTGGTTTACAGATTAAGTACTTTAATTTTTCTAAGGAAGAGCCTACTGTTCAGCTGACCTGACTTATGCTTCACACAGAAAAATGATTTTTTATCTTTTTTCAGCAAAACCATTTCTATTTTTCTTAGAGAGCATATAGTTCATTCACAAATAGGGAAAGTTTTACAATGAGAGTTTTATTTGCCCACTCATAAAAACGTCATGCCATTTGTAGCAGAAAAAATACTGTAAGATATAAGGAATGTACAACTTCTCTTTCTTCCTGTGACTGATCAATGAACTCCATTCTGTAAGAGTGGGGATTGTAGTAAGGTTTGAGCTCCAGCTGGTTTAAATCACAGGAACTACATACAAGTTGGTTGGTACATACAAGTGCTGATTTCCATACCTTCAGTACACAGTTCTATAGACACACAGATTTGGACATACACTCATCTTTTTATGTAAAAGAGGCTGACAGATAATTGGTAGCAAATTTTCAATTTTTTCGTCACAATTTTCCTATGAAAGGAAGATCTACAAAATGCCCTTCTTATTACAGAACTGAAAAAACCATTAGTTTGATAATTGCACACTGTCTTTCAAAACCAACAAATATATGAAAAAGAGTCACACTAGAAAAAAAAACAAAAATCAAGGCTGAGGAATAATTTCACAGTGTAACTTTGTAACGAGTCCCTGGAGAAAATTTCTCTTCCTTTTGTTCCCATCTGCAAAGCTATGTAATTGATTCCTAACTGCTGTGTTAATGCTCCCTATTCCTGGCAGAATCCCTTTGGAAATACATTAAAGTAAGCAGAACTCTCTCCTGCTGCAAACCTTTGAATGCTGGAATCTGGGATTCTGTGACACGCATCACATTTCAAGCAGTGGGCCACAGGGCAAGCATCTGTGCCAAAGGGCTGATAAATATTAATATAGAAGAATAAAGTATACTGAATTATATATTGAAAAGTAGAACAAATAAGGAAATTGTTTTCTTTTGTAATGAAAGACATTCTCTTACATGTACAGTTACATTCCACCAAATAGCAATTAAATAAACGCAAACAGTATTTGCCACAGCATGGTTTATTAACTTCTTATAATGACTTGAAAAATTTTAAATGACAATAGGCAAGTGTTTTTTTAAGGAAAGGACTTGGTTTTCTGCAGGATCAAGAAACAGTTTGACTCCTCCTGATCTTCCTATCCCTTTTGCTGTAAACACACAAAGACTAATAAAAGAATGAAGTAAAAAGGATTTGGTCCAGCTCCCAGATTCTACCCCAATCAATACCCCAGTGACTGTTAGAGTTGTCTGCCTGGACAGTGCCAGCAACATAAGATAACCTCTCTTCAGCAGACAAGGAGAAAAATATGGACAAGATGTGTTTCAGTTTTCACATATGGTGCCTAATTAACCTTAATTAAGGTTGTGTTGAGAGATCTCGAGCAGCTTGCACAAGGGATATCTGCTCCCTGATATTTTTAGCTTTCAGAAAGGAGGATTTCCTCCCACAAAGAGAAATACACTTATGAAATACAAATGTTCATGTTTCAATCAATTTTTATGAGATGTGCAGATAAAATTCCCATGTTTTTATTGTTCCCTATGAGTAAATAATTTTAAAAGAAAAGCAGTAGGATTACAATAAAGTAGATTTTCTGCCCTTTATAGTTTAAAGCCAACAAACCAACCTAAACACTTTATAATTTGCACATATGTTCCCTTGTGTAAAATAACAAATTACTTTTATCACTTATTTTAAGCTTACTACTCTGATGACCCTAAAAATTAATCAACCTTGGCAGCCACATAATTTACTGTGAACTTCCCCACTTCCTCTACGGGCCATCAAATTTCACAGACACCATTGCTGTATTCTGCACATTTTTGATCTTATTACACACTGGGTGGCAGTATGGAAGGTTTTTGTTCAAACTGTGGGAATAAATTAATACAAAATTGTAAAGTTAAAAACAATTTTAGGATGCATTTGAACTTAACATGTTAGATTCTAAATATTAGTATACTTGCCAGAGAGTCATCTCCCTGCTTCTTGTTAGAATAACACTACTTGAAAAAAGAGCCTGTGTTAAGCAGATTATAAATTCAGTGTTGCCTGGTCTGAAATTTTTCATATTGCATATCTGCCTTAGAAGTTTCTTTTTTTTGTGGAAAAAGTAATCTAAAGTAATTTAGCTATTTCTGAGACTGCAGCAGAAACAAGAGCAGTATTCTGCTGTGTCAACATATTAACACAACTTCTGGTGTTTGCAATCTGCAGTGCGTCTGTGGTTTACAGCAAAATACCAAAATTTGGAAGCAAACTAGCTGTGTTCAGGATTAAATGAGAAATGGCAGACCTAGATATTGGGGAGCAAGGGAGGTGATGACAGATAGACATTTGAAAGCAAAGTTCCTCCCTGAAAGAGACAGCTGACCCAATCATGTCCCTCATTTGATACATGGAAATCATAGATTAAGATCTTTGTGGTCAAGACAGATGAAATTTTCCCTGAAGATTTGGTCTGGGTGTTTTGAATTTCTTTCAGTTTGGTTTTTGGTTTGCTAGTTTTTCTTCTTTGTCTTTGTAAAGAACTCCTGCCTTATGATAAGAAATAAGGAAAATATTCTGAGTTTTGCTTCTCAACAGTCTCCTTAGGTCCATTTCTTCAGTTTTGGGCAGTACAACTGAGGAATTTAGGAAATGTAAGCTGAGACTCAGACATGTAGAAGGTCTGGAGATTAAGTTCCAGTTATAGCTAATGGTTTGGGGGACCACAACATGGGTATACACATTTCTTTATATTTTTTAAATTTCCAAGGCAGATATTCAACAGGAGAAACTTAAGGCTTGACACTGCAAATGCAGGGCCCTTGAAGTCAATGGATGTTTAAGATCTTAAATCTTTCTCTGTTCCAGCTCTTTACTTGAAAATTTGGCATGACAAAATAATGACATCTTCCTCCCCAGAGGATACTGTGAAGACTGACTTTTCATTTATCTGTGACTCATCTTGGTTAATCCAGTCAAAACTGCATGAAAACTCACACTTTTTTTCCCAGAAATATTTTAGTGGTATGCACTAACTGGAAATGCACCCTAATCAAGAATAAATAATGGTTGATGTTGATCAAGAAAGAAGAGTGTCCATTTTGCATCCCTGAAAGCCTCAGGGCTCTGAACAAAAGCAGCAGATAATATGATACATATTCATACACCAAGCAGGTAAATTTTGCTGCATACAAAAAAATAACAGTGGCATTCCCCAAATTCTTTGGTTTTCTCTAGTGCCACTTTCTATTACACCCAAAAAGCTATTGAATATTAATGTGCAGATAATAACACCAACCATATTACATTGAGGAAAAGAGTCTATATTTTGAATATTTTCAAAATATAAAAGACATGCAGAAATACATTGACATCATCTCTGAGTTTGTGAAGAAACATCCTCTTTAGACACATGATAGCACATTTATCTACTATTGATTTTATGTTTTCTTCTTAAGCAACTAGAATTGACAATTGCTGGCGACAGGATATCTGACTAAAAGGATAATTAGCCTGATAATTTCCCCAGGTTTCCATGTGAACTGAGGATGTTATAGCAGCATCTGGACCTGATGAGCACATATGGAGACAGCTGAAATGGAGTGATGGCTTAGATCACTCCTGCATCTTAGAGAGAAGCAATGAGAAAATACAGCATGTAAGTAGGGGTGCTAAAAGCAGTCTCCATTCTAAAAGGAATGTATAGGAAAGATTAATGTAAAATCTTGACATAGTAGTTTTGCCTTTCCCTATAATGACATCAATAAACATCTTCAGTATTGATTTTTGCTTATTATTTAAATGGCCTAGTACAAATACAGACATTAAACCAGACAAATGCAGAGATCAGTATAACTGCAGCCAAGAGCCTTTATATCAGGAATTATACCAATTACTTCCCAGGCTGCCAAGCTTGACTAAACAGAATTCCACACAGACTTCTTTAAAAAGCAGGATGATCCCTAATCCCTACTTAGTGTCATACTCTGCAAAAACTTCCTCAAGCCTTCTAACTGAGTCAGTACCACTCAATATCCCCTCTCCCTTTGCAATGTCAGAACAATACAAGTTGAAAGAGTGCCAGGGACACAGAAAATCTCTCTCTTTTTGAAATAGGACAGTGAAATACCTTTTTCAAATATTCACAGATGGGTTGTTCTCAATTTTGTAAAGGTTGCACAGTTCCTATCAAACACAAATGTCTAATTCATGTTTCTAATTACATTTCAGGAATTACCTCACAACTGCCAAAAAGAAAATGGTTTCCAGACTTACTTGGTCAGATTTAATCAAGCTGCCCCAGCAAAACTAAATCATGTGAAGGTGCAACTGTTTTACCACAGAACAGGTAATCAAGCTAAAATATTCTATATACTCGAATATAAAACACTAACTGGAAATGCACCCTCGGAAATAGAAACACATTAAGTTTATTTCTGAGAATAAACAGTACCTTTCTCCTGTCATATAATGCATGGTTATCCAATACCATCTTCCTTTCATGTGCAGCATACCTCCGCAAATCACGTCCAAATTGCTGTCAATGATATAGCAATTATCAAACATATGCACAAACCAAAACTGTTATCCTTTGCACTTTCTAACACCAAACCAAATAATAAACTAAGGAGTAAAAATTACCTCTATTAAAGGAATATAGTCTGACAAAATCAATCATCTGAAAGGAAATGTTTTGTCGTGGAATCATCCATCATTTCAGTCGGTTACTCTGGGAGTAGCTGGGCATTGTATAAGAAAGTAAACCCGTGATGGGCTGCCACAGTCTGTAGGTGAATTAGCTCAACAGGGAGTAGGAGCTCAGTGAGGCAGAGAAAAATGAAGTCATTGCCTACTCATCCAAAGGGCCTCACACTGTGTGTTTTTAGTGTAGACACCTATCTACAGAGTTGAGAAAAGGGCTTTTAAGTTGCCAAACACTTCCTGGATAAGAAAGGACCCCAAAGTCTGCAGAACTTAATCCAAAGTCCAAATAAATACATTCTGTTATCTCAAAAAAGTGACTGAAGTAACTTATAAGCTCAGCAGGAGAACACATCAATTTCAAGTTTTTCCCTGGTCTAAACCATCCTGCTTCCAATTAACCTGAGTAGAACAGAGTGGCAAGGCACCAGTACTGCTTCCAGCACATCAAAAAGATAATTCAGAGCAGGCTCAGAAGCTCTCCATTGTACCACGTAAACACTCCCTAAAAAAATGAACATTGGAAGGCAAGCATGTAGAACAGATTAAAAAAAAATTCTGTCTGGAGAGAAATTAATCATATAAGTTTTGAGTTTTCATTAGGTAGAATTTTTTGTTTTGAAAATAGTGTACTATTTTATATTATGCCAGCTAACTAGCATCTATTGTGAAAGTAGCTATAATTTCAAGTTTTCTTATTGAAACATAAATCAAAATATATTTTATTCTAGTTCAAAACTAACATCTAATTTTACATTTTTTCCAGTTTTTTACAATTTAAAAGAGTCAATTAAAATGCAACTGAAACAAAATATTTGATATAATCCAAAAAGATGTCAAATAGTTTTCAATTTCCTACAAAACAAATTAAGTTCCAATTCAGAATATCTCTTCCTCAAATGTTTAACTTCCTGTAAAATTATGAGATGTTTTCCAAATCATCTCTCTACTCGGTAACCATTTAAATTGCTTGTTAACAGTATCGTGATGTAAAAAGACAACACAACTGACCAAAAACCTAGTTCTCCAGTTCATAAACCTAAACACTAAGCTTCGAGGAAAATAGACCTTAACTCTCCTAGAGGGACATCCATAAATGTTAGTGATGAATTCATCAGCTGCAACCCATGATCAGGGGTGGATGACAGCATGAAATGTGATGTGTGGACATCAGGAATATTTTTTTTTTAAATCCATGAACTCTGGATAGTCCTGCAACAACAAAAACGTGTTTGCAATGCTAAGGAAAGATACCCTGCCGTGGTTACTTACCCTGGAGCCTGTCCAGCCCAGCAGAGCGAACGCGTATTGCTCAAAGGGGACAATGACCAGATCCACACGGATTGCCTTCCAGCCTTTGACTTCTGCCATTTCCAATTTTTTTGACGTATTGCAAGTGCTGTTGTCTACTTCTGGCTGATATAATTTTAAAATTGCAAAACACTTCTGAAAACGATCCATGGCATCAACATTTCTGCTTGGCAGCTGTTCCTTTACAAATGTTGATTCAATGATATCACAATAAAGGAGTAAGCCCTAAAGAGAAGATATTGTTCACATTGAATTGCTGAACTGGTTTTACTGTCATTCTGGAGTTTCTAGACAGTTGTCTTAAAAAATCATGTGAAATATAATTTCAGTAAACAATGAACAGTGCCAGGCCAAATCTGGGCTGAGAAGAGACATGAAACAGCTTCAGATTTTGGAAAAATATTTGAGGGAAATCTGCGCTGATAGATACCTGACAGAAGTGAGGTCCTGCCCTGTACTAAAGAGATATATTTATAATTCTCGCTCTCCCTCCTTTTCTCATTTTCTGGTTAATGTCAACAGAAATTTCTGAGTAAGGATTGATGTGTTCCCATGTGGCAGACATTTAGGAAAGATGATCCCAATGCACAGCCTTGCTGACAGGTTCCAAAGTGGAAGATTCCATTTGGACTGTATCTGTTGCATGAGATTTCCTTGTGACAAGAGCTGGAGTCTCCAAAGAAATGGAAGATCCCTGCCCATGTCTTTTGATCAGAGGGAATGCTCATTTCTTTAGGACTTTGGATCACTTTTTGTTTCTGCTTTGAAATCACTCAAATGTTTACATATTCTCCTTCCTCTGGACTAGGGGCTTTTATAAATTTCAATGTCGAAATGAGAGCATCTAGAAGTGGTATCATTTGATGGCTGTCAGTTTTTAACTACAGTGGTGCTGGAGTTTAGGAATGGTATTCTCCATTTAGCAGCCCAAGTAAAACCACTCCACTTGCTTCCCCCTCCCCCGTCCCCAACTGAAAACTGATCTTTGAAAGGCAAAGATCATGGGCTGAGATAAGAACAATTTCCTGGAAACAGCAGTGAGGTAAGAAAACAAACAGTAACAGAAGCAATATTAATAACAAAAGCTATAAGACAAAGAAACAATTTACATGTAAAATACCAGACCATTTCAGCTACCATACTTTCTCCCATTGGAAGAAATATCCTTCTAGGATGACAAAGTCCCTTTCCCCCATCCCTGGCAATGATAGGAAGAGGTATTGAATAACATTAGGGTCTGGCCACACCCCTTCGCTCTCATCTGAGCCAAAACCAGGACAAAAGGTCTCCAGATAAAACCATGTAATATCCCAGGTACCAAAGAACTGATTTTTGGAAGAATACCTCAGTATTAAAAACCAGATTTTGATTATTTCTTGTATTTAATGCAGGTGTGGTAACTTTATATGCCTATATCTTAAATGCCTTAGAGAATATTTTACAGTAATAACATTACTTCTATCACTCAGAAGCATAATTCTGGCCAAAAAAATAATCGTAACAAAAACACTTAATAAGATATGATTTCCATGAAGAGACACTGATAGGTATCATTACATTTTTAGCCTCCAGGCTTTCGTTGATGATACTTCCAAATCAACAATCCCATTATTTTACTGGAAATCAGTTATAGGCTTTTTTATGGGTCAAAGAGACAGCCTTTTTAATGATAACTATTTTATCTGAATTGGCATTCTTTCGCTTGTTTGGAGTTTTTCCTGATTATGAAGATTTATTATAAACTGATATGAGAGAATGCCTTATGTAGCTTCTTCTCTTGGATTACTAGTTTCCAAGTCTGCTGATTTGACAATGTTTAAATTTAGCAGGTGCTCTGTAACATCTATCTTTAAAACAGCAATTTTTTCTTAATTTTACCCCAATGTCATGAGGCACTGATGCTTCCTCTTTCCAAATTAGACTCAAAACAGCTGTTGAATGTTAATGTATAACTGCTTATTTTCCTGCTCTTCAGGTTAATTTTGTTTGTTTTAATGCTAATAAAAATAATTTTAATATCATTAATCATTGACCAATAATTGATGACTTCACGCTTTGATTAAGCACCAATATTCTTCCCATTTTCTATCAAAATATGTTAGCTACTTAGCAGTACTTTCTCATTTTTGCTTCATTTTTCTTTTTCTTCTTGGAGATTTGGGACACCACACAGTATATACCAGAAGTCAGGGTATCACCTTTGGATAAGAGCCAAAGCCCAGGCCATATGCATTGGGATAGGGTTTCCAATTAACCAAGTGTAATTAGACAGTGGACGTCAACATCACCCCTGAAGTAAAGGTGAAACAGCACTTAGGTACATTTGGAAACTGAAGGGGCAGTCAGCTATGAAGACTGTGTGAAGTTCTGGCCACTGTTAGCTGCAAAGCTGCACCCTTCTCATCACTCTGTGTCAGGGAATCAGATTGATCTATACACCATAAAGTCCTGTAGGTCTTGTTTACACAATCAAGTTTTAAAGTGTGGGCATTTAAATTTCTCAAATTTACAACACCATCAAAACTAAATGTTTTTAGGACAGTTATTTTAAGACTTTCGACAATTTTCCATTTTTAGAATGAATACACACTTCTACTTAAATATGCTGGGTGCTGGCACATCAATAGCATTGATATTGGAGTAAATCCATGTTCAAACTGAGGAAAAGTATGACTTTCTAGAAAAATAATAAATCAATCACTGAAAAACCAATCAAATATGGTCACTAGCATTCTCAGTCATTTTTAATTAAATGAAATCCTACTCTATATTTAGTGTTACATGTTGCCATTATTCATAATTGTTGCTAGCTGGATTAATTCTGTTAAAGCTAAGTAGGATCATTTTATATCATCTGAAAATGTAATCCAACATGTTCTTCTGAAATATATACGTTGTTGCTCTAAATTTCCTTCTGAGATAGTTTAATAAAGTGTAACTGGATTTCTTTTTTTTTTTCAGTGAAATTCTTATATCTAATCCAAAATAGAATGTAGCACGTTAATTTGGAAAAACCTCAACCTAGATGAGAGAGATGGAATTCTATAAGGTGGAAGAGCTAAAGGAACTGATGCCTGGGAGAAGTCGGGCCTTTTAGGACAAGAAGTCATTAGAAAATGGCATCAAAGGTTTGTTCAGCAATGCAAAACTCAGCAGCTGCTGCATAATCATGCAGTTGCCTCAGTCCCTTTTTCATCTTGAGGTTCCCTGTGTGTTGGAATGATCTATTTCTGAGCATGACTGGAGCAGCCTGGCTTTGACGGCAATGGACAGATCAGCACTGGAATCCATGAATGAAGGTGTTTACCTGTCTCTGCCATAAGCATTTGCACTGCTGAGCAAGATAAAGAGACAGACAGACAGACAGATAGGGACCTACGTGTACCTACTCACCCACATACAGCTATACAATATACCCCAGGAAGATCACATATCTTAAGAAATGCCACTATTGCCTGGATCTTCACTTAGAACATAGCAGGAAATTGAACACTTCTGCCTGCTTTTATACAGTAACCTCACAAGCAGGATAATCAGATTCAGCTCTATATTCTCTCTAAAGGAATTTAAGCCAAGATCTCTCATTTTCAGGGCTCTAACCACCTTGTAATAGTCTATTTTAGACAATAATTTCCTCATCTGAATCAAAATGAAAAAAAAAAATTCATCATGCATTGTGAAGCAAGTTGAGACAATATGTGTTCACAAAGGAGCTCTGCATCCTTATGCACTCTTTCATCTGAAACAAAAGATTCTTTCCTCTGGCTTCTTAATCATTTCTGTGTCTTGTCTTAGAAACAGGTTTTGTTACTAGGAAAATCCAGCTATCACTTAATAATGAATGTGTGGCTTTCCTGTGAACCCTGTTTCCAAAAATCTGTTTCCAGCAAAAGAAGAAATATTACTCACTCCTCACCATCCTCTTTAATGGGACATCAAGCCTTCCCCTTCCTGATCACCTCATCAAGGGTGAATATTAAAGTTTAAATCAGACCAGTATTATATTAAAACAGGTAAGCACAGGCAGGCATGTCCATTACTCATTTTGCTAACACCAGAAGAAAACTGTAACATTATACTGACACGAATACAAAGGGAAAAACTGAAAAGTGCAGGAGTGCCTGTAGTAACAGCATCTCTTTCATTGTTGAACATTTCTATAAAATAGGAACAGTGCTAAATATAGCTACACAGGTTTTCAGCAAAAAATGAAAGCATTTTTTCACAGTATGCGAATGAATCTGCATCGGCACAGATGGCTCAGCCTGTTTGCCCACAAACTTTCAAGCTCTAACTCACAGAAGTAATTTCTTACTTTCTTTATGAGGCTTTTTGGAACCATTAAGACCATGACCTGTGTGCTGCATCACAGCTTTTCCATTTTGCCACTCTACTTTGAAGACTTTGTGTTCTCTGTTCCTCAGTCTGTTTATCCCTGGAGATGCTCCATCAAAGAGCATGATGGTGCTGATTTAGCCACTTCATTTTCAGCAGCTTTCAATGGAAGGATCTTGTAACACTAAACTTTTCACATACGAAAAAGGCCCTTTAAACTATTTAAAGCTGTGGTCCATAATTTAGAAGTTACACATTGTGGAATCCTTCACTCAGAGCTGCCAAAAGGAAGTCAGCATCATGACCTCCATGAGGTACATTGATTAATTTGGGCTTAGAAGCAGTAGCACAAAAGTGGAAAGCTGTGAAGCAAACTACTGCAAAAAGTTAAAAAGTGCTTTATTTGGGGTTTTTTTCTGTCCTCCCCTCTCCCTTAGAAATCAAAGACAATAAAAAGGAAAGAGGTGTATAAATCCTCTCTTTCATTTTTGCATTTTGATTTTGCTGGCAGCTTGTTTTCCAGTAGTGTCAGTAAAAGCCTGTATATTACAAATGCCACAGTAGAAAGGTTGTGAAACTAGTAGTATAAAACATAAAAAATCTGGAGGACAAACAGAACACAGGAAATATTTTCCATAGCTTTAAACTATACCCAGCTTCTTTGGGTTTGGTTTCTATGGCCATTGCACTTCTGACATTTTCTTCATGCTGGGATTTCTAGAGGAATCCTGATCTTTTTATCAAACTCTTGGCCACCCTTGACCCCCCATACTCTGCCCACACTTCGTTCTGCCAAATAGCTCCCTTAACAAGAAAATCAGTAAGAACAATTCATTTTCAATTTCTTTCCCTTCAATTCCTTTTAACGAAAGCAGCTCAAAGTGAACTAAAAACTTCAGGACTTGTCAGACTTCTCAGACCACAGCTGTTTTTCTCAGTAATGTGAGTGGAAAGAAGGAATGAAAGGCTGCACTCGGGGCAGGCTCTAGCCTTGGTCTGTTGTCACGTTTTCCTTCTTTTCTATTATAATAAACATGATTTTGGGAGGACCCATGCATGGTTTCCTAGAGATTCAAGTGTGCATAAGAAGGGAAAAAGGCAGCTTCAAAGAAGAAAGGCAACTTTCCTCATAGTAAAGGGAATATAATAACCATGAAAGGACCTATACATTAATAATAAAATGACAAAAATAGAGTATTTCCTCAGCACTCATTAATTGCCATGGCTTCATTGCTTTTGAGTAGTCTAAATAGCACCTGCTATCAATCTACTCCAACACATACAGGTTCCACAGAGAAATGAGAAAAATCTGAAACATTAATAATAGTCTGCTAACACTTCAAAGACCAAAAATCACCTGGAAGAAGAGGAATACAGCTAATCTTGCATTTTACCAGGGAATAAAACAAGTTTGAGGCTCTTTCATTAAAGTCAACTGGAAGATTTTGACCACCTTGAAACAGATAACTTCACACAGTCACAGAAGCTTTTGTGTAGTTGGATGTTTTGAATCTTTCATGTGTTAATCTATTATATGTTAATTAAAATACATAGCTCAAGAATCAATTTAAAAGCATGCTCTGCAGTCTGTCTGCACTGAAAGCTGACTTGACTTAGCAGTGAGGCCCTTGATGATTCACCTCAGGGTGCTGGCCTTTTACTTGTTGAAATGTACTCCATTTCTTTGAGCAGTGTTGGTAGTCAATGCTGAAAAATATCCCAGCTGGCTAGAAAAGTAGAAGAAAAACAGAAGCTTATTTTTCCCAAAATACTATGTTTTTCTGGCCCAGGAATATTTTAGCTACCTGCACCTGTTACAATTGAGACACTTTCAGCTTTAAAGCTGATGGAAAGTGAAGAGGTGAATAGAATAATAATAAAAAAAAATCCATCCCTCAGATAAGCAATTCCTCTATGAAATGACACAACCATCTAGAAGGTTTGGGTTGGAAGGGATCTTGAGGATGCATGCATTCTTCCAAACAGACATCATGAAAAACTACGTCAATTTTTCCATACTTCAATGGAAGCTGGGAAAATTGCTAAATAATGAGGCCAGAACTCGAGAGCTTTGTTGCCTAAGCTTTCTGACTTGCTCACCAAACACCATGAGGTCACCCAAATCTACCATGCTTAAAGCTGGATCCCCCTGGAGCAGCTTCCCCTGGGCAAACCTACTCCCCCCTCAAGGAGAAATTGAACAAAGAGAATTTTTTTCAAAGTATAACAATTTTCTAGATACTTAAAACTCTACCTAGCTTGATTTCTCACCTCTGACTAGCTGCATGTTCTTAGGGTAAGGTATTGCAGAATGTGTGTGCACTTCTGATAAAACCTTCAACTTTACCATTCAAAGTTAGAGGATGCACCTAGATCATGATGGTTACTAACCAAATAGAGCAATATCCTGCTCCAAACTGTTGCAGTCAGCTGTAAAAAGGAGTAATTCTTTAAACAGTATATAGGCTTAATTCAGCAGAGTTAGAATACCTCTCTTTTGGCCAAGTGCTCTTTAGTTCATACCTGCTTTTTCCATAAGTCAATAACTTTATGCAGAAGTTCATCATCTTCTCTTGGTCCTGGATTGGTGATCAAAAAATCTATGTCATGTCCAATATTCTTACCCCTAGGAGGAATAAATAACAAGGACATTAACAGAGTTATGTTCTCTGTTTTAAAAGAGAGTATTTTTGATGCGCAATAAAAAAATGTTTGCAGAATAAAGTGATAGCAATGGAATAACCAAAGTGAAATATTTTACTTTTATTATGGCATCTATTCATGTTCTTTTTAAAATAATAATTACAACTTTTTGATCTATGTCCTCTGTTTTTCAACTAGATACTACATTTGCAGATGTTAAATCTCTCTCTTTCTTCCCCTTAAGTCCCAGAAAGGAAAATTACAGTCATCTTTGGATTTAAAAAAAGAGAAGCATAATCAAAATACCACGTTACATATTATGAGTCCAGAGCAGTAACACCAGATAAACTTGCCAGTCAACCTACCACAGATTTAAATATTCTTTTTTGCTTTTGATGGACACTTTAATGTACAAAACTGTGATTATGAATATTTTTATTGTTTCTTTTAACAGCAGATATTAATCCTTTGACTATTTTACATTTCTTTTAAATATAATAATGCTTTTTACAGAGATAAGATTGATTTTTTTTTTGAGGATAGTTCATTCTTAATGTGACTAAAGCCTGTTCATTACACGCACTAAGGATTTCATAATTAAATCCATGTGCATAAAATTTGATTGCAAATATTCTTAATGAAAAATTATGTCATAATCTCTTTTTTTTCTCCGTTTAAGTCTAAGCATTCAGCTTGCCTTTCAACTACTTTCCAAAGGTATTAAACCTAAATCTGATTAAGACAAAGCTATCAATGGTAAACAGGCAAAAGCATGTTATTAGAATGTTTTCTTTCAGAATTATTAAATGTTTGAAAACACATGAAAATTGATCTCAGAGTACAATTCATCTGAGTACTGAAGAACCAATACAAGGTTTTAATTTTGGTCTCTGTACTACAACAGGAATTGCATACACATTTACTGAGTGCAAACAGTCCAGTCTAAGGAGAAATGAGCAGAGGAGGTATTTCTGCAATTAGAATAATTCTCCTTTATGGATCTGGTGGAGTAAGTACCCAAAATCTGGAGTAGTGACACTTATGTGTAGCACATTTCCAACTGTTTTTCATGTGTTTATGGAAATAGTCTGCACTTGCTGATGCTCACAAGGGTACATGATGTTATAGCTCAGGAGGGTTTCAGTCAACACTGTGTCAAGAATTCAGAGAACTTGTGAACTGCTATTCAAGCAATGAAAATAAAACTGTGCAACCAAAAAAATATTTTCTTTTTCTAGTTCCATTAAATAATTTATTCTCCTAAGATTATGCCTAAAATTGAACCTAGTTTCTTAAACTTGGAAACTTGTAGAAACAGAACTGATAGGCAAACCTGTCAACAGCCATTTGTGTGACAGGAAGTCATCTAACTGACGGACAGTTGAACAGCATTAGCACAAAGTTGTAAGGAGATGAAAGTCTGGGGTTTGCATTTGACAAGCAGTCTAACTCACTACAATGCAACTATTGTGCCACGTCTGCAGCAAAGTCGAAATTGCTTAAACAGGTGGAAATGATTTCAAAAGAGGTTTCAAACAAAGCATCAGTCTAGGCTTAGAAACTGAACAGCAATTCAAACTCAAGAAGTTAGAAAATATTTAGTATTCCTTGTAACACTGAGTTATTTTGTAGGATGCCATTCATTATCTCTAAAATTACAATAATAATGCGAATCTCCTACATAGCACTTTTTACTAACATGTCTCAAAATATTTTTTCAAAGGGAAGGAATTTACTATTCCTATCTTAGACACGCAGAGTGGCATAAGAATATTTGCTTAAAATTATTTTTTAAAGAAATCAAAGGAAGAAATTGGAAGCTGATGGACTTGGGAGCTGATTCCAAATGCTTCCTCAATATGTACACATTTTAGATTAACAATGTCTACAAAGTCCTGCATCAGTCAAGCCATAAAATCACAGGAAGTCCAAGGCACTTCACTGGCCCTCTATCTTCCAAGACAGAGAGTATTTATTGAAATGTTCTCAGGGGCTTTTTCTGATAAAATTAGAGAGTTTAAATCTCATATTAGCATACAATATTAGTTATCGTCAGAGTTAAATTTCAGATCCTTTTTGACTAATTCATAGTGGATAAATTTCTGACTGAAATTGTTAAGCTGTTACTGAGACATTTAGTCTAATTGCCACTACTACTCTATACCAAACAATGTATTTGAGCTAGAAATAATGTGTTCTTTTCCTTAAAACAGAAAAACAATGTAATTAGTAAAGTAAGAAGATGTATAACATATATTGCTCACAGTTTGAAAATCATGCAAAAAGGTGCAGTAAGGAATACATGGATTCAGATCATTCTTTTGAAGATGAAAGTGGCCAATTATTGCAGCAGAGTAAGGTTTTTCACATTTACATAAGAATATGTATTTGTGTGTGCATACATACAAACATACAATCATGGGTACTCATAAAGTTACATAAAGGGCCAAGTTATTTGTCGTTCACTGGCTGTTAAATACAAAACACAGAGCCAGAGCTTGGTACAGGGAACAGGGCCTTAAGAGTTTCCCTCATTAGAAAGGCATCCTGGTCAGTATGCTACATTGCACTCCCTCTGGATCTACAAATTTCCCATTTAATATCTCAAGGTGCCATAAACCCACCTGAACGTGTGTTTTTAGCACATTAATGAATGATGGAAGATGCAGGGATTTGATTCTGGCACACCAGTTTACATTCCTTAATCACAAAGACTTTAGATAAAGTGCGGGTTTAAAATAAAAAGAGCTTTTAAAATAAAAAGAGCTGCAATGACATTTTAGTAAAAATATACTCACCCCCCTTAACATATATGAGAATTGCACAGAACTTGTCTATTTTCTAGACCTCCTATAAGATGACAGTGATAATCTGTCTAGTTTCTACATTCTACCTGGGCCTAAGCAGAACCTGGAAAATTATTTGCTTATAGCTGGAACCGCTGAAGCTCTGGTGAACCAGGAGCAAAGATGTACCCCAGGAGCAAAGCAATCACAAACAGCTGGAGAGTCCAGGTTTCTGAAGCTTTGAAAATATTCAAGTTTTGGATTTCCTATTTAGATCCACCTATACATTTTCCTTCTCTTCAAATTTAAACCTAAATCTCTGCTGAGCTGGCCCTATAAGAAAACCAGCACCTTAATAAATGGAAATTGCAGCTTACCTTTTGTTCTCATAATTTTTTTTAAGCCTGAAGACAATAAAGGACAGTGCACTGTTATTTAACTGTGATCAATTCTTGGCTAACTAAACTTGTATAAAGCTGGTAGATGTTTCTTAGCAGTCAATTAACTACCTTTTAAGGTTGTTGGAATAATCCTTCTTGCTGTTATTAGATTCCAAGTCATCAAATATAACTATCATTATGGCTAAAACTTAAAGAAATTAGTGTATGGCAAAGCATAATTATACTGTCTTAATCTACAATGTCAACACCTGCATGATTAGACATTTAATAGTTGTATGCATGCAGAATATTTTGAGATATTGGAATAGTACATAATGGCTAAACCACATCAATGATGATTATGATAAAATTATTTTAGCTGAGGAAAGATGGACTGACATTTCCCTACTACTCACAAAACTTCACTATAGGACGAGAAAAATGACTTCTGGCTTCAAAACTTTAACACTATACTGGATTTGTCTTTGGGTTACTTAGGCTTTTTGGTAACAGAATTCTGCAATGTTTTGCTCAACAGACTATATTTTCCTCATTTCAGAGATTTCCACTTCATCCAGAGTGAGATTATAATGGATTTTGCAAATCCTTCTCAATCTCTGACTTCACTTCTATGTGAAAACAGTTCTCCAGTTAAGTGATTTACCTCAGATCTGTTCTAGTCAGCTAAATAACAAACATTTGGAATGAAATGGAATGAAATTCCTGACTTTGGAATAAAAATGGAAAGGCAACTAGGAATTTTGGACCAGGAATCCAATTTACTACCATGCTTTCCAAAGCAGTCTAAAATACTGTTTCTTCACAGCTGCCATATTGTGTAATTCAACTGATTCTCAAAACCATCTTAGGAAGGGCATTTCAACACTCTCTTTGTGAAAGATGGCACTTAATATTAGGAAGAAGAAAAAGATTTTCAATAGTTGCTCTGAAAGACCATCAGAGATGACTTGTGTCCCATTGGTTGTGCAGTCTCAGAATCTGGAATGGACAAAAGTGGAACAACTGGTATTTCTATCTCTTAAAAAACACAGAAGGAAAATTTCAAAATAATTTTTCTGAGTTTGTTGTCTTGGGGGGGATTTTTGGTTTGGCATTCAGGGGTTTTTTTGTGTTATAACAGTCACAGCATAGCCATGACTACATTTACTAAGCAAATACTATCTATTCCTTAATCAGAGAAAATTCTTGTTGGCATGATAGAATTAAAAGTGTTGAATTAATTCCCATGTGTGTTAAATCCTTCAGTGTTTACACAAGCATTCTGAACTTCACACTTTACATGAGAACACTGCTACAGACAATCTGAAACATTGATAATTTGCACAAAGTCAAGCATATATATTTAAGAACCTGGTAGACTGAAAACTAACAGGTGCTTATTTTCAGTGTCTGAACAACTATAATAAATGCTAAAGAAGCATAAATTTTGTGGGGTTCCTGGAATTCAGTCAGTTAATTGCATCTAATTAATTACATTATAAATCTTCAAATTATACGCTCATTTAATGACAAAAAATAGAACACAATGAAGTGGATGCAGATAATGGGGAACATAAACAGATTTGGCATAGGCATTTCAAGCCTCTTTATATGTGACTGAAATTTTTATTCCTGTCAAAATTGTAGAAAAACAATAATTGTGGAGGAAGACAGGAGCCCTCAAGTACTGGCTGTTGGCTAATGTTCCAAGCTAATCTGTTTGATGAAAATGGATTGTCTTTACTAAAACAGTGTATTTATGATAATATTCAGATGCCAATCATTATTTTAGCCATGACATTTGTAGCCTATACAATGAAAAATAAAAACCTCATATCTCTGAAATATGTTATGCAGTGTGATTGCCATCAGGAAAGATAGTGAAAAAAAATCAGTCCATCAGGAATTGCTATGAGGAATATAGCCAATATTCACCATAAAACTGGAAAGAATTTTTACTTATATCTTTTTTTGAGTATTTTATTTTATAGTTGGGTTTTGATAGAGAAAGCTAGGAAAACCAGTAAAAGTAATCTTAGACCAGTACTACGTGGAGTGGGCCTTGGACAGCGTGTGGAGAGTCTGCACAGAATACCAGAGGATTTTACTCTCCCTTCCTTGCAGAGAGCTCAGATTAAAAGCAATCCAGCTAAAACTCATTTGTATAGCAAGCTATACAATCCTAGCATCCTAGATAAGATGCTGGAAGTTAATATAAAAAGAAAAAATTTACAAGCCCTTTATTTGTTGAAAGAAATATGGGAATTCATTATACATTAAATTAAGCATCATCCTCTCTGCATTCTTCTTTTGGGAAATGGAGGGAGGACAGCTTCTAGACAGACATCCATTCCCAAGTGATTTGAAAATATGTGAGGACACTGAAGATTTTCTTGAATATAGATGAGTATTATGCATAAACATTTAAGAAGAACAAATGCAATTGCTGAAGTGATGATTGTGTAGCAATAGAAAAGGAATTAAATGTTGCAGAAGGTTACACATAGCTGAAGAAATTATAATACAGTGATAGAGTACAATGATCTTTTGTTTGAGCAGTGAAGAGAACACGAATAAGTAGCAGAATCACTTACTTTAGAAAAAGCAAACAAATAATTTATAAGTAGCACAAAATGCATGTTCCTGAGGGGAAACCCTACTAGCCTTAGCATGCATGCACAGTAAAATATGCAATAACATTCTAATGGGACATGCTCACAAATGCACACGCAGTGCAAACATTCCTTTCTGTCTGTTCTGGTACCAATGCCATGCTTTTACTCTAGGGAAGTATCCTCTGTGCTGGGGCTCACGTAACTCCCACTGTAACAGCAGCAGAGAATTATTGTTTGACATCAGTTGAATTTGACCAAATAGAAGTGGCACGGGAATTCTGCCTAATAACTGCAGTCCTGATTAAGTTGCTTCTACCACCTATCTCCAGCCAACATGTGCCTTTCAAGAAAAGGAACATACATTTATATTCCAAATCCCAGGTAGTCTGCATGTCTGTGGATTTGCTTATTAAGCAGTCTTTGCTGAGACGTCAAACAGGGGATAGACAATTTCTTACAGATATTAAAATAATTCTGAGTTACTGTCAGTCAAACTATAAGAACTACATATTTTCTTTGTATAAATCCCTTATAAAGAGAAAAAACATTTTTTAAGTTTGAAGTACTGGAGTGTGACAGTGCTACAACTATTACATAGAAAGTAAAATCCTGGTTGACAGAAGAAGCATTCTACCAATTGCAAAATAGTTACAGAATAATTCTTGGCTCTGATACTACAGATTTTCAAAACCTTGTTACATAATGTCACATCTTCAGATATAAATTACTAGTATTAATAAAATAGAAAAGCAGTGGTCTACAAACTATACCAATAAGTACAATTCCCTGAATATTTTGCTTAAAGAGACTTCACTGAATTCCAAATTTAACCAGAAGTTAATTATTCCAGTACATTTTTTTCCACCAACCTTTTTTCAGATCTGAAATCTGGACCCAGAGTAAGTGGCTTTATTGACTCAGAAGGACATTAACCTTTGCTACTTATATGATTAGTACACTGACAGGAAATGAGCAGAGTCAGATCTGTGCAAGAGTTTCTGAAACACGGATTTCATGCTGAAGAAGTTTGTTAAATGGAAGAAATTACTATGTTTGCAACATGGTTGTTTCACTGGCAACAGGAACTGGGTTATAGTTAAAAGAAGTTAGAAAGTTATTTTGTTTGTGACAGAAAATGCCTTCCAAAGTACAAAAAAAATGCTGCAACACTTACTTGAAGTTATTTCCTCAGAAACTCTCAATTACATTTTGTGACAAATAGAGGCTCTGACAAATTCTGGCTGTAGAGAGTGTTTACAGTCTAAGTAGTAGCATAATACTGTACCAGCTCATTGCTAGCATAAATGACCAGCTAAGCCCTGCACACCACACATAAGCTGTTCTTCAAATCACTGCAGCTTTAGCTCAGGAGTTTTCTTTAATATTCAGATCAGCTCCACATTTCAAATCAACATTTAGATTCAACAGTGTCAATGCACAGTGGTTCACATACATGCAGTAGGTAGCAAGAAAATAAATGCTCACTGAAGTGCAAAAGCAGCTCAGCCAAAGTTAACATCCCAAAAACACTGACACAGAGAAAGCAGAGACAGCAGAATAGAAAATGTAAGTGTTGGCAAGCCTGACTCACATTGTGCAGTGACCACTGTGTCAGCCAAGGGAGAGGGGAAGAGGGAACAGACAGAATAAACCAGGGGCTCTCTCATGCCCAACTCCAGCTTAAACATGACAAAGATCAATGAGGATGCCTAAAACGAGACACCATTTCACAGTTCATCAAATTAGACAGAAGGCTCATCTATACTATTTATCACATGAAGCCATTTTATACTTCTCTAAGTTTGGAGTTTTAAGAGTCATAGATCACTGATTCCAGAATTAAAACTGGGGAAAGTCTTCCAGTGCAGGACAGGGTAGTAAATAGGAAGACAAAGCTGTAAAGTTTACCCAGTTATTTTATGCAAAAAAAAAAAGACAAGTACTAGATGACAATTTTGAGCATGGTTATTAAAAAAGTAATAACCAAGAAGATTCCTTCCCATCTTAACAATGCAAGTATCTACAGCAGTCATTTGTTATACCCCAATTCAGTGAATGCCAACACAGCCAGAATATGCTTTTCAGAAATAAAGTAACATGTCTGAAGTAATAAGGAAAACAATAAACCAAGATCTGATCAGGGCTCTGTAGAAGATAGATATGGGTTGGGCTTCTTCAGATAATTTCTGCTCTCCTGCTTGTTATTTGAATTAGATCCTAATTGACATTGAAGGCAGTTTGACACTAGTGGTTCCCAGTCAGTGTCAAAATTAATTCTCTTTTCATTCTAATGCTACATAGGTGGTAAGTAAAACACCTGTGGAGACGAAAAGTCCCAGTATGGGAAGACACTTGTGCTAACATTTTACAGCTGGACTCGGAGTTCAAGTCACCCTTTCAGTCACCCTATTACACTTGGTTTGCACCAGCTGATAAAAACTTTGAGTTGAATATTTCCAGAATTCTAAATCCAAACTGACTGAGAGTTTTTATTCTATATCAAAGGAAATTCTGTAATTCCTGCCCCTTGAAGGCTAATTCTTCTCTGATTGTACATTACAGTGCTCTTCTGGGGTGCAGTTAATAGCTGTAAGATAGTTTAATAGGATGCTGAATAATGTCTAAAATATCAATAATCTAATTAAATCAACCAGAATAAATTGTGCCGCTAGCAAAGACAATTAAAATTAAAATTGAAATAATGATATATTTAACTGAAAAGATACCATACAGTTATGAGAACTACCCTGATTCATTTTGAGAGAATTTATGGGTAAAAAAAACTGCTGTCATAGCTTTGCCTGCAGAATTACTTTTCCCACTAATTTAAGAATATAATTATTTAGGTTATACTGTCTCTGAAATAAAAACATAGTGAAAACTGAGAATTGTTCCCCTGGGCAGCTATAAATCAGGCTTCTACAAAGGTTTGAATTGCCAAAGGTAGCATATAGCAGCTTCTTCACCCAGCCAAGTAATTCAACAGAAACATAGCTGAACTATGTAAGTATTTGGCAAAGATTCACAGGTATCTTCTCTGGGAAAAGTGCTTGAGGGTGGATACTTCATTTAAATGCTATTTTTCTTGCCAGTGTAACAGTAATTCTAATTCACTGGAGGCAGAACCCATTTTCCATGGCGGTGGAACATATTTCTTTTATTTTTGAAGTTAATCCAACTCTGCAATGAAGCAGCATTGGGAAAAATCCTTTCCCTTTAGGATCAGAAACCTTACTAGACAGCATAAGGGAATACAGCTTTAATATAGGATGCACAAAACAAGCATTTTTGGTTTCTCCTTTATTCAGCAGGATACCATTGCAATTGTACATCAGTAGCTTCTGTTCAAAAATTCTTTTAGAGAAAGACCTAACAATGCTGAGAATGAATTACTTAAAAGATCTTGTATCAAGCCAGGAGAAAGGAGCATTACCTGCTGCAGCAGAAGGGACCACATCACTGATTTTGTCTACAAGTTTTGTTCTGAGGGTAAAAGTCACTGAAGTGAAGAGCACCAGCGAAAAACCTGTGCAATAGCACTTAAATTTCCTTGAAACATAATTTCACCCTCAGTGACTACGTTGCCTCAATGCATGGCACTCACCCTGTCTCATTAAATGCACTTTCAAAGACCAAAGTATGTCATGCTATGCTTGACTGTATCTTTTATGACCCAAAAGAAATTTAGACATTTCTCAGGATACAAAACACTCAGGTTCTCCTCTTCATGTTGTGATGTTTTTCTTTAACAGATATTTAATTTAATGCAATAAAACGAAAAGATCAGAAAACAGTTATTAAACTGAGGGACTTAAATTACCAGTGTAGCACAACTTAGAGCTATTAACTTATCTTAGAAATCTCTCTTCGATTATTTGCATTTTAATTATTTAATTATTTAAATTGTTTAATGTGTTTAACATATTCTATGCAAAACCCTAAAAACATTTCCATGCCCTGTGAAAACAATGAATGGTGAATGGTGTGTTTATGTATTGCCTTCTATGTGCCTTTAGCCAAATGGTTATTTCAAAGTATTTTTGGCTTAAAATAAGATTGTGTAAGGGTTCTCTTATACACCAAGAGCATCTGAGAAAACCACAGTCATAGAACAACATGAAAATATGAACGGAAATCAAAATTTGAAGAACTGATTAAAAAAAATGGATCACAAACAAAAATATTAAAAACAAAGTGATTCACTTATTTTTGTTTGTATTATCTTGAGGAGGATCACCTGTTATTCACATACTGAAACTACTTCTCTCCAACTATCAGATTTGTTAAAAACAGAAAAGTAATTTCTGTGAAAAACAATTGCAAAATTGTATTTCAACCAAGTTTACTGCACTACTAACAATGAGCTGTTAAAATAGTTGATAAAGCTGCCTTCCATGAGTCTGCTTTCTACCAGGACAATAAAATAGTATAATGGCCAATGTAAGAATTTGGTCACCTGCTTGTTAATTAGAAGGTATGGCTCTCTCTAGGGATTGTAGTAGCTGCACAGCCTGGATGGTGCTGCTGTTCTCTGGCTTTCATAGAATGAAACGTCAGGTTGGAAGGGACCCCAGGGGATCACCTGCACCAACCTCCCTGCTCGAGCAGGGCCAGCCCAGAGCACTTTGCACAGAATTGCATCCAGGCTGCTCATGAATGTATCCTGTGAGGGAGACTCCCCAGCCCCTCTGGGCAATCTGTTCCAGGGCACAGCCACTCACACAAGAATTTCTTCCTCTATGGAAAGAACTTATTTGTTCTTCCTTCCATGACATTGATGCCTGAACATGGCTGTCACCAATTATACCCTGATGCTGAAAATTTATCACTTTTGGCTTGCACACAAGATGACTTTTTGTTGCTAACAGCTTTAGCCTCTCTGAATCCTCTATTTGGAGTAAATTCACTATTCCACCAAGCAAAACAAAACTATGCTTAAGCTTTGAATCACTGCAAGTGCTGTCTCAATTTCATATAAATAGCATAACTGTACCTGGAAGCTGTCCATGTAATTTCAAGCTTTAAAGCTTATGAAATGTACCATACCAATCTGTCACAGTTTTATTTAAAGTCATGAAATACATTGCTGAAGTTTTGCTTTTGCTGTCTTGGCAAATCCTTAAAATTATACTTAATTTCAATGAAGCATTTCAAATGACATCATAGAAACTTCCTGCATAAACAAATTTTGCCCAGTGCCAATCAATGACAAAACGAAACCACTTCAACACCGTTTGAAAAAGACACACAGTCCAGTAAGTATTGATGTGGATTTGGGATCTCATATTCAGCTGAAATGTGAGGTATGCAGATTAATTAGTCTTAAAGCATTCTAGTTTTGCATATGTGAACCCTTCTGTCAGCACATTCTATGGAAACAAGCTTTCTCACTCTTAAGAAACAGCCTGTAAGAAAGTGGTACAGCATCCTTAGTTACTAGCAATTTTACAGATTTTAATCATTCTGAAGCCTGCAGGAAAAAAGAACATATTCCAATATGCAGTAAGCACTGAGGAATCAGACTTGACTGGAGAGAAATGTTTTTATTATTTATAAGAGGAGGCATCTCAGACTAGACCTGCTCAGACATCCTGAAGTACCTAGTTTCTTTTGGCCTAATTAACATCCTTAAACTTTAGAATTATGCAAACTGGGAGACAAGGAAATTCAATTACCTCCAATTTTGAAGAATACAAATTCATTAGAGATCAGAACACTGATAAGAGATCAGTGTTCTCACATGCTAGATATCTTGATGAATTACCAGAGAGTGTGATGCACTTTAGGGAAAGAAAAAACAAAAATACAAACAAACAAAAATTCAAACAAACAAACAAAACAACAACAAAACAACAACAACCACTAAGAAAGGAGAGTAAAGAAAATTACCTCTACTTCTACCCAAAAATAAATTAATATGAAGGGATGAAAGAGAAGGATAAGGTTTTTAGAACTTCTGTCTTTGGAGGTAAGTGGTATCTGGCACTTTCCAGGACAGACTCCCACAAACTGGGAGAGCACTGGATCCTTCCAGATCTGGATTATTCTGTATAGCTATTACTTTTTTTCAAGAGCAGGTCAGGTGCATTGTCCACATCTGCTGGTGTTCTGCCAGCAAAGAAATTTAGCCAGAGCTGGCTATAGATTATATATGTCCTACAAATACCTAAATGTAGGATGGAATGCTTGCAAAGCATTAACATTTTAGATTTAAAGGTCAGAAAGATTTCCAGTTTTTTGCTTCCATCTCAGCTGGTGTATAAGCCATTCAGGTGCCACGCTTTGAAAAGCATTAATTACAAATCAAAACCTCAGCTGAGAGATATATTGCTATAACAATAATCTAGTGATCTCTTCAACACCATAAATAATGCAGCAGAAAACCCAGGAAGGTCAGGTATATTCAAATTATTTACTGAAATAAGTAAACAAAATTCTGCATTATTAATTATGAAAGGAGTATATTAAAAAATGCTTTCATTAAACTACGTCACACCTCTTTTTTGCAACCAATAAAAAAAATTTTTGCAACCAAGGAGGTTTCTATTTACTAGTTCAGGGGTTTTTTTTGTCCAAGACAAAATTGCTTGGTTCAGAATTATACTTCTATTTTACTTACTCAGTATCTCATAAACATATATAATCCTCTATTTAAGATACAGTATTTTATTTTAAAGAAGATGGTAAAAGTTATTTTTCTATACTGANCTCAGAATTATAGTTCTATTTTACTTAGTATCTCATAAATATATATAAGCCTCTATTTAAGATACAGTATTTTATTTTAAAGAAGATGGTAAAAGTTATTTTTCTATACTGATACTTTAACAATATTAGCAATCAATTTTATAGCACCAATTTTTGCTGTCCTGAAGCTTTCTGGCAGTAGATTGAAAACGTGAATTCAAATCCCGTCCATTTTAATTCTCTCTAGCTAACTCTCTTGAGTGTTTCAAAAGGCTTATTGCTTTGACATATCCCTTTGTCACAGAAACTTTCATCAAAAAGTTCCTTTTCATGTGTGTCTACTTTGGCATTTCTAAAAATCAAAATATTCTCTTTAAACAATTTAAAAGACAATATTAGTGCTCATGCGAGGAAGGAAACATGAATTTTCAGAATGTCTGAATGATATTCAATGTTCAGCCTGGGTTTCACTTGGCAGTGATGGGACAATCCGTAGAATCAACCTACCATGAAAAATAAAGGTTTCTATTTGCTTCCTGCTCAGCTGTACTGGAAGTTACATAAACATGACAGTTTTTCTATTAAAATTCTTTGAACTGAGAAATAGATTGCTTGCATCCACAGTGGGGGGAAAAAAGACAACCAGAAATAAGACATCTCTCAGAAATTCTAACATGAAATGGGATTAACACTACTGTTTGAGCTGATGGTGTAATGGCCAAGGAGTGTAGGTAAATTTTCAAGCATTTGGGTTAGTGACAAAGACATGGGAAGCCAAATTTTGAATTCTGGCATTTTGAGGCAATATGTGCAATTCTACTTTAGTTGTGATTACTTTAAGGTATTTTATCAATCTATTTCATCAAAGGGGATATAATGCAATTTAAACATTTGTGTTGTTGCCAGCAGACATCTGCAATATGGTGAATTTGAGTCTAGCCTTTCTACCAAGTTTTACTCAAGTACTTCTGAAAAAAATATGCACATATTTTTAAACTTCAAGCACATGTACAGTCTGGTTAGATTTAAGAAAATTGCTCACTTGCTCAAATTTTTAGAGTGAACTGCAAAATTTTTCCAGGATTGAGCTGACATACAGATTTTCAGTAACTGCATTTGCAGTAGTAGTTACCCTTACTGCAAGTAAGGTAGGTAGGGAATTTTAAAGCAGCATAATGTAGAGAAAATGAGATTGTTTCCTTTCAATATCTAATTTGGATTGAGTAATCTACTAATTTTGCCTAAGGGAAGAGGACTTTACCCCTAAACTAAGGGACATACTTAGAACACCAGACATTTACAGAGAAAGAAACTGAAATTCAAAACTGGTCTGCCTGGTTTACATCAGTGGTTTGCCAAGATAGCTGTGTGGTGGGAATCCACACTGTTTGCCAGCAGTTCCCTGAAGCTGAAATAGTTACACCCTTCAGGCCAAAATAGATTATTCCATTTGAGAAAATAATTTAAACTATACTGTCAAAGGAACACTGCATCTCCACAGAGAAAGGCTGCCAACATATTCTGCAAGTATAGGCATACCAGAAAAGCCTTTTAAAGTGTGGACAAGCCTGTCATTAAATCTAACTTCTAACTTGAGTAAAGCCCTCTATTGTGAAATCTTGTTACCTTACTTCACAAAATTCCCATGCTCTGCTTCAAGATGTGATTCTCCATCAGCCTAAGGAGCTAATAAAGTTGACTTAGTTGATACAATTCTAGATTGAAAACTTCTCTGGTTATTACTAACCAACTTCCTTAATTCCCAAACCATGGCAAGGAAATATTCTGTTTGAGAATGTAGCTTCTTATAGTTCTCTCTGTGCCCTTGTTCCAGATATTTTAAAGCTCTAGCCATACGTTTTCAAGGAGTCTTACAAAGAACCAGTCATGTCATATTTCTTGTATTCTTGTTCTGACTTCTTTCTGAAAACAATCTTGACTTTTTCAACCTGCACTGTTTTTGTGACCTCAGGTAATGAGACATTTCAAGGGTCTCTTCAATATACATACATACTTTAATATTCAGTGAAATCTGAAGGTGCATTCCCTGGGTCACCATTTCTTGCCAGTTCAATTTCTCAAACAATTAATTGAATATTACCCCCATTTTGTCCTGATTCAACTGAAATCAATGTCCAAGCTCCCACCAACCTTTCAGTGAGATCAGGCAGATGGGTTGTTCACATTTCATTTATAAGAACGGTGTGGGTAAAATCTACACTGGCTAAGTGTTGGTGTAGTACCATTTATTGTAGTGATACAAACGTACTATAACAACATCAAGACATTTCATAAACAGCAATGATATAAGGATATTATATTCAATATATAAGGTCCCCATTGGATATCATACCCAATGATAAGATTATCACTCAGGTAAACAAATTAGGTTCAACTGGGCACATCAATCTTCAGGTGTGTTTCTTGTGTTTATCCACTAGACCTGTTTCTAGGTGTAAGATATGCCAAGACAAAAGGAAAATATTCTGCCATCCTTGATCAATAGCACAAGATAAAGCATGTAAGGTTATTACTTTATGAACTAGTATGAGTTTGTAAGTACATATATGAGAAGAAGCAATCCACAAGGCTTTAATGGGTTTGGGCTTTTTGATCTCCAAGATTGCCCCTAGTGACATGAAAGAACAGCTATCAAAGCAGATGATTATAACCAAGTCTATCATATCAGGTTTTGCTACTATTTAATGCTGATTTTCCATTCTTCAAAAAGATTGCCTGAAACATTTCCATCCTCCTTTCCCACATTACCGCAACAATCCACAATACATTCCACCACTTCCAAACTGAAAGCAACTAAAAAGGCTATTTCTGACTGTAACATTTAATTCACACCTTTCATGCATGATTTATTGTAAACCTTTACAGTCTTTTCCTTGTTATCTGACATGTAGGAAATATCCTGTCTGACTCATATTTTAACAAAAACAATAATTTAACCAGCAGCTACCTCCTTGTTATCATGGCTCCACACCACTAGCAAGATCATGTCACACTTAATTAAACTGTGGCTACTCTTGCTCACAGGGATCCCCAGAATGTATCCCCTAGCTGCAAGGTCACCAATGTTTGCAGCTTTTCTCGTGATGATCTGACAGGAAAACGTCATTCTTAAATTGTGCTGTCAACCATCTTTACAGCAACTAACCAGTCTACAATAAACTTTGACTCCTGCTAAAGAGTCTATCAGCAATAAGTAAACTCTGCTATAAATATCCTGTTTTCAAGCCAGGTTCCTGGAAACAAAACCATGGAAAAAATGTCAAAGAAGAATATATGGTATAATTAAAACTGATTTTTGATCTCTTGACTAAATATCAGGTATTTGATCGTGCAGTCTCTGAATCCCCTGGCACCTGAGCCAGCAAAACCTCTTTTGCACATGGTGAACCATAGAACTCTATTGTTTGTCTCAGTAACTTTTCACCAAGAGAATGCAAAAATTTTCAGAACAACTTCAT
Source organism: Thryothorus ludovicianus (assembly GCA_013397245.1). Taxonomy (NCBI): domain Eukaryota; kingdom Metazoa; phylum Chordata; class Aves; order Passeriformes; family Certhiidae; genus Thryothorus; species Thryothorus ludovicianus. The sequence continues at coordinate 130,670 of VZTB01010965.1, forward strand.
CTCTGACACAGACGTCCTGAGACACTTAGGAGTAAAGCATATTAATAGTAAGAAATGTACTCAAAAATATTGAGGCATCAGAAACTTCTCAGAGAAAACAACACACATCCAAGAAAGACTGCACACAAGAAACAATGTAATTAATAATTTCTATTTCTGTCCTGAGTTACTTAGGCACAGACACTGCAGTTCATAGGCAAGAGATGCTTAAGTACCATCGTCTGAAACAAAACAAGAAATAGACACTTGTTTCCTGGTGCACCTAGACATGTCTAACAGAAAACTGGCTAAGCATTATTAGCACTATTCTTTCTGTCTTAGCACTTCAATTAAGCCTCTTAATCATACCCTTGGCTTATTAATGCTACCTTACAGGTGACTTTACACTTAGAACTTAGACTAAGACTCCTGCCAGAGTTTTGTTTCAATTGCCCTTTATTCAGAGTTCTGATTTGATTTTCTTTTAGAAAGAACATCACTTTCTTCTGCAGTGTTACAAAGACTGTCTCTCTTCATTCCATTCCCACCTTGAGTGGCCTTGATATCGTAAGGTTTCCTCTTCTTAGCAAGTGAACCCAAATGAAACTATTTTACAGATAACATTTAAGGAAAAGAACTATCTATCAAACTAGGCATCTCCATCTCATCAAAGACATGTATAGCTTTGATTTGACCTCTTGTGCTTTATGTTTCTCTTTTATCTTACTACTTTATCTGAAATCTCCTTTGTCTTTTTTTAATTTTGTTACTTCACCATTCCCTGAGTATATTCCACTGTCTTAATAGTCCTCCTTGTACCTAATGCTCTATAAATTTCAGAAGATTTTTTACTTACTAGTTTTATGTGGTATCATGAATATATTTTACTTTACAGCTATTTATTTGTGAGACAACTTGTAAGATGCTTAGTGCTCATCATGTATGGAAAATACTTTTCAAGTAGTGTATTTTGAAATTATACTTGAACATATTTCTGGGCCTAAGTATTAAAATTGATTCATCTAAATTCACTGTCTGAGCATTTCAGAAATCAATGCACGGTATTAGCTGAATTCATGTCAAATGTTTATAAGAGACTCTCCATTTATTGTGACTCTTCAGAGCAGTACTTCAAAATATGATGCCTCCCCATAATATCCATGTGAAAGGCAAAAAATGCAAACATTTAAAAAAAACCCTCACTAACGACTTGAAACATTTGGTTTTGCTACAAATTCTGAGTGATAATTATAGTTGATTGTTTATTCTCTCTCTAATCACTCAATCTATAATTCAGTGAGGATTTAGTAGAGCTGGTCAAGAAAATGGGACAAAGCAAAAGGATTAAGGTGGACAGTAGAAAATAAATTATAAAGAAATGTTTTAATATGAGTTTTCAGTTATTTTTTTTTGCATAAAATCTCAACCAAAATATTTCAGATCTTGCAAAGGCATTGTGATGCTTCACAGGGGTTTCTGTGCCTCTGACTACCTCTTCTGCCTTTGTCTTTAGATGAAATGACACCACATCAGTATGAAATTTCTATGGCTGAGGCTAATCATGAAATAGAAACCCTGACTAGAAAATTCATTTGCTAAAGAAAAAAAATCACATTTAAATTATAGCCCCTACCAGGAAAAGAATTACATTTCTGCACAGTTCTTCAGTGAGAATTGAAAATTTTCAGAGAAAACAAGCAATACTCATAAATATTTTGGTAGATATATGTTACAAGTAACCCTAAACATAAATGTATGATTCACTAATTTAGTTTCTGGGCAGAGAGCTGTTCTATAACACCTTTGATATGTTTTGGCCTGCAATACCTCTTCCCAAACAGCAATATACAAATTCTCCTATCCCCTAGAACTAAAACAAAAAAAAACAAAAAACCAACAAACAACAAATTGAACATCACTGAAAAGCCACTAATATAAAATTCCAAAAATAATGAATCAAATCTTCACAGAATTTAGACATTTATGCATAATGAAGCATATAATAAAATTCAAAACTTAGTGGAAATTACTTATTCATATTCTTCTTTTATCATATTCCCTATGTAATATGCCTAATATCAGTAGCATGAGAAAGAACAAGTCTGGCAAATTACTTGAGCCCTATCTTATGCATTTCAAATTCATTGCAGCACATTTAACATGACCCTGCTACAGAATAGTCCTATGGTTACCATCGTTGATCTTGCATAAGTTTTTATTGTAAAGAATTGCTTGTCCTTCTTTCTATAGAGCTTGAAAATGAAGCTCTTTCAGTCTATGAATACATCTCTGGACATGTTAATGTTAGGTACCAATTATTTGTACAGCTTCCTTTTTAATCATAAGAGCTTCTATTCCCCCATGACATATCATACTCATCTATTCCCAAACTAGCAGAACACTCAAAGAGCAACAGTTCAACCCTAATGCAGGAAGCAGGTTTTTCAGCTTATTAAATTATACTGGTAAATCAATCTTAGTACATGCTCTGTATCATGCAACCTGCCTCTCTGCCCCTGCCCCAGATTATGTGTTATAATAACCTGGGGTGGTCAGACTTGATGTGACTTTATTTTAATGATGTGATATCCTACCCAGATTATCTCAGCACCAGTGCCTGTGTCCTGTGCAAAAGATCTTTTCTGAATTTATTTAATACATGTTTTATGCTCACTGAAAATTATGTACTTGTGTACTGGAAGAATTGTGTTTGAGGAAAGGCAAAGCATTTCCCCTTCCAAAACACCAGAGTGTTTTAAAGATAAGTCATACCAGAACTTAGTAGTTCACATGTTTAATTTCCATAATGCAAATAGTAACTACCACTACATATTCTAATTGTTCTAAAATGATGAATGAATACTTTTCAGTTAACCTAGCATAATAAAAACCACAACAATTTTTATGGCTAACCTTTTAAAATTGGAATGGACAGTAGAATAAGCATTATTAAGTACATTTCATTGATATAGTAAGCTATAAATAATTGTATCATACCTCTCCTATAACTTTTTAAAACATTCATTTCAGAAAAACTTGTCCAAAAAATTGTGTAAATAATGCAAAATTGGTTTTTACATTTTTGGAATTCTAATGATATATTATCTTCAGGGGTGGCACTGCAGAAGCTGCTGCAGTTTGGAGCTCTGTAATTCGTACTGACAGCTGTCACTGCTCCTTTGCACTTCGGAGGGTCTAATGAGCCAGCCATCATGAGAGATTGGTGTTTGTTCCTGAGCTGGGACCTCACATCAGGGGAAAGCAAGTTAGCTGTTAGTGATAATCTGACACTCACACAAGCCACCAAAAAGGCAAAACTGAACTCAGTGCTGAAATCTGCTCTAGCTATGACACCAGCATTCTCTTGCATTTCAATCAGCAAAGCCACCGGGAAGGATCCACCCAAAGCGCTCGGGCCAGCTTCCCACACATCACACACCCCAGATGGCTTCTCTTGTACCCCACGCTGAGCAGTAAACCAGAAGCCCTTTCCCCACGCCTGCCCTCATACACAGGGAAGGTTTTATCACAGCAAGTCCTCTCTGTTACACAGCGAAGGTTTTGAGACACTGTCATCCAAAATGAGAACAAACATCAAACAGAATTATGGAAACATCAAAGATGCTTTTGTACAAACTATGGCAGATTTCTAAAAATTTCTATTACTTTTTTTGTAAGTAAAAGGCATACTATGTTGAAAACACTAAATCTATGAAAAGACTAAATTGAAATATTTTACATTAGAATAGAATGAACCAATTTAAAAAACATTGGCCATCGTCTGTTTAGGTATTAGATTATTTGTAAGATGTCAGAATACATTTCTGAGGGGAATGTGCATTGTTAACTGACTATTCTTCACACCATTTCATAAATGCTTGTAATGTGTGATTTCTTGTCAAATAATTTTCATCACTTCTCAGACATGCATCTTTTTTAAAGTCTTAAATAGATCTTTTTGAGTTCCTCTTCCTTAATTTCCATTTACTGACAAAACAAAGATGTGAATTTTTTGTCTCATCTCTGCACATTATCACTAGCATTGCACCAAAAAAAGATTCTTTTTACATTGCATCCCTACAAATGGAGTAAATGAGCTGTGAATATCAGCATTTAACCAATAAAAAGAGATCTTTATTTATCTAGAATGTATCAGATCTGCTTCATCTAAAAGTCTAATTGAAAAGGCTATTCAGGTCAGCTGTGATATTAGAAGACAACTGAATCACATTTAATGCTGCTTTAAGGATGTGAATGGGCTGAAAGAAAAATTAAACCATGGCCATTAAAATTTAATTTGACTTAGTGAAGCCATTAACATTTTGGTTTTATGCAGTGGCAAGCATTCTAAAAATATTTCCATATAATTTAGAAACCTAGAAGTGTCAAACGGCTGACCCTTACATAGCAAAAATGATTGATAGTGGCCTTACAGAGCAAATCAGGAAAAAAAGTAAAAGAAGAAAAATTGTTCAAATAACATTATTAGCTGTCATTCTGTTCTTCCTTCAGATATAAACTTCTACTCTAGTAATTGCTCACTTTGTTTTTCATTTGACATTCAATTCATTTGGATATCAAATGAATGTGATATGAAGATGTGGACAGAAACAATCTATTTTTAAGACAATGCCCTGTCTTACTTCTAGTAGAGTGCCTGCAATATGCTGCTTTGTCACCACAAGTTTGCCTTTGCAGTTTGAAAATGTCACTCCAATATTCCTTATACACTGTAATGACAAATATTGTTAATCACACAAAGAATGCATCAACTTTAAAAACGTTCATCCATTTCAAATGAAAATTTTGTCCAGATTAAAACAAATCTGATCATGTATCATAACTGAAATTTTGGACTGACTGCCTGACAAGGAAATAGAAACTGCTAGTTTTGGTTTTCAGTCTCATTTTTTCCAATTAAGTTAAAAAAAATGTAACACCAAAATAAGAGACTTTGTTTAACAGTCCCAAAATAATACAATCTGAGGTTTCATATCTTGCTTTTATAACATTATTGCTCTGGCTTACTTAGTAGCAGTCATCATCAGACTTGATAGGAAACAGAAAACACTAAAAACTGTAAAGGCTCTTAGAAATGCCTTCCAGAAGGTACAGCGTGGTCACAGAAACTGTAAGATTAAAGCAGGGAGTTTTCTGGCTCTACATACAGAGTGCAAAACATCTGGCTTCACAGAAATCAGGCCCCTCCATTTCCAGCTCCAGTCTGGACCCATCTCACTTGAACTGGGTTTTAGAGATAAGAGAGGTACATAACTAAAGAGCATCCTTCTAAGTGACATTAGGAAAGGGTCACCTAGTGTAGGGCATGTAAAAAAACTTTGAATCAACAAGTTTTTGAAAGACTTTCAATGTATGAGTACTCAATTTTATTAAGTTTCATGGGTTCTTACAAAGTTCTTTTTGTCTATGACTCCCGAATACCTTATTCATCAGTTTCTACTTCATGATTCATTGTGGCTAATAATAGATGAAATGACTGGGAAAATAATCAAAGCTCTAATGACAAAAGGAAGTATCTGAATTACTCCAATAGATTATCTTTTAAATTGACTTGGATAGCCATTAATTGGATTTTCTCCTTTCCCAACTTAATTTTTAATGGATTACAGAAAATTAAAAGCAGAAACTTGAGATGATCCCTGTTCTTTCACAGTTGTAGTGCTTCTAAATCCTGTCAGAGAATATTTTTTCTTGCTGCATATCAATACCTCAAGTTCAAACGTTTCTCATCTGAGGGAGTTTGGATTGGCAAAACTGTTTTACTAAGATTTAAAACCAGCTAGATCAGATTAGAGCATTTCCAGGTTATAACATGTCCAAAGTAGGGTACAGTTTATCAGAGGAAATGCTCATGAATGATAACCAAGCAGTGTCTCCAGTCTGTTGCTGGAACAGTTGTTAGATTATTCCAGAATCTACTTAAATTTGAGTGCGTGCAAACTACTATATCAGCTTGAATGTTCAGCAAGCAGCTTACCTCACAGCTCCTTTATAGCAGATTTATGCCTAGGAAAAAAATAATTAAATACCAGCATATAAAAAAAGCAATTTTTTTAACAGCAGTAAAAAAAATGAGCAGAAATTACAGTATTTGGACTCGAGTACCTGGATACAACCATAGTTTGTGTTTCAGGGTAAAAAAAAAAAAATCATAGAAATAACTGTACCTAAGAACAGTGTAAATGCAGAGGTACACTGTAACAACAAAGTGTAATTAGAATAAGCAATCTCTACTTAGGAGTTTGCCTAAAAAATTAATGCAAGAATCTTTTTCAAAATTAATTCTATTAGTTTAGCAAGTAAGTCCAGTACTATATTAATCCTAGACCTGAGTAGAAAGAAAATAATTTGTATAATAGGACTTCAAAAACATTTACTCTAAGAACCTAAAAAAAAATCTGGTGTTAGTCAGGTATTTGAACTTCATTGCAGAACATCTACAGCCTTCAAAAGAATACTCTTATTAGGAATATCCAATATCAAAAGTCAAATAGAGCTTTTTATCAGGATCAGAACTTGTGATCAGATGTTCTATGATTTATCAAGAAGTTCAGCCTGAAACCACATGACAAACTCAATTAAATAAACCACAAAGTCCTGCATATATTCCAAAGCTTGGAAAGTGTAATATTCTTCAGACATTCATTCTCACAGTCTCTCCTTTATTAGCATGTGCCAACAGTTAGATAAATGTGATTCCACGTGCCACATGGAAGTCTTATTTCTGAAATGAAGGTGCCACAATAACCTTGATTATTTATCACTGCACGAAACTGTAAAAGAATCTCTCAAAGTGTTTCTTTGTCTCAGCTATTTCATCTTATCTCCAAGACTGAAAGTAGAGATATCTTTAAATTATTTTCTCGGTACAGAAGAGAAAGACCAGAATCCTGTCCCGTGTCATTACTTTATGCATTCCTTTGCCTTGTAGGAAATGTCACTGCACACGGGAAAGTATTTTTTGCATTGTATTGTACAAAAGTATGGCAGTGGTGCCTGACAGTCACCCTGTCCTTTGCTCTCTTCATTGCTTTTCTATTAATAATTCTTATCTACAAATGTTTCAGAGTATCAAATCCTCATTTCTAAAAGATAATATAAAATTCAAGCAAGGAGATAGTGATCTACACTCAGGTTCATGTTAGAACAGAATTAACAATAAGAGAGACCAGGAAAAAACTTCCCTGAAGACTGATAGAGCATGGAAAAATTAAACTCCCACAAAGATAAAAGACAAGATACACCAGTTATTCTTCATTATATAATGCCCAAGACACTTGAACAACTTCTTAAGAACTGCAATATGAAAAATTACCGAAAACAAAGCCTCTCCTTAGTCTACTTCACTTTGTCTAAGGGCTAAGGTAGGAGAAGCCAATAAAAGTGTGTCTAAGTAAGTATTTGAGAAAGGGAGAAGTAAAATCATAATATTAAGAGGATGTCTAAATAATTTTTAAAAAATTAAGTGCCTATTGATGGTATAGTAACCATGTCCTCACACAGAGATACAATTCTACTGCTGCACAGCTAACATGCTGTGTTTTGTGCAACATATGTAACACAATGTAATTTGTAAATAATTTGTGAATCACAGAACACACAGAAAACCATTCTGAAAATGCAGTTCTTACATATATATAAAATAGTCTTACTACTGTATGTAATTCTTACTCCAGAGCCTTTTCTGGGCTTCACTAGCCAAATTTGGAGGTTGTGGGTACATGTATTGAGATATGAATAACCAGTAAAGACCCTGAAATATAAACTATGCATAGGATATAGTGCTTCCTCCAAGCATTTCTGCTCTTATTAAACCCTCAATTTAGATCACATCTTGGGGCAAAAGCAAATATCAGCAGCAAAATCAAGTTAACTAAAACCCAGGATCTTACAGAATATCATGATAATGCTCCAGTGCATGGTAACCTTTTCTTGAAATTGCTCTGAAGCCGTATACTAATGCAGAACTACAGGAAAAAGGAGAAAATCCCCCCAGTTTCACTGCCATAAAATTTATTGTGAAGTTATTTTTCTACTTGTCATTACTAATGACCCTACAAAAATTCTACTATTACTATTAATGGCATTAACACACTGCTAACAGAAATAAAATTTTCTGTAACATGCAGTGATATACACAAAATGAGATAATGTCATTACTACAGAAATCTCCTAATTCTCTTAATGGAATAAAATTACTCTTTTAATATCCACAGAAAAAAAAGTTGTCAGGTCCACAGTTTAACTCATTTAAGAGTGATAATATGCATTAGCCTAAACTACACTCCTGCCTTGGATATAGCTGGGACAAGCACATTATTAATCAGGGGTGCTGCTTATAAGAATAAGGAGTTTACTCTCCTCATCCCAGGGCCTCTGTTTATGTAGGAAGGGAAACCCCCCTCAGTGGCTTTTGTAATTTATGAGGTGCTATCCCCACCTCAGAACTTGTCTTATTAACTTAAATCTCACAATAAGAAAGACTGAGCACTGAAAATAATACTGTGCCAATTCAAACAGACTTTGCATGGCAAATTCAGGCTTTTTAACAATGTTGTCCATGGCATGATTTATATTGCACTATCAGAATCTTTGATTCTTCCCTCTCTGCAGTCACCCTGACACCTTCCCTGAACAGACAATGAAATACATTTCACACCATGTGGGTGTGATTTATTTTATAACTACAATTGCTCTATTTCTGTATTTCCATGCATTTCAGTGTTGCAATTTCTGTTTCAAAATGACCCAGATAAGTGTTGGAAAAGGTTGAAAGAAAAATTCTCCCAACATCTCAATTCAAATGATACTCACTGAAACTCAAGGAATGTTTTACAGGCCGTTAGTCAAGTGTTCCCATAGGAAAGCAAGGAGGGTTAAACTTACATAGACTTTATTAATTTATTAATTTCTGCTCCTGAATTATTTGAAAAGATACAAAGTGTTGCCATCATGATTCTTTTTATTTTTACAAGACTAGAAAAAGAAGTCATACAAAAGACTAGAGGTGAATGAATCAATCCAAAGAAAAGCCCAGGAACAAGTTTGCTTGGATTTAAAATAGAACAAAACCTATTACTTTAACTTTTTACTATGCTTCTTAACTTTGATTAAAAGAATTTCTGCATCATCTGATGTCTTGATATTTCAGTAATTTAAAGTAAAATATCTAGTAACACAATAAATATATTCATCCATGTGTGTACATAATAGATTTGGGGAAGAGGATGTAACTTCCATATCTACTTTCATCTTTTATTATCTATATTGAATCTCCATAGCTGTAGGTCCCTATGGAAGTTCTGCTTGCTGTAATTCATCCAGTTCTTCTGCATAGTAAGGTTTATGAGACTCATGACTTTCAACTGTCCAATCAAAAATCTGGAGGAAAAAAAATCAACTGTACATTTTTTCCAAGTTATGAAACAGGAATATAAAACAAGACAAATCTGACCCTGGGGAATCAGTATATCATTGAGAGCAATCATGAGATATTTTTCCTCATATATTAGCCATATACAAGGTGTAGTATGAGGGAATCATTTAAATGATACAACTTGCTTATTTTATTAAAATACTTATATAATGATGAAAGGAACAAAAAATAATTTGGTAGTTGAAAACTGTGAGCTACTTAGCTTACATAAACTTCTTGCTGAAGAGCATTGCCACTACACGAGGCAGGCAAAAAAGAACAGATGTAGTAAACCCCATTGCGACCCAGCAATTAAAATATAAGTGTCTGAAAGAGGTATCTCAATCTACCAAGTTAGCTGCAAGTCCTGCACTGCAGCATTTATTTTCCACGGGCTGGTAAAATATAATTTAGGTCTGACATATTGAAACATGTAGTTTAATATATTCCTGTACATTTAAAGGCATCTAATTAGTATACAGAATTTGTCACTAGTAGGCATCAATAGACATTTAAATAGTTTCTCTTCTGCCTTGATACACCCATTTAGAGATACAAAAGCTTATTCTTAATAAAGAGAATGACCAACTATCATATCTCCCCACAATAAAAAGCACGACAAAAACCTTATATTTGATTAATGAGATTCAAAAGTCACAAACAATGCTACCAACAAAACTCACAAATTCATTATATTAGAAGAAACTGGTAGTTTTCAGTAAATAACCTGTAAGGCTCTGACCCATCTGGACATGTGTTAATCAGTTACATCTCAGTTACCAATTTACATCCCAGTTACCAATATCACAAGGCCTCTGACTGATTTGCATCAGTGGGGAGAGTTTCTCAAACAAAGGCTCCCTCAAACAGAGACTCTCTTGAGAGACATCATGTGTCTCTAAGACTTACGGAATGGTGACACCTGAGGTTTTGAACACAAAATTTTATCTTAAACCTCTGGCCTGTTTCTTGTTGACACAGTTTTATAGAAATTATACTAGCTACTAGCATTCTAACAATAAATATGGGATATACAAGGAATAACTATATATATCATGGAAAGGGAAAAAGATGATAAAAACATTCAGTACAATCATTGTAGTGTAGAAATTATAATTACATAAGGTCTTAATTTAATACTGGACTGAGTCTGTGACCAATCCAGGCTTACAAGAAATACATTAATTATTAATATTCTTCTGTCTTTTGCTCTTATATCTGTTTTAGGTGCATGAGAGTCACAGAATTATATAAAGTTCTATGAGAATAAGTATCTTTGACAGATACTTTTATATTTAAAATATAGTCAAAGTTTTACAAAGTAACAAATTCAGCAGCAAGGGCTAGGGCTGACTATATTTTTTTTGGTTAAGAGCATAACATGCAGAAGAAGAAGGACATAAGGGGGGACTGAAAATGGAGCAGGGAAAGCAGAACTCCTGAAGACTATTCCCAGTCTCAGTACTGTGTTGTGTGGCTCTAAGAAAGCTCTCAAGTAAGTGCTGAAAGAATTAATTGTTCTGAACAACAGCTTTGTGTTTGGTTTTGCAGAGCAAGATCAAAATTATTTGTAACAAAAATCAACCAGGAAAGGAATTCTGAGATCATCCCATCTATATAGATGTTAGTATATATTTAATTTAGTCAGAGCTTTATAATCATTTTAGTAACTGTTTATTCCAGCTGTACTTCCAACCCTGCAAACTCTGCATCAGAACATTTCAAACTCATGTGACTAAGATCTTGTAAAACCATCCCCCCCGAAAAAACCCAAATCAAGACTGCCTTAAGCCTATTGCATCTCTCTTTCCAACATGGCCTTACAATAGTCTCAGCCTTGGGGATTCAGATCCAGTAAACAAAACACAGGAACCTGGGACTGTCACAGAATTGCTCTCTTGTTTGAAAACAAACCAACCAACAAACAAACTGACGAAAAAAACGTTGAAAACAAGCTCTGATACTTTCCCACGAAGCTTCTTTGATTTTTCTAAGACACAAATATCTTCTTTTTTAGCAGAAAACAGTCAAGTGACCTCATTTTTTTTCACTCACCTCCTGAAACCACCAGTTATAGTAACTAGAGCATCTGGTAGAAATGTACACACAGCATTCTTCACAATCGAGCTTACTGCATCTGCTTCTGCCTTAGACACATAGCTAACAAGGTCCTCAAAGTAGAGAAGCCCTGGAAATCAAAGGGAGTAAGTGCTGATCACTCCACAGAAAAATTAAAATCTACACAGCATTATTCAAGGCCCAAACCACAGGTAGTATGGGTACAAGAGATCCCAGGCCAGACAGCCTTTTTCTTCCCTCATATGTATCTCCTTAGAGTTGATACATATTTCTGTTATTACAATCTGCCATGTAATTAGTCAACACTGCAGTCACAATAATTGCCCCACTTCCTTAGGACCTGTTTATAAGTTACTCTGACTTCTCCACCAGCTCCCATCAGTGTCATTTTTGGCTGCACTGTTTCAAAAGGCAGTCTTCCCAAAGTAATGGTGCTCTACACAAGTACAGAGCTCAGAAGTATGTGAAATATCCCAGCTAGTTTATTTCTGATCATAGAGCTTGTGTGGAAAGAACTCGGTATGGCAGCTTGCTTCACATTTGAATGTGACACGTAAAAGAAAAAGGGACAAAGGGGCATGAATATAAGAAAGTTGATTCTGAGGTGATGTAAAGCACACAAATTTAATGCAAAATTACTTACATTATCTTAATATATTATAGAATATGTTTTCCCTAATGTAACTAAGTTATTTGTTTAAATCAGTTCATTTATTTAGGAAAACAGTGCATGCACACAAAATCGGTGGGGAAGCAACATTATTCATGTGACCATGTCTAACACTTTAAAGCCAAGATGTGTTAGGACTATAGAAAAAATTGTATATGCACTTTATTACAAGTTTAGATTTATCAATAAAGTAGGGATGCCTTGTGGGAGACAAATCTCCTCTAAAAAGTAGTTCTGGGCTTTCCCAACTTTGTAATTTTTTTCACAACCTGTGCAATAATGAACCATTCATAGTTTTGTGTGTAAGAGATTTCATTTGGTATATGTGCAAGCAATTTAAAAATATGCATATTCCTATGTTCTGAATAACATCATTTTTAATTAGGAGCTCAGCTGCTCCAAATATTTTCACCTAATAATTCAGTACTCATAAGGTTGCAGCAAGAGAACAGATGTATAAATGAGCTTTGCTTTCCCCTGTTATTCTGTTATCAAGTTCTTAGAGTGCTGAGATATAAGTTTTTGTGACACTTTAACCCTACCTGCTTTCTGCATTTTTGACAGCTTCAGGGTCTTTTCAGCTTTTACCTCTTCCACTGTTCTCAAACCCATTCTGTACCATTTCTCAGATGTCTTCACTCCCACTCCAAAGACTGAAGTAAATTGCTAAGGTCAGTAGAAAAACATTTCAGTGTTGTTTTCTAAAGGAGCAGTGAATTAATAATAAGCAGGTAACAACAAGGTTTCACAAGGAAAGCAATGGGCAGAGTTAATCCTACATTGAAGATAAATAGTGTGATACAAACAAATTCAGCTTCCTTTCTTTGCATGACTACATTGAACAGAGAGCTGTTTTACACATGGACAGTTCTCATTAACGTGAAATCTAAATAAAAAACACAGTAGTAGTCCCAGCACCTTTACGTAATTTACTAAAATGTACACTTTTAACTAAGGTTTGAAATAAGGGTATTAACCTTTATTTTTACTCCATTTCTTAATAGAAATGCAAACAGCAGCATTAGGTAGCTCAATTCCCTTACACTGATCTGATAGAACAAGAGATATCACAAGATTATCTTCAGAATCTGACTGACATTATGGCTTTGTGCTATATGCACTACCAGCTCTCAAAACAAAAAAAGAAAACAAACAAACAAACAAAAACAAAGTAAAAACCAAACCCCCTCACATGCATGCTCAAACAAACTAAAAAACTGGCACACAAAGAAAACCCCTAAAACACATCAAAATATACCAGTCCACCAGAATTTTTTTTGTGTGGTCATATTCTATCTATTACAAAAGAATGTTGTTCACTAACTTGTTACCCGTGAAAGGATGTAAAGCAAAATGTCACAGTTGTAAGCATTACTCAGTGGATCGATATCTCAGATGAACACTGATATGAAAGCAAGAGGCAAAACTTCCATGCTTGCCTAAAAGCATGTTCTTTATGTTCAGTTTGTCAATACTGTAGCTCTCCATGGTTTCTTTGTACTTTTATGGAATTCAATGCATAGCTAAGACATGAATAACTGCTCTTTTCCATTGAATCTACAACCTCTGAATTCCTTTATTTCATGTTTTTGTGAAGATACTACTAGTTCCTTGGAAATAATTAAGATTAAAAAAAGACAAAAATTAAAATAATGGATAAATTAAATGGGAATTGCCCTTATTCTGTATATAATGGGTGGAAAATGCCTACTCTTTGTCTTTATCATGGGTGCTTATAAAAGGACGTGATTTTTTAAATACTTAGATTGTTATCGTTTAATGTTTTTGCTAGTGCTGATATATTTTCAAAAGGGTCTATTACAGTGTTTTAAATTATTCTAGGAGATTTAATTAACACTGAGACAAAGAACTAAAGGAAAAGTATTCTAGGCACCAAAAGTTTCAGGGGAAAAAAAACCAAAAGTGTTTTTTCCTTTCTTTCTGTACTAAGATCCATTGTTATTTAGCAGATTTATAGATGCTACCAACGCTGCCAGCAGTAATTCACAAGTAACAGGGAGCCCATTCCTTCAGCTGTGTGTGGGGCACTGCTTCTTGCCAGCTGGTGAAATGAATTACACAAACTCACTCTCTGCAGCACCCACTTCTGTAAGGAGGCAAACTCACCCTGCCAATTCATGTCCCTAAATCTAAAACACTGACTATAATTTAATTCAGCCATTTGATAACGTTGGGGCCAGCAGTGATCTTTTAAGCCATGATAAGTGAAGCAGCAAGCACCAGGACTATGCTAAACAGTAAAATCTAGGAATTCACTAATATGAGATTCTTCTTAGAATCTCATTAGAAAACTGGTGGAAACAACTGGTTACAAAATGTTGAGACATATGCTCAGCTAAGAAGAGAGCCCCCTAAGTTTGTTGCAATTTGTATGTGAAACAAGGCATAAAGCATATTTGAGATAATTTGTCTCCTGATAGGTTTTATTCTAATCTCCAAGAGATTTTCTTAAACCATGAAGTGTGATATTTAATAGCTGTTCCTCAATCATGCTGTAATGCAATCATACAAGCAAGTCTGCTTCTTGAATCCTGCTATACATGTGAATTTACACCTGTTTTTGAATACTGCTAGAGATGGCACCAACAGCTGCCTCTGAACATCCTTCCATACCTGTGCTGTAGGCTGGAAAGAATGGAAGAGCCTGGAAGAGAATGGATAGCTGAAGTAAAAGTGAGTGATGCCCGGGAGAATTAAACTGTCCCGTTTGTCTTACTCTGTTTTAATTTTTCTGAAGACAGAGGGTATTTATAGAGATCAAAGATGCAGATAAAATTGAAAAAAATATTTGTTCATCTTACATGTTTCCAATGGAGAATCCAACAAATATTTCAATAATGGGAACTGCAGTATTTGTGGTTTAGATTGCCTGCAACTATGAAGTTGTGTGACCAAGACTCTACAATCTACCTAAGGAAGAAACAGCTCCAGTCCTCCTGCCTCACACAAGAGAGAATTATAATAGATCTGAGTCATCTTCTTCACCTGGTATTTTCTTAATTGCAGAATAAAATGAAACATGTTAAAATGATAAACAGCTGAGGCAGAAATAAACCCAACATCACATCAAACTTACAGCAAAGGGTAAGTTGCATTACATTAGTTGAAAGCAACTATGTATACATTACATTAATTAAAAATAGAAAATTATTTCACATTATTCCTTATCACTGTTTCTTGACTTCCCTTTCTTTTTATTCAAGATCTTTCTTTGTACTTGATATTGGTTGTCCCTTTATAATAAATTTGATGGTTTTGTCCAAGTTCTATTAGAGGGAAGGAAATTTTAAAGAACAGCAACAAAACTCAAAGGATTTACCTTAAATGCTTTGTACCGCTCATCATTTAACACTTCTTTAACTCTAGAACTCTCTCCTTCTTCAATAATCTCCTAAACAAAGAAAAATATTACTTATAAATTTAAAAATCAATTGTAAGATCTTACTACAATTATAAGATTTAGTGAAATAATCTAAAATCAAGTTTTATCAATTTTTATCAATCAATAAAGAGAACCCCTAGCAAGCATATTGTTTTATTCCTTTAGGATCAAATTCTGCAACCATTTAAAGACAGAAACTTACTGAAGGATGAAGGAGAAACTGGAACCATAGAATAAATTTCACAGTATTTACTTACTCATAAATTTACTCAAGGATGAAGTAGAAACTGGGACCATGGAATATATTTCACAGTAGTTATTTACTCATAAAGTCACAGCCAGAAAGCAGTTATTTATCATAAGCTATCAATCACTTGTCCTGAAAATTAGATTTCATTATTTGGTTGAGTTTTCTACTCTCAGAAGCAAGGCCATTGTAAGAACAAATACCTTTTTTCTGGAGCGTAGAATTCTTTTAGTCTTTCTGATAAAAGTTTAAAAAAAACTAACAGAGAAAACCACCAGTAAACCGCAACAAACCATTCTATTTTCTGTGGGATCGTGACAGCAATCCCAGCCCCCCACATGGAGGGTACTAAAAGCCCTTCAGAGGCTGCATCCTTGACTGGTGGAGTGGGGCCAAGGAGGAGCCAGAGCAAAGCACAACACTCAGCAGTGGCCCCTCCAAAGAGCTGAGCCCCTGAGCAGCTGCCTGCTGGAATAGCAGCACTCGGAGATGTGGGTCCTGAAAAGGCTAAGAACTAAAGAAAAACACAGGGAATACTCCAAGTTCCAGTAAGAATGTAGAGTTCATCCATCACCTGGGTAAAAAGCTCTGCTATAACTAAATATAACTTGCTATAACGTAGTGAGGTAAGATTTAACATTAAAGTACTAAAATATTTACCACTTCCACAAAAAGCAATATTTCTAATAAAGCATTCAGGTGAGTAAAGTGATGTTGCCAAGGGCAGAAGTCACATGAACAAAACTATTAACATTTAACTTGCTGTATCCAAATCAGAGTGAGCGCATAGAAATTACAAGCAAAGCTGATACTGTTTTATTTATTCCCTTGTATCTATTCACTTGCTACCCTCATTCCTAAGAGTGGGGGTTCCATGACAGAGCCTTGTGTTCCACCAAAAGGTTTCCAAAAATCACTCCATTCTTAGAAACATGGATAACACACTGTTATTAGAGGAAATGTAGAAGGTTGTGTAGGTACACATAGCTACCAGTGCCCCTCTCTGTGACCTGTAAATGTTGATCTGCAAAAGAATCAATTGGCAGATAATTCAGAAGTGCATTACCTCAATGATATCTCTGACTTGGTCTCCCACGCAGGGCAACCCTTGTATATCTTTCATTCTGGTTACTAAAAATGGAAGAGATTTCAGCAAAGAAGCCGCCTTTAAAAATTCCAGGCAGAATATTTCATTTTCTTTGAACTCATAATTTTCAGCCATTACCTCAAAGGCATCCTGGGACAGGGGGAGGTAGAGAAAAAAAAAAAGTTAAAGTTTAATAAAAGCTTAAAATATTCAGCATGCTCCTTAGAAAGGTTACTTTGTATGCTAATTCAAGAATTACTTCTTTACACTAGGGTAAAAAGACAGAGTCCATTAACAAAAAGCAGACCAATTTTCTAGCGACTCAAAGTTTTTCAGATATCATAAAAATGGCATTTTAGAGACAAATGTAAGAAAATATTTTGATCTGTAGCAGAGCAAAGCTTGAAAACCTTTTGTGAGATTTCCCTTCTGTATTCTGTTAGGGTCTTATAAATCAAAGAGAGCCATAATTTTTAGAATTATGCCCAGCCATAAGTAATCCAGCAGATCAGCATGCAACATCTGCATTTTCAGATACAACCAAATAGAACCTGTGGCAATATGGAAACCACCTTCATCTTTTTGAACATGTAGCCATTCTTCAACTTGGTAATTTAGGGAACAAACTCTCTTTTTCCTCATTTTTCAGATGTATAACCTTGCAAGTAGAAACACATTTTCTTTATGGTTCTTTAGCTATCCATAGTTTGGTTTATTAACATTGCACTCAAAAATACCTGAAGAATGTCTGTATAGTTGTTTCTTTTCTAAACAAACCATATGAGGTCTGTTTTCCTCCCAGAATATATATAAATGAATATATTAATAGCAGCAAATTTTAGAAATTAAATGCAGGGAACAGACCATGCAGTTGCATAGAGAAATTTTGTTGCTGTTTGCCACTGTAGAATATTAGCTTTTGAGAGAGCAACAATGCTGCAAAATAATTTTGCAAATAAATTTTGGAAAATAATTTTGCCAATAACGTAAGAACTAATGAAGGTTTTCAGTTGATTAGCAGCTGGAAAAACAAGCTCTGAGTGAAATCTTGCAGAAACCTCAAAAAAAAAAAATCAAGAATGCAAAATTAAGTTATTTCTTCAGAAATGCTGAAGAGTGGACCATTACTGGAAGAGACTTTCACTGTTCAGAACATTTACCTAGAACCCAGAGAAGTGGCTGTCAGTGTGCATCTGCCTGCAATTGCCACTTCCCAGACCTGTAGGCCAAGTGCCTGTTTAGAAATGTTTTTGGAATGGATATAAATAAAATCAAGAGACAACAAATGGCTTGCCAGAGCAATGACTGCAGTGGAAAGTAGGAAGGAAAAAAATTAAGCCCTCGCTGTTCATATTTAGTCCCAAATTTTTATGAGGGAAAAAAACAAAACCAAACAATAACAACAAAACAAAACACCAAAAAACAAAAAAAACAAAAAAAAACCCCAAAACAAAATACAGCAAAGCAACAGTCTATTAGAAAAATAAAATAATGCACATGCCTTAGCTTCCTAACATCTGTCTCTAAATCTCTTGCAGTAGCTAATTGTTGGATTTATTCAACTGCCTTTTTCTTTCCACATTTAAGATCTTTATTTAGTTGACAGATTAAGTTGTTTGTAATTATACACTTTTTTGTAAGACAGGCACATTATAGTTTTCATTTAGAAAGAGAACTAATGCAGAAAAAGGTGAAACTTCCAGTTTGAGGTCACGAGCAACATGGATTCATCCCAGTTTGTATATGGAAGAAAAGACACAGCACAGACAGTACATACAGCAAAGCAAATGGGGAAATATATTTTACAAGTGGGATAACGACACTCAGATGCTTCCTCTCCTGTGGGGTTTTCTGGATGTTCTTCCAAGCTCTTACACTTTTTATTCTTTATCAGCTTCAAAAGATTCTTTCTCACTATGGAATAGAATATGCTAATTGTTGCTTCAAGTGATATTTACAGTTCAATTCCCAAAACAAGGATTACTTTTGATTTCTTTTTCTTTGTGATTTGTACACATAAATACTCAAGAAAGTAGTGTTTGGCAAGAAATTTCTTACTCCAGTTAACACTAAAAGCATTAATCAGGGGAAGAACTAAAAAAGATATTTTTGCTGCATCCTTGTTTAAATAGTCTATACTAATAAACATAGTTTATTAGTACAGTATAGTAACCACAGAAAAGTGGTTCCAAAAGCAGCTGCTCAGCAGCATGTGCTAATAATGGCAGAGACTGGCAAAGCCACCTTCTTGATGTGAGTGCTCCAAAAGTCCTGGGACGTTTTTTTCTCACTCCCAAAAGGCAGCCTCTCACATGCACATCTGGTAAGTGTTCTACACTGGATAATCAGCCACTGTGATAATGGTGCCTGCAAATACCAGCACCAACCCGGCTGCAGGGAGGAGTCAGGAGGGCAGCTCTCAGAAAAGCTGTGTCACCACTGAAAAATACAATCACATGAAGCATTCTACACAGAGGCTGCTGATAGGCAATGAGAAAATATAATCAAAGCATTTTTATGATTCCAGTTTACATTTTTCAGTGTTTTCCTGCATTTTTGAAGCTCATTAAGTTGTTTAAAATAAACAACTAAAGAGTATTGAATATTCATTATTCTCTGTGCACAAAAACCACATTGCCTGCAAACTCTGCAACTAATTACAGATCTATCTCTTAACATGAAACTACTTTTAACATTCTTTTTGATAAAACATTTCTTAAAAAAAAAAGACAGTAACTGGACTTGCTGTCTATTAAATAGTATATTTCATATTGAGTAATATTCTAGAGGGGAAAAGTATATAAAACTCTAATACTATTTAAGAAAAATCTACAACCTAATAGATCTCTGGTGAAGTCTACTTATGGTGATACAAAAAGGAAAGTTATTGACCATTTATTCTAACTATTATGTCTTACATGAAGCACCTCACCTTTACTTTATCAATCAGATCAATACTCAGATTACCTGTTTAAAAAGTACCAGTTTCAAAGGAAGCTGAATTTTCAGAGATTTCCAGCACATGGGATTTTCATTATCTTCAGAATACTCAGCAGGGTCTGCTCTAATTAAATATGGAACAGAGCTGGGCTACATTTCAGTTCTCCAGTTATTAAAAATTTTACTTCCATCTCTGAAATTGTGAAAGGTTTGCTGGTAAGACTTGGACTATGGAAATTTTGGGGTTTAAATGCACTTCCAGATTCCAGAGGGTCAGATACAAAAGAACACTAAGATTTTGCTGAATTGTGTTAAAAATAAGAAAAGTCACAGATGTAGAGAGGAATTCTAAATCTCATTTAATATCTAGTATTTAAGAACTAATAAGATAAAATATCATTAACAACACAAAGTTACCAATAATAACCTTACACATGCAAGAAACGCAGAATGAAATACTATAAATGCTGAAAATCACTCATATGAAACCAACAAAAAGTGCAAGATCCTCAACTAATATATGAGAACAATTCTCAGAAAAAAATAATAATCAGAGGACCTTGCTAGTTTCTGTCTGCTGAACTGCTGACCCAATAACATTCAGCATGATTATCAGAGTACAAGTCATGCAGAAAAGCAAAACAAATTAATGGTCTTATAAGTTATTTCACACTATCCTGCCCATTTCAACAATGTCAGAGCAGGTCCAGTGCTACTTGCAAAACAGTCTTTAATAAACACAGTTTAAGACTCAGCTAGAACAGAAAACCCAACAATTACACCAGAAAACATATTTTAAATCTAATTTGTTTTGTAAAGAATTTATTACAGCCTCATGGAGAGGGCACTTGTCTTACTGCCACGCCAAACTCACAGCTTTGCTGCAAGACCTTGGGAAGCTGCTTCACACCTCCCCACCATTGTTTCTCTCAGCATCTTCCATTCATTCTCTGTTAGGACAGGGAACACCCCAGGGCTGGAATGCTTTCACGTGCTTGTACAGCATCTCCCATAAAAAAAACCCCTATCTTACTTGAGCCTGCAAACACTACTGCAGCACAAAGTGAAAAAATATTAACACACTGCTGTGCAGGTAAGTTCAACCTGCCAAAGAGCTAAACAGCAAATTGTGATTAAAAAAAACCCTAAAATCTTACATGGTATGTGTTTGAAAAACTGTTAGAACAGCAATTTGAGTTAAATTGCTTTCCCTCTTAATCACTCTTTTCTATTTGTTTATTTAGTAGGTTGCAAATCCAGAGGATGGGTCCTACTTCTCATCATGTCAGCATCATCAGTGTTTGATGACCATTCAAAACTGACCAAAGTTTTAGAATTCAGCTTTCATTCAAATATTTTTCCCCTCTCTTTCACCACTGTAAATCTCAATTTTGTATTTCGGTAGGAAGAGATATCTAACATGTGAATGTCCTTTGTATAGGCTGGGAGAGAAAATAAATACTTCCAGGTGCTTATTTCAAAAAGAATTAAGCATTTTAGGCCAACATGCAATATCGACTAGCATGACTTCCAAATAAATGAAATTATCCCTTTTTGTTCGGTCTGACTTTTTGGTTTTGCATCTGGACTGAAAAGCCCAACACTTTCCAAGATATAAAGATTTTATCATGTTATTTTACATCAGCTGGAAAAACAAAAGAGCTGAGAAAGTAACAAGAGCATAATGTTTACAAAAGAAATATGTTAGTTCCAGTTGCTCTTCATATTAATGAAAAATAACAAGTTCATTTCTTGAAACAGAGTGGAATTCGTGAGAAGTTTTCAAATTATTCCACATTATGTAAAAGAAAACAATAGAAATGTGACAAAAGGTCTGCTGACACTGCACAGAAATGCAGAGTGTTAATCACATAACAATGGCCTACACAACAGACACTGTGTAATAAGAAATCTAAAACACAAAATGTATGTTGCATCTATTAACATGGTCAAAGAAAGCAGTATAGACTTGACGTATTGTACAAATTTAAACTGCTGAAAAGTAAAGATGTATTTATATTTTAGGAAGCATCTTCCCATTTATCTTAAAAATCTGAATATGTATTTACTCCTTAGACCAAACCATCAATTAATTTTAAATAGGTATACATTTTGCACACATTCGCATTCTAATTCAGAGGAGCAGTCTGGAGAATTTTTACTGAAGGAAGCTGTGTCAGTGGGACACTACATGTTATTAGGAGTATCCATTCAGTTGGGGATTTTCTACTACACAACTTCCAAGTTCATTATAAAACTAAAATTGAGGATGTTCTGAGGTATGTTTTAAAATGAAGTAATAATAACTGCTTGAGCCACTGGCATAACTGTTATCTTTTCCTGTAGATACAAAAAAGAGAAGTATTTCTTTTTTATTTTTCTCTAAAATAGTGGAAAGGAAACCAGGCATCTTTCCCGTGCTAAACATCCACATTCTCATTACCATGAGTAAGAGCCAAAGCAAAGTAACAACCAGCAGCATTAGCAATAAGCCTCAGAATCACAGAACCATTTGCCTCTGACTTAATTAGTTTCTTGTGTAAGAATTAAATTGTATTTTTCCTCACAGAAGAATGTCTTTCTCAATTTTATTGCAGTCTGATATTAGTATTCAAATCCAGCAACCCCTCCTGGGCACAGCAGAATTACTCCTTTTATTTCAGCACGAGAAAACACAATGCAGCCTCTAAGTGTATATGTTCAGTGGGAGAGGGAAGATAGCTTCAAATAAGTCAGAGAACAATACTGTAATATTATAGTCCACAATAACGTTAATATTTAAGACAAACATAAAGAAAACTTGCTAAGATACAGACTCTGCTCAAAGGATCTGCCCTTTTGTTTTGCAGCTTTACCCATCTAAGCTGTCACAGCTCACCTGTGAGTAGGGTGATGTGTTCAGGTGCATTCCTGCACCACCCAGGTCACAGAGCCTGTGGCAGGAGCTCTCAGCCAGGGGACACAGGGCACTGGGACCCAAAGGCTGCACACAGACTGAGTCTGAAGCAGCTGCATTTCTACTCCATGAACTGAAACATGGTCCCACTGTCCACTCTGACATTCTTAGCGTATTCTTCAAACAACCTTTACTACACAACAGCTCTTAAATTATTTGGCTGGAATTTTCCCCATATTAAACACAATAATGAAACTTTGACATCTGCAATTTTTGTCAACCCTTCTGTAGCTTCTTCCATGTGTAAAACTGTTTTGTTGTAACTTCATGCAAGTTATTTTCTGGCTATTACAACATACAAGAAACATGATACATTTGAACATGGAAATTGCACTTCGTATATTAAACCATCACCTTTTTCCTCATGAGCTCCATCAAGTATCTTGGCTACTTTTTTCTTAATAAGTAGTCTTTCATGATGAAATATATGCAGAAATATATGCTCAAGATTAAAAAGGATCATTAATTATCAAATTCTCAATTATCAATTTATCAATGAAGTCCCCCAAAGTGCCTCTCCCAAGAAACCAGGACATATGAATCCTGCTGTACCCACATTGCTGCCCATTAGTGACTGTTCCAATGTAATTACTACACTTTCTCAAACACAACTACTACTTCTTTGAAAGGGGAACTGGATACAACATGTCAAGCAAAAGGAAGAATCAAAGAGTTAATCAAAGAATGCATTAGCAAGTAATAGCTTTGTACCCCTGTTATGAGCATGATCAGAAAACAAGCTAAGCAAAGAAAACAGAAAATCTGTAAGAACAGGGAACAAGCCTCACTCACAGAATAAGACCATTATAATAAACTGCAACCATCAACACATAACTCGAGATGATTTAGGCCCAATTTTCAGGAGATGTGGTATTGACCCAGGGAAAATCTGTCATTTAATGGTTGGCTGCCCACAGCATGCACAAGTGAATTATACCAATGCTTCAGTGCATTTGCTAAGTGCTTGCATGGAAAAAACTGTTGGAATGCTTTTATTTGAGAATATGAATTATAGGATTAATACAAGGCCAAGAAAACAACAGCAAATCTAACAATCAGGCTCCTGTGACATCAGGCAGACTAACTGGCAGTTCTTCAAGGCATTGGCCAGTTTTGGCAGTCCATAAACACCCAAATATTCAGCCCTTGTTGCCAGCTTTGGCTGTGAGGAATAAGAACAATCCTAAGGAGTTCCATTACAACTGTCAGGATGCTGATTCTAGACAGACTCATGTAATATAAACTTACCCAGTTCCACCTCCAGAAACAAAACACAGCTTGAACTCAGAGAAGTTATTCTCAAAATATGTTGAAGATGAAAAACTGACACCGTTGTCACCACAAAATCCAGTTTGATATATAGGGTAATGGAAGGGAATCTCAGTACTCCCACCATCAAACTGCCCCATCCCTAATGTGTTCAGCTGAATTCACTTGGCAAATACAAACTGTACTTGGACATTAAGATTGCTGCATTGATAAACCTGGAAGTAATTTAAGGACTGTCTTTGTAAAACACGGGTATAACAGAAACTGCTCAATGAATGTGGTCTAAATGTTAATGACAATTAAATCAACAACTTTGTGCCTTCTGGGAGCAACCATTTTACTATGCCATTATCCATCACATTCCTTTTAATTTTTTACCTTTAGAATGTCTGACAAAATGTTGTAATATAGAAAACTCATCAAAGAGTCAGGTCCCACATACTACTGTTTTCAGGAAGTGTAGAACTAAGATACTTCCTATTTCTCCAAGAAGTTGGGTATTTTACATAATATTTCAGTCATACTATGTTTGGTCTGACATTTTCCCCTACAGCAGCTTGTGTTTGATATTTATAAACAGTGAAAAAGAACTGCTGATTTCGAGAGGTTAAATGTTTACAATTACAGCCTTGTTTTTCTAGCAGGAGGTGGGGAAATGCAGTCATTTCAAAAGAAACAGCTTTGGGAATACTGGAAACATTGGGGTTGGAAAGGTCCTCTAGTCCAACCTCAGGCTCAAAACAGGGTCAGAACTCAATTCCTATCACATTGTTCAAAAAGGGGCATTTTGTAAATAAGCAAACTGTTTAACCTACTTGACTACCATAAATAGAAACATATATTGATGTAATTGCTGATTATTTTAAAGCATAACTACAAGGCAAATTTTAGGTTGTTTAATTTTTAACTGCACATTCTGAGATCAAGATATTTTTTAATTGCTTGTACATTTATCTTAAGTTCTGAATTCCCAGGGGTTTTAGTATTTACCTTGTAAAGGATTTATTTTCACAAGTAACTGGTATCTGTTGCTATTCTTTTTATAAAGATGTTATAAATAATATTTTCTTGAAATATTTGTATGTATTTACAGGAACACACAACGTAGGATGATAAAAACTGTAAATGATAACGAAACAAATAATAAAGCTTTAGAAAAATGAGGAGGTGTTTAATGTTATAGTTGAAACATATGCAACTAATCCAGATAAATTGAGTCTACAGTACATTAGAGTGTCTGAGAAATGTTTCCTTCTGAATAGTGGTCACTGAGTATTTAGAGCCAGCCTGGAGGAGCCATTAAGCACAATAACTCCAGAGGAATTTAGATCAGAGGACTAAGACCCTTCATATCCCCTGAAACGTGCAAATTCATGAACATTAACCAGGATATGTGACAGTCTCCAAAATTTCTATTTAACCAGACAATTCCAAGGGAGTTTTGTGATTTTAACAGATGCAGTCTGTTTTTACAACTGCTCAGTCGTGAAAATCTGAAGTCCAGAACCATACTTTGAAGAACTGAATACTTAGGCAAACCAAAAGGCAGCACAGCAACTGTGAAGAACCTTGGACTCACCTAATCCAAATTTTTGTTTATCATACTTCCAGCTTGTCAAATAAGACTGTGATGAAAGGCTGAAAGATATTTTTGGAATGTTATTCTATCATTTGTTTTAAAAATTCATGTGTTTACAAGCTATTAATGTATTTAAAGATCCACTGTGTTAAGCTTTCAGCAATACTTAGAGGATCCAATTAAGTTTGTACTCAATTTTAATTTAAGCATGGCAGGTCTGTAATTTTTTTAATTGCTATTATGCTGCCTGTTTACTCATGAATTTGCTGAAGGTGCCACAGAAGATACTGAGGCAAGTATTTTAGTAATTATTCTAATTATACTAGTTTTTATTTTATGGGTAGAATAAATATTACCGTGAATTTCTTATTGTAGTTATTTAAAGTTGTCTTCCTCTGGCATGAATACTGAGACACCTTCATTGCAGTAAATGCTGGCAGTTCCAATTCAGGCATATTCAGAGGGGGAGGTTGGCATTGCTCCTAACAAGGGTAAAAAAAAGAGAAGCTAGTGACACACATGGCAAATAGCTTAAAAATACAAACACCTATTGCATTGCAGTATCCAAAAGCCACAGGGAAAGGGTTCAATGATAACAAAAATAAAAAAATATTATGAAGATACATAAAAATAATTTCATACCAATAATGGAATGATGAGCCCTTTTTGCCCTGTACCAAATCACACAGACAAAAGGCTACAGGCTAGCAAACCCAGAAGCACGTGTATATCTTCATATCCACACCCCCAATTATCATTTCATGCTTAATTCCCTTCTTATTTGCTATAAAGTAGTTAAATAACAGTATTCACACACACACAAGATATTTTCTTGCACAACTGAAGGAGCAATGAATTATATGGTGGTTTTCATAGCACATCCTGAAAGGAAGAAAGCTATTTTATGTCTAAGATCAGTCTTGGGAATAACCAAATGGGTTTCAGTCAGGACAACACCGCAACTCATCCAATTAATTCACAACATTCGTGAATTATATTTTTAAATCATATAAACCATGATTGATTAGTGCTAATATGCTGCTTGAAATGATAGTGCCAGCTGCAAAGACTGTGAGCAGGCAGAATGTTACTGAATAGAATAAAGAATAAACTGTTACCTTCAGTGGGACACAGACACACAAAGAACAAGAGCCCTACATGCAGCACTAGCTGGTACTGTGGAGCAGGGCAAAACCAATGCAGAAAATCTGTGCATTTAAGAGTGTGATAGATTGGATATAAACATCCTATTCCTGCCTTAGTAGAGATATTTGAGAATTTTCCTCATCAGTAAGAATTATGCATTTAGTTAACTGGACTTGATTCCATATAACAGAAGAAATTCTGGATAGAAATTAACAGCAAAAACATCTGGCAAACAATAATTACTACAGTCTGATTTTCAGGGAATATTATGATGCCTGCATGTGAACTATGGAAATGATCTATCAGCAGCAGAACATAAACGAAATTGATACTGCTTTTTGGTGGGAAAACCAGATGGGAAAGAAATTGTTTCTGGAGATTACAGGGCAAACCTAAACTTCCATCAATAGCAATTACAATGTAGAACAAGGGATCCTGAAAACTCATTACATCAAAATAATTTCTAGTACTGGGAAGAAACAACTACAAATAAGAGAAAATGAAAAAATGTAAGTATTAAAAATTCCTTTTTTTTAATAACTCTACATTAAAATGAAATTGCAGCACACTGCACAGGGGCAACCACCAAAAAATATCCAAATGTGTAGGTTACTCAATCATTAGAGCTAGTCAGAGTTTCTACCCCACATCCAGGCTGCAGTGAATGTCACTTGCTACTCTTACACAGTGACATTTTCCACATGGCATAAGCAGGAGAAACAGCCTTTACCACTAGCATCAATTTGCAAAAGAGACAGACTTGGTTGCAGAATTAATCTTGTGGGGGACTACTTTGCCCTTTGTCAAATTATTTTGCAGCACACCAAGAAGTATAATGACATAGGGAAATAACAGGAAGAAAATGAAGCAGCAGAGAATGAAGTGCAGAGACATCCAGCCAGCAGCTCTGTAGAGCCCAGGCAGCATTGACCACATAATAAAGTCCTCTGATATCCAGCATTTTATGAAGAGAAGGCAGACAGTTCATAAGTTTCATTTTTATTTCCTGAGAAACTCTGACTGTCAGTATGAAGGATTTCTTCCATTACTTACAGCCTCTCTCTTTCACAATGAAACAGAGTGAGATACTCCAGAAAATGTTAAATATGTTTCCTTGACACATGATAAGACAAAGGATCAAAAGATGGCAGTTTTTTTCCCTAACATGGAGAAAAACCCTTTGTTCAAACAAATAGATTTCTCTTTTCCTTTCTAGGAAAAACAAAAACCAAAAAAGAAAACAAAACCAAAAAAAACCCCACAAAAAACGTAATTAACTAATATCTTGTAGGTTCTGACTGAGGAAAGGCAGAAGACATGCAGTCACAGTACAGTTCTTAAGGCTGCTGAGTGTGCAGCAACCCTTGCAGATCTCTTCCTCCCTTTCTATCCCTCTGAAAGCCTCCCCTCTGCCTCTTTCTCTTCCATAACCCAGGAAATATCAGCACTTTCTAGCACTTGTGTACCTATTAATGTCCCTGTCCTGCTATTGTCAAGGATACCCATCTGCTTGTGGTAGGAAAGGTGGCTCTGGATAAGGGCTGACCTTGGTCACAGAAATATTTTGCTTCTTTTTTAAAGCAGATATTAGGTTACCATATTTCCAAAGCTTATTAAACTAAATGATGGCTACTAACCCTAAAAGTCAGCTGTGACAGAATGAATTAATAATAATTCTGTCCATCTTAAATCTGGTCAACCAATCTTTCATTCTCTATAAATCACTAACATCAGAGCATCTCTTGCACCATTCAGTACCACAGAAAGAATGTACTTAAATGACAATTGTAATTAAAATGTTAGCTAATGGTCTGTAACTCTGACTTTATTCCTCTTGTTTTGCATGGGGAAGGGCATTTCTTTTTACTAGTATAGTAAAACAAATGTCCTGAATGAAGAATAACCTTCCAAATAGGCTATGATAGGATCTGAAAGATGAAATCTTACTGCTATTGATATTAACGGGAACTTGACCACAAAATTACATGGGGATGAAATTTCACCCAAAACATTCCCCCACTGCAATCCATTCCTTTTACTTCAAAACCTTCATGATGTAGCTTGAGTTCAAGGTTTGTTAATCCACTTTCATTTCACATTTTACAAGTCGGACATAACGAAACAAATTTGTCTTCAGTGAAATTCCAATTAAATTACATTATGTATGAGTTTGGTCTAGTACTTAAAAAGAAAATTAACCTTTACTTCAATCTTTCCTCATTTCTCAAGGCAGAAAAAAGAATTAGCATGGTGACACTGCAACAATAAAATTATTTTTAAATTTGCTACACTCTTAAAATTCTTGTTTTCTCTTTGTTTCCTTTACAAAATGTTTATTACTTTAGAGCAACTATATAATTAAGATTAGTTTTAACTATAAGCTTTAAAAATAACAGTATAGCTGTCACTGGCTTCCTTATTGTACTCTACATTTATTAGCAGGAAATCTTTATGTTTCAATAAAAACAGAATCTTTTACTTGCAGAGCCAGTCTCAAAGTAGAATAATGATCTCCTGACAGTGCTGATACCTTTTTCAGAAGTTTATGCTCCACCAATATTCCAAAAGGAGTTTTATATAAAACTAAGGCTGTTATCTTCTCATTGACATAAAAAAAAAAAATTATTGGAAGAATCTTGGAGAAAGACCAAGGCGTTTTTTGCTTTGGAAAGAAGTAAGATTTATGAAAACATGTTTTCTGAGCTATCTGAATCTATAGGTCTGCTCATACTGCTGAAATTAAGATTGTACACAAAAGGTAATTTTGTTTACTTCCAATACTGATGTGAAACTCTCAGGAAGGTTCACAGGATTTTGTTAATGGTTTTGATGCATTACTTGTTTAGAGAACTTCTTTGCATTTCCTGTATTTATATTTTTATGGCCTATAAGATAAAATAAAGCAGTAGTACAAGCTTCCTTTTGTTGTTTTTATTTTTTTCTTTTAGTATTAATTTCTTTGGTGTATTCTCCCTCCAGCAGATCCACTGAAAAATGTTACAAATGTATTGCAAGAATATATCCTTGGAAGGATTTCAAATATAAACACACATTCTGTCATGGAATCATGCTGAGTCTGAGAGCGACAGCTCCATCTGGTGTATTCACTCCCCCCTCTCCCCCAACCCAAACTGTTATTAAACAGTAATTCTTATATGTAAAATCCTGGAAAATATTCTCTGGCAATGAAAATGCAATATGACTAGAAAAAAATAATCAGGAGCTAGAGTTTTTCTTGGGAAAGGATTGTATTTATGAATCATCCTTCATAATCCAAATACCAAAATGAAGAAGCAGCAAACAGCGCAATGTTGCTGTTAAATATTCAGGCATTCTGTGCCTCAAAGGAAGGCACATGCTGCACATCCTGCCATGGTCCCAGTGTGGTCACAGTTCACACAGAGCCTAATTCAGACTCTCAGGAATCAGCAGGAATCCCTCACTTCCCTTCAGAGAGCTTTAGATCAGACCTGTATCTCTCTTGACATTTGAATTCATTTCTCTGCTGGTGCGCATTAAACCCATCCCCGCGAGGCTCGGGCGGAGCAGGACGAGGGAGCAGCTTCATGCAGCTGCAGAGCTGGGTCTGTTTCATGGCTCAGTGGCACAAGCTGGGTACAGCACGCCTGGCATCCCCACCAAACCCCCCCACTCAGTCTGTGCCGGGGTACTGAGTACCACTGCTGCTCACTATGCTCCAATCTGAGAAATTAGCAGATAATTTGTCAGACATAGATCAGAGGAAGACATCATCATACATTGCTGCAAGGTCAAACACTATGCATCAAATCATCAGCCTGCCATTTACAATATCCTCTGATTCTCAGCTTCCATTGAGAGATAATAGAATATAATAAAACATTTTTTTTCTCTTAGCACAATGTTACTTTATGGTGCTAAGTCTGTAAACATCCACAGACTACTTCAGTCTTTTCACAAGTCCTTCAAGGGCCCAGCTGTTAGCTGGTCACCTTGCAACAGCAGAAGCTGTAATGGTTTTCCATTGTTTTGAGAAGGCCAGGTATTCCATCAACAGCCCATTGAAGTGCACTTCTCTCAGTGGGATATTTGCCATGCTATTGATGTATCTGAACAAATACCACAAGTACCAGAGCACCAACAAGTGCCTCATTGATGGATATTGCAGAGGAGCTGGGGCTGTTCAGCCTCTTAAGGTTCCAGGAAGGCCTAATAGCAGCTTCCCAGTAATTAAAGGGGCTACGGGAGAGCTGGGGAGAGACTTGTTAAAAGGGCACCGTGACTGGACAGGGTGCAATGGCTTTACACCAACTGGGGAAATTTGGATTAGAAATACAGAAGAAATTATTTTCTGTGAGGTGGTGAGGCACTGGAACAGGTTTTCCAGAGAAGCTGTGGCTGCCCCATCCCTGGAAGTGTTCAAGACCAGGCTGAATGGGACTTGGAGCAACCTGATCTAGTGGAAGGTGTCCCTGCCCAGTGGAAGCTGGATGATCTCTAAGGTCCCTTCCAGCCCAAACCATTCTGTATTACCAGTTTGTAACCTGTGATGACACAGTGACTCAGCACTAGCAGAAACTGATAAAGGTACGAAAGGTGTGTTTAATCTGTTAAAACTGTGTGAATTACTCATATAAATTTCACAGAAAAAAAAAATTGAAATTCAAAAATAACAACACAACACAATTATATACATTTTAGGTCAATAAATAAATAAAATTACAGCTAGAATATCACTGTATTGACACTGCAGGATCTGTCTTACCATGAGACGGTATTTCATTTCTGAGTCAACTGGTCTTCCTGCTTCCATGCAGGCTGTAAACCAGGAGATGTCCAATAGTTCAAACCTAGAGCTGTCCCCCACAGCCTGTCCTTTCAGCCAGTCCAGCACCTCCAAGTAAGAGTTGTTCTCAGCCACAATATGAGTGACAGAGTCACTGTCAAGAAGTACACAAAAAGTTCTTTGTTTTTTTTTTCACTGAATCCAACTGTACACAGATACAGAGCTGTTATTTCCATATTTACTTACCATCCACTTCCTGAAAATTGTAGTGTATGTTGAACGTTAGGATGTGGGAAGCACTTAAGTTTTCATATCACCATATATTTATTCCGGTCACTGACTCTGCCTTGAGGAAAGACTATAGTCTGACAGCTCCTGTAAGTGCAGCATTTTCTTTCCTGAAGGATCATTTACCTTCCATAGACACTAACCTAACACACGTTCTTTGCCATTCTAAAAATGTCTAGCTTATACAAGCAGTACCATAATTAAAAGGCTCTTCCCAATATTTCTCATCAAGGAGTGAAAGCTTTGCAACATTAAAACGTCAGTTAACAATAATTATCTAAAACTTTACAACTAGTAGTACCTTTCTGGATACTTAAGTTATCTGTACTTGTATGAAACTGTTTATTACATATGGCATTGCCAAATGTTCATGAATTAAACCTTGTGAACTATGTGCTCCTTCTAAACACCATTTCCTTGCTGATAAGACAGTTTAACAAAACTGATGGTTTATTTAATACAAAATTTACAGCTAGAATTGTTAACCAATACATTATATGGTGTACATTGCTTAAAAATACAATAGCACAAATGTTATTGCAGTAAATTTCAGTTTTTGTACTAGAACAACATTGGAAAGGACCACCTGATTAAAAGGTGAACCTTTTAAAGATTAAAAAGATACACTCCTTTATCCATCCCAGGAAAATAATGGACAGGGACAAAGTCATGTTTCAACAAAAGATTACTTGCATGCTTAGGATGATCAGTAAGTTTTTATCTAGTCTGCTGATGTTTCTCAGCAAGTAGAGAGAAACACAAACTTGGTAGGAAATTTTCAATTATGCTGAGTATTGCTGCTCTCTATGCATTCCAGGAGGGTGCTGTCACTCACACAAAACACGTGAGAGAAAGGAGAAAATTCTTCATTTCCATCAACTTGTAGGACTTAATTATCTAGAAAATATATTCCAACATTAACTTCTATCAGGCAACAGATTGCTAAACTCCTTGCAGGAAAGGCAGTGTCACTATTTTTACAGAAGGAAAGCTAGAGTAGGAACATAGATTGTCTTGATGGCAGCTACATCCATTTGAAAGTCTCTGACTTTCTGCTAGGCCACGATGGTGACAGCCTTCTGCATATACAGTAAATTTCCAATGGACCTGACAGATTGCTCTGCAGCCCCTCTGCAACACTGGAGAAGCTGAGCCATCAGCCTGTTGATGCAGAGAGGACACCACTGGTGGAGATTGCTGGTTAGCATGGACTTCAAAACATGATGTGTGCTGCATAACTTCTCAAAGCAAATTACCTCCCAGTAAACCAAGAAAGTCCCTTGGCCTATCTCTGTGATCCTTATTCAAATGAGTATGCACCAATTTCATTAAGTTATGAAATCACAATTACAAATAGTGGAATCCTTCCATAGAAAACTGGAGTATCAAATAACTCTCCAATGCAAAAAATAGACTGTATTTTTGAGCTATAAGAAAGGTACTGAAAGGACTGTGCTTCAGAAATTAGTTTCATGCTACAGCATAATTTTTTTTTCTTCATATAGTGGAACTTGCAGAGCAGAGTCCATTGAAAAATATTAAGTCCCAATTTATTTTTTTCTGAAATATTACAAACACAGATTAAGTGAATCCTCATGAAATACTGCTGGGTTTATTACTATTTAGCCCTGCTAGGTCTTACTTTAATTAAACTGTCACACTTTATATTTGAGTTAAAAAAATAAAAATCACAAAAACAGTTAGAGACATAGAACTTCTGCTTCCTGTGGTTTATTTCACTTCATATAAAATATTCATATGTTATGTATTTGTACCAAGTTGCAGAGCTGGGAACTTTGCCATAACTATGCTCACAGCAGCAGTTTGGCTGCTGTGCTCCAGTTTCCTCTCATACCTGTACAGCTGTGCTGGTTTCTTGGCACAGAACATAACAAATGTAGCATTTCCTCTGGCATTTTCAAAAGCAAAAATCAACAGTTAAACAGTTTTGTTTTATCCAGTAGCAGTTAAGCTGAAATTAAACATAACACCTGCCTCATAAAACTTACAGAAAGTCTGAAATTCTGGCAATAAATACCTGTGTGTCAAAGCAGCCCAGATAAAGCATTTACACAGTCCTCCACGGATTATCAGTGTAGGATCCAGAACTGCAACCTGCATTTCTTTTTTCCCCAAGAATTCAATTATTTTTGTATCTGATGCTAGTTGCCTACTTCTGTTCAATACCTGCTTGTACCTTGCTTTACAAATTATTTCACCCTCCCTTCTTCCTCAGACTTTCAAAGTTGATGGAATTGAAAAAAGTCTGTGCAAATAAGCTTTTATAGGGAGGACCCAGTTGTATACTGTCTTTGTACAGGTCCAGAGAAATGATCAATACTTGGCTTTCCCCTAGCTTTTCAGAGAACCTATATAAGGATGCAGCTTTTGGAAAACTGCATAATGACATAAATAGCCCTTATGTAAAGCACTGTTTGGAGGAAGGCTTCCTTCAGAATGAGTTGTTTTACTGAAACCAGATAAACCTGAATCTGGAGTATGCTCTCACTTGCCAATGCCACATCTGTGGTATTTTACTCCTAAGATTTTTCCCCAGTGCTCTTCCAGATTGTACCAAAGCCATAACTTTGAGACTCACACCAGGGTAAAAAAGTTAAGTACTATAATACCAGAGATGATGTAGAAAAATACCCCCCTCAACCCATCACAGTTTCCATTCCCTTTATTTTTCAAAATTGACCATTAAATTCTGATCAATCTTAACCTGATTTCAAAGGAGAAATAAACAACGACTGATTCAGATGAGCTAAAGACACAATTTATATGCAGGCACATGAAAATTGACAGATTTAAGATAAATTAGAAATGCATATTTTAAAAGGGAAAAATTAAAAATTTTGCTAAGTTATGTGTTTTCCCTGCTCTCTTACAGAAGACAATAGAAATAAACCACATACTAAGAACACCCACTGAACTCCTGAAACATATTTATAATGGAAAGAGCCAAGTATATGCACTAAAAACATAGGCAAAAGCTTCAATCACAGTCACTTGTATGACAATATTTATTGAATTAAAATATTTCAAATAGCATTCCTACATGGTATTTCAAAACATAAACATTTTCCTACCTTAGCTCACTTTCTACTCTGAAACCTTTTCTTCTTCCCAGTTCCATCAAAAACATCCTTCTGGTCATCCCCATCTTCCTCTGCATAATAAAAATTACAAAGTTACTGAACTTTATTTCATAACTGCAGGAAAGTTTTGGGGAATGCAACCCTTTCTCTCTCTTCCTCTGGGAGATTACAGCTGGAGCTTTGAACCTGTCCATGACACAAGGTAGAAGTGCTTTCACTTGGGTAAAATAGAGGTAACATGCTTTCTGCCAGGCAACAGCTGTATTTAATGTCACCACCCATTGAAGTAATTTTCTTGTTTCCCCTCTGAAATCAAAAGCAGGTGCTGCACAAGCAGAAACATCACTGGCTCTCTACCAGCTGGGGCTTCTTCAACAGAAATACTCCAGACAGGTGCAAAAATGCTCTCATTCCTTAAAACAGCCATTGCCTTCAAAGACTACCCAAATAGTATTGATCAGCCAAATCATCTCAAAATTTCAACCAGGTCTTCAGCTGATTGAATGGTTCAGATCCACCTTTTTACTTTTAAGCACCCAGTGACCTCCAAAGAGCTACAGAGGAGATTATGGAGGCCATTTACATTCCTCATCCAGAGGAGGAGGTACTGCCCATTGGAGAACTACACCAAAGTTTTTGTCTGTGTGTCATGTTGGATCCCGTTCTGTATCTCCCTGAATTTCTATTAGAGCAAGGTGAGCACAAAGAACCAGATTTGCAGCATCTGCATCTACTTCAGCACAAATCTACTTCAGTGGTAAATACCCCTAATTCCACATCAAGCTGGATTTTTAACACAGCAGAGAATTTGGGTTTTACCAGTCACTCACAACACATCAGAAATGTTATATGTTTTATATGTTACAATTCTCATTGCTCACATTCAGGAGGGGAAGCAAGGTGGAAAAACCCCAAAGTCAGATCTATCAATTGTATTTTCAGTTATTTTCATCACAGATGGATATACAAGTTGAGTTTCAGGAAAATGAGTCAAAACCTGTTTCCTGCAATTATGGCCCCGAGTTTAAAATTA
Organism: Thryothorus ludovicianus; assembly: GCA_013397245.1. Taxonomy (NCBI): domain Eukaryota; kingdom Metazoa; phylum Chordata; class Aves; order Passeriformes; family Certhiidae; genus Thryothorus; species Thryothorus ludovicianus. Next base: position 166,648 of record VZTB01010965.1, read on the forward strand.
AATTTTAAGTGTTGCTAATATTTTCTGAGCCCTATAGCTCTTGCTGCTTCAACTGCATTACTGCAGATATAAAGAAATATTTTTCATCAGAATAGAAACTAACCATCTAAAATTAATATAAAAACTTTCAGCTCTGGGGTCTTCCTGAGGCCATGAAAAAATATATACATAGTGCAGTATATAGATTAGACTGGATTCATTTCTTCCCTTGCCTAGGGATAACCCAGAAGCCAAAATATCTATTCCTCTTTTGGATTTATAACATTAAAATTGTCAAAATAAATCATTTCAAGGTTATTTTGAAATTATATGAGATATTTTCATAGGAACTGGAAAATGGACAAGCTGATTTTAAGAGGCTTAAGCAAAAAAATAGCAGCAAGGAAGGGAAAAAAATAGGAATGGATCTGATGTTAAGGCTGAGAAAGCTTTTTGGCTGTTCCGTGTCTTTTTTCCAGACTACTAACCAACCATTGAACACTGGTCACTCCCCAGTTTATGTCCTTCCTAGGTTTGGTAAAACACTTTATCTCAATCCCTACAAGGAACAATGTATTGGAGAACAGATTCTTTACATATGTTAAACAAAGTTTTATTTTACGTTATAATTAATTCAGTGCTCTAAAACATGTAAATATAATTTTCCCCAGTGTAACATCAATATGCTCAGTGCTAGTAAAATCCTTCTGGCATGAATAACAAGTTATTATTCCTTTGTGTTACTGTTATAGCTCTTAAGCCAGATTTTCGAGGGTATTTAGGTGCCAAAAAACTGCAAACAGAGACCTAGTGGGATTTTCAAAATATCTAAGCAAACTAGGCACTCAGCTCCTTTGGAAATCAATTTCTGGCTTTGAACTTAATGCAAAGAGATTTTCTCTAATAAACACTGTATAATATGTAAAAGTCTTTGCCAATGATGCAATTTCATTAAATGTACCTTCTAAAATTAACAGGATTTCCATGTCCCAGATGAGTGAATTACTTACTTTCGTACATTATTATGTCATAATATTTTTGACAGTACCACAGAAGGTAGAACATGCATTAGAGAGAAAGCAACTACAACAGAGAAAAAGCATGTTTCTTATTTACAACAAAGGAAAAATATCCTGTTATCTGACTCATGACACCACATATGATTCATGGCCTAAAACCGCAGAAACTTGCAGAAATTTTCCATCTCATTGATATGGAATGGAGTCTCATGGAGTTCAGAGTATTTCACATTCCTAGAGGGAAATCTGAACAAACTTTTATGTTCTTGCTGTGGATCACTTTTGCACACTATCAAAGGCAGAGATTAAGAATTCGACACAAATACTGATGGCCATTTAAGCAAACATCTTTCATCACTTGTGATGTGGGTGCCAACAACAGCATCCCAAACTCCTCTGAGGTGCAGAGTACTGATCAACTTCAAAGGGACGTTCTTTGAGAGGGAAAGTGCTGCAAAGTACAGCTCCTCTGAATTTCTGTATTCCCACATGCTTTCATTGCACATTCTTGATTATTGACAGTCTTTCAGTGCCCTGCTGTCATGTGAGCTGCATTGTAAATATTTTATAAAATAGTACTTGTCCATTCATGCAGCTTTCATGAGGAGAATTGTGAAATTTGCATTTAATACACAGCTACAATCTGCTAGCCTTCAGAGAAAGCATCTCTCAAATACCAACAATAAAAATAAGATAAGTGACTGGATGCTTTCTTATTTAACATAGGCTTAACAGCATCTCATGCAGTATTGTTTCACAGTGATTAATTTTCCTAAGCTTTTTCATTAGTAATTTTTCTTCAGCAATTCAGTATTTGCCAATGAACCAATTCATGGAAATTTTTTAATGCTTCTCACATTTGTTTTTGTCTAGATATTCCCATTACTATTCTTCTGTTTGAATTCTGGCTTTCTTGGCTGCTCATTTCCTTTGTCTTTTTCATCTGTTCTACCAATCCCTCAGTGCCTAAAAATCTTGCAGCGGGTGTTTTTCCTGGTTTAAAAATGAATTCTCATACCTTTTTATAATCTGCCAAGCTGCAGCTGGGGAGATTCAGGTTAGACATTAGGAGGAGTTTCCTCACAGAAGGGGTGATTAGGCATAGGAATGAGTGCACAGGGAGGTGGTGGAGTCACCATCCCTGGAGGTGTTTAAGGAAAGACTGGATGTGGCACTTGGTGTCGTGTCTGGCTGACAAGGCGGTGTTCAGTCAAAGGTGGGACTCCATGGCAGAGGTATTTTCCAGCCAAATTGATTCTGTGATGGTTTTATTCTTTAAGCCACTGGAATATTTTTTAGGGACAGTTCTTAGTTATAGGTGCTTGAATTAGTCCCATCAAAAATTATAAATTCCATAAGGACCCATATGACCAAAAATTTCAAAAAACTTATTAAAATATGAGATGCTTTGAATGTACTCACTTGGACGTATGATGCTCTCTAGCATACAAAGTGGACTTAGCACACAAAATTTTGTAGCTGATGTCATCAAATGTACACTATTTCTGATACATATGGTCAAAATACCTGGTTATCTTTGAGGGCTTTTTATCATACCTAATTAAAAAATGAAAATCTGAGTAAAAAGAATTTGACAACATCTCTCAAATCATACCAAGATAATAACAGCTTATTCAATTTAGTGCATACACAGGCATTCTAGAAAGGGTTGGTTTTTTTCTGAGTCCTTTCTGCAGAAGCTAAGGAAGAGAAATATCATAGTTCTGAATAATTAAATAGAGCAATAGGGTTCTCCCTTACAGCATAGGAAAAAGTAATTGGTGACAAATCCTAGCAGGAGCTCTTTCCTACTCACATCAATATGCCTATATTCCCTGGAAACTATTATTTTCACTCATCCTTCAGTCTCTCTGTTCAGTAACAAGGTTTACAATTGTTCTCTTTAGTTACTCTGTGTACGGTAGTTGCTTCTCCTTGTGGTTGTTATTGGACTATTCTTTGATTTTTGTGCTGGTACATCAATGGTTTTCTTTATACTTTAGTCTCATGAGAGCCTTGTGAACCTTTAGCAACAAGCAGAGATATATCTGCATAATCCCATCAATATACATGGCCAGGCAGCTCCTTTGACAGTTACACATCTCTTCCAAGCATAGTTTACAAAGGTAAATCTGCCTGGATTTTGAGCAGCATTTATTTAGCTGGTCCCATTTATCTCACTGCTAGTATTAAAGGCATTTCTATTAACTAAGAAATACCAAGGAGTCTTCCAGAGATGAGAAGCTATACAAACAGGGTTGCACAGTCTAAATTTAGGCAGCTGTACATATTATTTATCTCAACAAACGTCTCAAAAACATTTCTTCTCTGGGAATTTCAGAAACTTCTTATATAATCATATAATAGTAGAAATAAACACTTAAATCATAACAAAATTATAATGCTGTTATAATAATAGTTCTTATCACTCTTTATCTATAAAGAATATTTATGTCCTCTTCTGCTCCTCTAGTAGGACACTGCACATAAAACATCTAAATTGTTCATACATCTTCTTTTATTTAGTTGTTATAATAGTTACTGGGTGGTAGAATTGATGCACCTTGCAGTGACACTGCAGCATTTCCAGACCTACTTATATTACACAGTATGTGTAAGATTTATGCCTTCTGCATTTACAGGTAGCAAAGCATGATGCATTTAATAAAGATAGATGTACCTAAGCCAAAATAATGAAAACTGGGAAAAAGCTATTGCCATGATTCATAGAAATCTTTCAACTCTAGTTTCAGTTTTGAGCAGTGCAGGAAAGTTCCCACATCATCAAGCTGACAAGATAATCTGGCCAAGTAACATAAAAGAGAGAAGTAGGAATAAATATCATAGTAAATGCTGTTGCAAAGGGAAGAAAAACTTCTGAATAATATTAGAGAAAATGTCCCCTTCTTAAGAGTTTATGTGAGTCAAATCAAGATAAATTTTATCTCAGTTTTTGCTTATTGAGAAAAAGCAACAGGCAGCACCTAACAGCATGGTGAGTCCTGTCAGAGCTCTTTCTGCACACTCCACTGAAAAAAGCTGCAGGAAAAAGTCAGAGCCAGCATCAGAGAAGCTGAAGGAATTGCTGATGAGGATTAGACACATCTTTGTGTTATCTACAGAGAGAAAACAAAACAGATGTTCATCCAAGTGATGTGTTGTGAACTTTGCAGTTGATGGAAAAATCAATCAGAAGACTTTTTTTCATCCTAGAAACTTGAACTGAAGTAAGCTGAAAAGCAGAGTGGAAAGGAGCAGAATTCTCACCTTTTTAATTTATTGAGGTGCAGTGTTCCACTAATGCAGAACTAATTACAGCAGAAGTAACCTAGCTGGGTAATTAATTCATAGCAGAAAATTTTAGCATCAGGCAGCAGAATTTTTTAACACAGAACAGCTCTTGACACAGTTTCCACAAAAAGCATACTTTCCATTTCTTAATGACTTCACCTAATAATTTGGCAGCTGCCTGGAGTATCACAAAATACTTAAATTTTGTTTTTATTTTGCAGTGTGGGTTTGATGACTCTACCTTTAATTACAACGAAATTTAATTTATTTCCAACTACATAAAAAATTATTTCTGCAAGCTATGAGCAATTCTTTTCCCAGGCTATCTCAAGGTTTACTTTCATTGTTTCATCTTGCAGAAAACTTAATATTACTAAGTCAATTCAAAATCACAATAGCCTCAGGGTAGCACTGCATGTTCACTTAGCAGTGAACATGTGTTGGCCAATCTTCATAACAAAAAACACTGTCTGTAGAACATTTTTGGAAAAGGCAGCCCTTAGAGTCATCTGACTCTGTAAATGATAGGTGCAAGTCTCATGCCATTATTTTATGATGCACACCTCCTTATTAGAGAATTCCATCACAAGCTTTAACACAGTTTTATGTTTTTCAAAGACACATAGTGCAATTGCACCTAACTGAGGTAGTTACTTCATGAGCTTTTCTCCTCTTTCCTGTGTTTTCTGCTGCAGAGAGGATTCAGTTTTAAGAAATGGAAGTTAATTTTCTTCTACATAACAAGTCAGTTTCAACATAGTATTACATAACTATTAATCAACCTGGTAATTCAATATTTAAGTGACAAATCAAAAGAACACACCACAATACAGAATTTCACCAGAAAACTTCAATGTCTTTCCTCCCATAAGGTTTCCAATATCCTTCTGCTTTTCTGCTCCTCTTCTAAACTAATTATTATTGTGTATTATGAAGCATGACAGCTGGAAGGTTGTAAAGCAGGTAAACATATCTGAAAAAGCTGTTCTGTTACAATTTACTCAAAAATTTACTAAAAATACATGCTATTTTTAGTCACTTTGCACTTTGTGATGTTATTAAGGACACAATTCAATATCATAGTTTTCTTTTGCTCTTGGCAGATCATTATGAGGTTTACAATGCACTTGAATTCAAAATGTCAGCTACACAAACATTAAAAACAAAATAGCGCTAATTTTCCTGTGCAACTGTGTTATTTTACAAAGATGTAAAATTAGGATAAGTTAGAGAAGGGTCTGCATCCTGAGACTGTTCTGTGGGTATGAACAGCAAGTACCAGTAGATCCCAAAATTATTTTATAGCCAAGAAATGGTATTTTGAAAAGTTAGGTGCATACATATTTGCAAAAAATGGCCAGCTCATTTCCTGATAATCTGGGCTGCCCTTCTGCAAGTTTGAGTCAAACACCAGAGAGAGAAGTCACACAAACCTAGAGCTCAATATTTCAGTGTTCAAAGCAACTGGGTAAAATAGGAGAATTTGGAGACAATCTCCTGTAAGTATTTAGGCCAAACCACCAAGTTACTTACATGAGGCACTGAGGAAAATTGTTCTTTTTCTCTCTTATGGCCTTACCCAACAGCCTGTACTCTACAGACTCATCACACAGAACACCTGAATATCTCAGCATAACATGCACAGCTACTGTACAGGAACCTTCAAAGAACAAGGAAGCCACAACAACATACACAGACTACAGCTTTGACAGCTGTGAGTCAATGTAAATCAAAATCTTGTCAAGAAGTCTGTGGAGGAAGATACTCAAGACAACAGAGCTATGAAAATAATGATAGAAGATGTAGTCATGCTTTCTAATGTATGGGAAAATTATCCAAGATGTCTCTTCTGATTAATAAAATTTTATGTAAACAAAATGGGACATGATATAGAAACGTGTACACAAATTTAATTAAAGAATTGTAAGGGGAGGAGGGTATGTATGTAAGTATCATAATCACTGAACCATGCAGTTAACATTGATAAAATTATATTTTGCTAACAGTATGAGTTTGTATCTACAGAAAATCTGATCATTCCATTATCTTGCGTAGGCATCTAATAAAGTACAAAATGTGCCATATTGCACAACTTGCAGAGGGAAAAATCCATGTATATTTTCATACTTCAGTAAATCCAGAAAATTCTTTGTCACAAGTAATTATATCCACAGTACATCTCTCCTTTTATACAGACTCAATGGCTTCCTGGCTCCTTATTTCACTTGTATATAGCTTATGTGAGTTAAAATGTCCTCTTGAGCCTTTCCTACACAATGTACAAGTGTAAAAAACAAGGAAAGAGGGTGGGATGGGGACAATCATGTAACAGGAGACAGAGAGGGCACACAATTGTGGACAATTATGCTCAGCTTAGATGGCTGGAAAAAAAATGGGTTCAGATCAACTTTTCAAGAGCCATTACTGCTCTGGTTGTAAACAGGGTGGTGGAACGAACCAAACATAAATATTTATTGAATAATACTGGCAAAGGGAGGTTAAAGAAACTACCAAAATAATACTGTAAGAGTGGATGTTTCTGAGAGGGAATAAAAATAAACTCACATTAGAAGGAGGAGGTTTTAGAAGAAATAATATTCTTCACTTTTTAGCAACCATTTAGACATATTCTCATCACTGCTCACTGGTCAAAGTCATGAGACAACGAAACACAAACCCAGCAGCTTTTGTGTGTGATAGGAAGCCTCACACGTGCTCCCCCTGCTTCACAGCAAACCACAACAGGAGCACCCCAGGTCACCTCCACAGCTGCACTACCCACAGGCAGCTTGCAGCACAAACACCAGTGTAAACCAGCAGCAGTGCCACACAAAAGTGTAAAGGTGAGGGGCAGAAATTAAGGAAAAATCTGTCAAAGGACTAAGCAGGAAAGAAGTAACAACTGGCAAAACTTCTTCAGACCAGTTCTACTTTACGTATTTGCATCCATAATGTGTTCTCAAAGCTGCATTACACAGCTTGGTACAGGAATGTAGCATTCATTGAGCAAAATTATTAGGAAAATAATGGAAAAGTAACCTTGTAAAATTAAACTACTGAATACACAGTACACAACAGATGGAGTTACAAATTGTTACAATTTATTACCACCTTGCCACTCACAGTACTGTACATATGACATCAAAACTTGCAACTCTACCTCTCTCCAAAATATCTAAGCCAAAAGAAGTCAATTGCTGCACCTGAGTCCATAAACCATCCAGGAAAATTTGGAAAACCCTGGCCTTGCAACACCTGAGCAAACCGAGGTTAGAAGATCCAGCTGAGAAGGCATTTCATATATACTAGAGCCAGTCACTTCATTAATCACTTTTAAGAAAGGCTGTAGAGCTTCTTCAGTTATCTCCAGAGCAAGCAAGAAAGATTTTAGCAATACATCAAAACAATGTTCACTCAGGTTCTTTTCTTGTCAAGTTTGACACTATTTTTTCCTTACAGCAACGACTGAAGGTCTGTCCTGTTGCTGTATTTCCCAAGAACACACATTTAATTAAAATCTATTTAAACACTCTACCTTGTTAAGATCACTGCAGTAGTACAAATAAACTGGACACACCTGAACAGTTACGTATCACTTCGCACTCTAATTCATGCTGAAGATGCCTGAAAAGAAGTCAATAGTATTCCCCTCCCTCACATTTCAAAATAGGCACATATGTGAGCTTAGGAAGTGTACTTGGCAATCTTCAGGCTTTTCATTTTCATAATTGACTAGAAACTCATCCACCTTTCATTTAGATCACTGCTTTTCAGTCTTTTTCAGCTGTGTGCCACAAGATATCAATACTATCAATTAGATTAGGATAATCATTAGGTTCAAAGGAAACAAAGCTCATTTGTCTTTTAGACTAAGCCTAGGAATGAGAAAATTGATTGAGCACAGATGTGAGCAAGGATCTGAAATGCTTGGAATTTGGCTAAAAGGAATCATTTTTGAACATTATTGAACAAGAGAAATCTTTAGAGCTCCAAGTTCACTAGAGCTAAGCATTGAATGCAATAGGATCCCATGGCCTAAAACTACTACAGAGCCAGCAATTTCAAGCATATGGACGATGTTAGGGTAGCAGGGGTCAGGATTTCTGGGATTATATATCCACATTACCCAATGAGTTTATGACCCACTAATTCCTGTGCAAGTAAAGAAACCTTCCTGCTCATAAAAGGGTTTCAGGTGAGAGGCAACAGCGGTGTTTGGGCTGACAGTGTTCAACAGGCTGGAGTCAGACCTGATTCAGAAAAAGCCACCTGGCTTGGTTTTGTAGTCATACAAGAAATAATTTCCCTCTGCAGAACTCTAAGCCAAGATTTTACACCTCTTTTCTATTGAATCCTCTCTTCATTCTGTAAAGTGATAATACAAGGACCCTAATTAAGTATAATTCTTGGGCAAATTTGTGAATTCATGTGAGCAAGTTCTTTATACTGAATGCAGAGAAGGACATAGAGGAGTGTGAGCAGGTAAAGAAGGTGGGTTTGGTTCATTTGCTGAACAATTGTTGAAAGAAATACTTGTTTGATGGGAAAAGACAGGACACTGATGATAAAATGAAACCAAAAGGTTTCTCTATGATTAAAAGTGTTCATTCAACTGAAAATGATACTCCTTGTATCAACTATCCAAAAATAACCAATAATTCAGCTTAGGTTGAATAATGCGTTTGACTTGATGTGAAGCCAGGCAACATAAAGCAATTTCAAAATACTTATTGTCCTAATTCCTTATTTTAATTTTAAATTTGGGGCTTTTAAAATATATANTAAAAAGAAAAAGTCACCTTATTCTCCCTGGTGACATATACTGGTTTATCTAAGTTCTGTAAACACTGAGTCCTCTATGAGCATAAGCAAAATGAATCCCAGAGCAATCCGTTTAATATCTTATATGTTGGATATCTCTGGCTTTTGTTAGATTTTGGTAACAGCACTGAAGTGTTTGGGGTGGGGGTTGACTATGGTTTGAGTTTTTTAAATATATGCTCTTGCTTTAAGTAAGAGTCATTCCTTTAACTATGATCTTGTGTTTTAATAGTCATATTTTGACACATCAGGACAAGCCCTAATGAGATATACCCAGCTATATTTAGACTAATATGATGCAATATGCAGGTATCTTGATGAATTCAAGTTCTCACCAGAAAAACATGGCAAGTGTGATCCATTCACCTTCATCAACTTATGTGCAGATGCATTGGTGGCAAATTTTCAAACACTGGAAACTCTTTATCAAAACTGAATATTTTTATGAAGTATAGTCTTTAATTCAATCACAGTCACAGGATATAAAACAGGCAGGTTTTTTTACATAAATCAATTTCTGTTATGCAGAAGGTCACACTCTAAAATGACTGTCAGTCATTTGCAACCCTAACACCTATGAATTTACAAATCTATTTGAAGACCTCATGGAAAAGAAGACCAAGATGAGTGTTATGATTTCTACACTGAGTCATTTCATTTTCATTCCTGGTCTAAAGCCAGCTTCTGGATTATTTCTGCTTCAGCTAGTATGACTGAAACTTGAATAGATGGCAAGGAAAAATTGTGTTTCAATAATAGATTCATCTAAGGTTTTCAGAAGTCTAAATAAGTAAACAAGCATTCAGTAGGATCTAAGGAAGAGTGGTGCCCTTTACAACTGGTGCAGAAGAAATGTGCTTTTAACTTGCATACTGCTGCATTCACACATAGACACTTTTCACTTCTATGAATGTTAAAAACATTTTGTCTGTGTTGTGGAGGTCAAATGCTCAAAGTTGAAAACATTTTTCATTCAGTTGCTATGACTTTACTGCAGACAGCAGTCATATATCAACAAAGATTCAGGACAGTGACTTTTCCTGAGGGATTCAGGGAGCAAGGCAGTACATTAACCAGAGGCACATTTTCTTGCTATCCAGCTGCTTACTACTGTACCATCCAGGAGAACATATTACACCATAATATTTTTCATAATGGCTGAATAAGATATTTGCCTTTTTAAGACATGACAAGTCCAGTCTCACTGCACATATAACCCTTATGACCCCTCACATAAATTTTGTTTCTCTCTATAGAAGATTAATTTCTTTCTTCATGTGACATGTTCTAAATACAAATTCTTCTAACTTAATCTCATAAATTTAATTGAAACTTATATGTCGATAATACTGTACATAAAATGGAAATTAATCTTTTTTAAACTCAGATTCCAGCATTAGATCTAGCAATATTTTATCCAGAAATATTTGAACAGCAAACTGGAACGGAGAAAGAATTGTTCAGTGAATAATTTAGATTAACTACTTCAACACAAAGGGATGATATGGCTACATGAGGACAATTCTGTGCTAAGATCAGCTCAGCTAAAATTCCTGTTCTTGTGATCACTGTTTTTGCTGGGGAAGGGATGTCAAATACTCAAACAGTTCACTTGAGAAAGGAACAGTAGTTTCAGTTCCAGACTAACAACACATTCCTTTTTTCCTCTAAACACAAACTCATTTCAAGAAAAAGTAATCCTTTCAAAAATGAAACTATTATCTCTGGCTCATTAAGACAAATTTCAGTATTTTTGGCCATTTTCAGAGACGGTTTGATAGAGATAAAGGTATTGTTTCCAATTACTGTTGACACACTTCTTGAACTTGGCTTACTAAAGCAAAAAAGCAAACATGAAATGTCTGTGCTCGATACCACTTATTCCCAAATGTCTAACTCAGGAATCACTGCTTAATCAATCCAAAAGTGGAGAGAAAATCCATTAGGCTTACAATCAATGACTGCAGATCATCTTCAAATAAAGTCTTCACTAAAGAGCTCACTTCAAACTGAGCAAACATTAAGTCCTGAAGTTATATAATAAGCAAACATCTATTCACCAGAAAGTGTATCAAAGTCAGAACTTGGCATTTCAGAACACAGCTTCTATTTACAAGGGGATGTATGCTCATGGGGAATATCAGCCCTGGCAGACAAAAAAAGAAGGTGAAACTTTATCTCCCTTTCATACACTGGTCACAATAAAAATGAATTTGAAAATATTTTCTAGAGTTAGCACAATATTTTGCTTATGAAGGTTCAGTGAGACATTGTTGTATACCAGTACAGTGCAAAATTCTGTATTTGTTGTCTTTTCACTGCTGACAAATAGAGGAACATTAAGAACCCTGTCTAACTTGGATAATTATGCCTTGCTTAGATTGTGTAAATAGCATCTAAGAAGAACATTGAGATTCCCAAATAAAAGGCAAAGTATAGCATTTTCTTTCCAAAGCATGGCATTACTCTATTGCCTTGCACATAAAATTTTCCAGGATAAACTAATAGTCAACTGTCATGTTAAGCCCCCTTGATACCAAGTGTCAGTTATATAAAAAAAACATAATCCTATATCTTGTCATTAATCTGCACAGGGTTTTATCCACAGATCTCCAAACAAGCCAATGAGCTGCCAACCTTGACAGCTGCAAATGTCTCATGCATGAATGTGTACTGTGGGCTAGATTCCTATCTCAGTTACAGCAGTAACAATGAAAGGTCCTTTTGTAAACAACATCGACATGAAAGAAGTACATCAATTATCTGTGGTAAAATTACAGGTAGAACCTGCATTAATATGGGAAAGAAAATTAAACATTAATTTTGTATGTATAAATATTCCAAATTTAACTCTTAATAAATTAACCATCCAGTCAAATAAATGAAGGCACTCTTTAAAGCAACAAAAATACCCACAAAACCCGCCCCTGCATTTTTGAAAACTAATTATACTGGTTCTGGTTCAGCAAGACATTTACTATTTGATTTTCTTCATACATGGGGTGAAAATTATTTTGAGTCTATAGAACTGCCAAACTCTTCTTTCAGGATATTACTTTTCGCTGTCAACAGGAGATCAGCCACCTTGCTTAGATCTCCTCCTTTCTCTGCTCCTGAGCTCTAAGGATTCAGTGCAGTTGAATACTCCCCCTTACGGGCTGCTACAGCATGACATTATAGCGCTTTGTATTTCACATGCTCTGCATAAATAGCAACAGACTTAAGATAGGTCTGGAGTATGACAACCCATAGAAACTGTTTCATTTCACTGAGTCTGTGACAGTAGATTTTTGAAACAGCAGATTGCCATTCTTTGTTTTGCTTTGAAATGTGTTTTTGCTCATAATTATTAAACTTCAGAATAAATATATCGAATAAATATATAGGAAGAGAATTGTTTAAATCAGGATTTGCTGACTAGAGTTTTCTTCTTATTGGAATTTATCCTAGACAATAAATACATCTAAGCTTTGTTTTTAGAAGATTTGCCACTGCAGTGACTTCTTTGAAATCATACTTATTAATCCTGTAAGAACCAAATGCAGAACAGTGAAATGAAATCTAACTAAAATGGTATTCACTACATTTTCCTAAAGAAGTGGAAAAAACGGTACAGTATGTGTGGGTGGCCACTGGCACCTACCCTCTGTGTATATTTTGTGAGAATAACTTTCATCTCCAAGTTCACTACTCTTTCTTCAAATCAAGCAGTCTATTTCAAAATGGATTTGCTACTTCATTGTGCTAATATTTTAGAAGAAAGCTTTACTAGTAAGCTGACCTTATAAAAGATCAGCTGTGCTAGTTTAAAATCTATTCAACTTACAATGCCTTTCAGAAAGTCTTTCCTGGTTTCTGTTTCCACTCTATTACTGAGAGAAAACACACAGGGTTTCTCACCTGCTCTACCTGACTGTAATAGCTTGTTCCCCCGTGCAGTTTGTGTTAGTACATGTTCCTTGTTCCACTCTGTCCTCATCACACTTGAGGAGGGAAAAGTGTGTTGATATTTTTAATCTGAAATATTATTCAAGCAGTGAAATGCATAGTTACCATTGATCCTCTTCACTTTCTTTTTAACACCAATTCATCTTCTCAAAATGTGCTGAAAAACATTCATTAACAGTGATACAATTTCACCTCCTTTGTGCTGTGTCAGTCCAGCAAAGTGCTCTGTTCTCTTGCAAAGTATTCAGAATTCAGCTGGTAACTTCAAAGAACAGCAAGCACTAACCTCCCCCAGAAGATCCTCTAACATTAAGCAAAGCACATTAAGGATTAAGATCCTCTCTGGAAATAAACAGCACTTCATTTGATTCAAGTTCTTCTCCCTGAACTTTAACTGAGTGGTTCTGGGGTCATTCTAATAAAACAGTTCACTAAAAGACATCCTTTCTGAATGTGCTTTTATCTTTGCTTATTCTGTTTATAAAAATGAATGAGTTTATCTGCAGTGGATTTGCAATTTAGATATCTAAACAAAATAATCAGATTAACAATTTTCTGCAGCATATTCTGTGGGAGTTAATGCAAAAAAAAAAGATTGTTTAGAACATCCATTAAAACACTCAAAGTGTGCAAACAATACAAAGGATAAAATCAACTCGGGAACTTGGTAAAAACCTACTAGAATCCCCCCACAAAAAATTAAGTTTCAATACTGAAACTCCATATAAAATTTGACAAATAGTCCCCAGTATTACTTTCATTTCCTCTGTGAACAGAGGGGGTGATGTCATCTTCATTCAAGAAGTTTACTTGATTTTGCTTTTCAAGTTTCCAAATAATGTTAAATCCAAAAATCCAAGTTCCTCTATTAGGCAAAAATTTTACAACTAAGTCTTAAAGCCAATGACATCTTCTGAAATAGGAAAGGTTATTCAATATTTCTCCGAAATTCTACTATTACAAAGCTATCAAATAGCCCTGAAATTTTATATGAAATACTAAATTTCAGCTTTGCTCTTTCTGAGACTTGTTGTGTTTGAACAGAATCTTCTTTTGTAAGGCAGATGTTCTAGGATTCTATATGCAGTTGCACAAGATACTTTTGAGTTTTTTCTTACTAATTACAGGCACTACAGTTAAGAATGTTTGTTAGAGAATTAAACAGGATAAATATGAAAGCTCAGTCTTTCAGACAGGGTGAACAGGCACACAAAGCTGCTTTTCCACAACAGAACCACCTTGGTTTTGAGGTGTTTCTAATCTTTCAAGAAGGAGGAAACACCCCACTCCCACAGGCAGTTTGCAATCTAAAAGCAGAAAAATTGACAAACTCAGGCAAAAAACAATAGGAGGCAGGAAGACAATCCTTATGAATTAATATATCGGCTCACATCAAACAGGGGGTCTGATCTTTTCCTCAGTCTGATTTGTATCTGTAGCAGGGTGAATTCCAGTCTTCCCAGACACAGCCAAAGTTGGACACCATACCCCTCCCAGGACGTTCCTCACCTTCGCAGAGATTCTTAACCTCACTTCTGCAGGAGAGATGTTTCAGTCTATTTAATTTGACAAGCAAGTGTCTGGGCTCTCAGGTTTCCTGGGATACAGATAAAAAATCTGAAGGAGATTGATCTAAGAAAACCCTCACAAAAAATATTGCATTCCTTCTGGCCTTTCTCTCCTGCTGTTCTGCTCTTATAGAAAGTGTTGACTCACAGGGGTTTGCATGCTGTGAGAAACAGCGAGTTAGGAGAGCTGAGTGCAATGCATCTGTTATGAGAAGAAAAAGGAAAATGAAAATAATCATTTATAATATCATGAAGTTCCTAAGTTCAGTCCATCCAGAGCAGAACCTCAGTTCTTAAGACACTTAAATCTTTCAATACCTCAATTCAAACTTCCTTTTGGATCTGCAACTAACTATGAATTCTTGATAGATAAAGTTATAGGATAAAGAAGTGAACAAGATCCTCAGTAAAAAAAGAAATTATTTAATGAGTCAGTGGTTGCGAGGCTTTCCGGGGGCAATCTGAAAGTTACTTGATAGTTATTGTCCTTTACATGTTACTGAGCTAACTTTAACACCAGAAACAAAGACATGACTGAAGCATCCTGCAAACTGGCAATGGAAATGTAAAAGCTGGCCTGGCCAGTGAAGCAACACTGATGACATCATGTCAGGATGCAGCTGGGACAGTGGATCAGAGTGCCTGCAGCACACACTGTGACAGAATATTAACTCTAAATAAAATTATTTCTGTGCCTGAAATTCCAACTAAAGGTCAGACACCCTATTCAACAGGAAAGAGTGGAGTTAAAAACAATTTTACTAGGACATTAAAGAACTTCTAATCTCCTATAAGCTATGGGCCATTCCAATTCAATTTGCTGATACAGGTGTATCAAGGCCAGTGTATAATTCCATACGTATGTGCCAATCACATATACAGCACAGCATATGAAGCATTATGAACTGGGGCACAGCAAACCAAGAGGAGAGAATTGCCAGCGAATTCAATTGTCTGCTGTAGTCTGCCAACAACGGAGAGATGCAAAATTGCAAGCAGAAATAATAGATCATGCTCTGGACAGTGGAAAAGAGGTGACAAATGAGGCATGGGATGTTATGCAGAACATGTACGTTCCAGAGGATGAAAGTCATCACTGATTTGTAACTTCTGGCCTCAGTGGATAACCATATCATAGTCAAATCTCATTGCTTTGAAGGTCAGTGGTAAGGTTTTTATCAGCCTGACATTTATTGTCAACTTCTTTTTTTAAAAAAGTTCTCATTTCATTTTAATAACAAAGGAATGAGGACATGAAGGTTATGCATAAAAAACTCCCACTGACTTTTCATAAAATACTGAATCTGAACAGACTTCGATTTATTAGGAATTCAGGTAACATTACCAAGTCTTTATTCACATCATACCTCCAATCAACTTTTGAAAACAGCCATGGAATTCTAAGATAGGACTGCTTTTGAGGTGTTCAAAAACCTAAAAGAAGCATAAGAAAAACACTTGACTAGAGTGCAATTTTTGTGTTGATTTCTTCTTTTTCTCACCTCCTATGGCTTACGGTTCACTTCTCTAGAAGTGAAGTTAATATTCACCAGTTCTAGAGAAGAGAATATTTCTAGAAAAGTGAAGCATTCATCACTGAGGGAAAACAGGAAGCTTCTATTTCTATTCAGTTTATTATCTTGCAAATGCAGATTTGCTCAACAGAGGGCAAGGAAAAACAAAAGTCAGGGGAAGTCTGCTTCAAACCATAATTAAAACACTTGCTATCCACCCAAATAGTAACTTATCCTCCTTTATACTATCTGATAAAAAAAGCAGTGTTAAATACATGAACATAAGGTAAATAATTTATACTGTACACTGAGCAGGCATTTTACAATAAAAACTCTTCTTGCAAACGCAGTTTAGTCAGTGTGTTTATTCCCCACACTGCTTCAAAGTATATTCATCATTTGAGATACATCATTCCCATGACAATGGGATCACAAGGAATCGTGGTGTAACAATGCTAGACCAAACAGACACAATGTCAGCAGCGCCAGACTGGCAAATGTATCATTTAACCAGAGATCAAAAGAGAAAATCTGAAGGTCAGAAATGCAATATTTATAGTGCTGTCAGTACAGGGATGCATACCAAACACCTCTTATCCAGACCCCTAAAAAGCTTTTCAGAGGAATGTTTACAGCACAGAAGGGAAGTGCTACTGGAGTACCCTCCATTAGTTTCCCATTGAATTAATACTGAGGCAAACATTTCCTAGTACATTCCCCAGGAACAGCAAAAAATCTTGAGACACACTTTGAAGGGACCAACATAAGCAGCAGTCAACAACTATCCTCACTCCCATTAATTCCACCTGGCACAACAAAATCCCCCCAGCATTTTTCCAACAGGCAACACACCACACACATCCTTGGAAAGGAAGCAACATGGCTGCTGGCTTTAGAAAAGAAAAAACAGAAACAACTTTGTATTGTCACTGATTCATACAAGACACTTTGGCACTGTGCAAAGATAACACCTGTGAGAAAATTCATGTTTTTTCTTGAGTATCTCTGTGACAATGGAATTGGAGATGCTAAAGGTATGGGAGAAAGGTTGACAAAAGCAAGTTCACAAGAAAAATGAAAAGAGAATTGACATAAGCACACCAAACTCTGGCTTTATTCAGTGTATAATAATAGAAAACTTCTCCACATTTGCTATGGGAAACAGTCCATCACTGTTTGTTCCTTTCATATCTCTCCTGCAATCATGAGAGCATTTTAGCTCTAGCTGTAATTTCACTTAATACCATGGTGATAGATGTTCAACCACATTACTATTACCTAAATGATAAACAAAAGCAAGCTAATAAGAAGGATCTAGAAAAAAAGGTTATGAAATTACAGAGTTTAAGTTTTGTGAGTCAAATGAGAAAAATTCAAAAGCAATTTGTCATTTTCTTCTTGATAGTTTTTCATTTACAATTTATTAACATAAACATAGTATCTCTTGAAATATCTTTTTGATATCTCCCCAAATAGTCAGAATTCAAAAAAATAGATCTCTCAGCTTTCAAGGTCCTTCTTATTGAGACTTTATCATATTCTCTGTGGACTGTCAAATAAACTCTCCTCATTAAACTTTATCTATGTCAGCAGGCTAAGGACATAAGACATGTAAAAGCCCTATTTCTGAATTCAAAAACCTTGAGAAACATTCTCTATTTATACAGCTTGTTCCTTTTTCCTTTTCTTCACTTTTTGTACCCTTCCACTCCTAAAACCCTCTCCCTTTGTCAATCTCTTCAATTTCTCTCTTCTGTCTATTTCTCAATCTATCTTCATGCTCCCACTCCTCTTTGGAATTCCTCCTGTGGTCTGCCTTTATTTAACAGGCTCAGAACTTCATTTTCAGGGATTTGCTGATTGGAAGTTGCGAGGAGGGTTGCTTATTTTTGATCCAAACAATATCTGACTGCTATCCAGCTGACCCAGCAGCTCCACCCCGTCCCTCTGGAATAGTGAATAGCATTCTTCCCTGAACCCTTTGGGCCTCCCAAAACAGTCACTTCTTGCTCCTTTCCTTCCTTCCTTCCACATGCATTATTTGTGAACAATAAGCAATAAATACCTTGCCCAAACAACTTTATATATCTGTTCTCAGACTCTCCCTCCTCCCTAAAACATTTAGCCTTTTAGCCTCAGGTCTCCTTCTGTCCTACAGAAAGGTCCTGGATTTTGGTGTCCTTTCCCCCCCATCCAGTTATTTATCCAGTTTTATCTCAGTTGTTCTAAATAAGTAGGAGAACTGACATTCTGACCTTTGAGAATTCGCCTGGTACAAGTTTTGAAGGAAACCTGCATGTCAGGATCACAGACGCTACAATGCAGTACCATAAGATACCACGGCACTGTACTATACAACATACATGCACCAACAGGGTCAGCTTTGCTGAGATCTTCCACTGCAAAACACCATGCAATGATGCCCACTGAGAGCTGAAGTATTACTTTGACATTTTTCCATTTATTTCATAGCAAGAGTCATGGGCATGATAAAATACTTTTTACATATATCAATGCTCAAGCCTCAAAAAAATCAATAGTGATTGAACAAGAATTATATTATACTAACAAAATCAATCAGAGAATATTTTAAAAATCTTTAAAACAAGCATCAGCCACAGCATTTCAAATTTAAGTTGCCTAGGAATTTTATTTAAATAAGGCAATACACTGAAATAATACTGATTTTCTGTTTTTAAATTTACTCACTAGGTATCAGTGCATAAAGATGCTGCCAGATGGAAAGCTGTTCATACACATTTTTCCATATTTTATCAGAAGAGTCAACACGGATGAATTTCAAAGGAAAGGTTTTATAAAGAAACTATATAAAGTCTAAGTGAAAACTATACAAGGCAGCATATGAATCTAGAGGAACAGACAGCAAGTTTTACCAAGGTGTTCAAAAGAATAATAATCAAAAACGTGGCTCAGTTAAACAGCAAATACTGAGTACTTGCAAAGGATATCACAACCAAGCACTACAGCATCAATTCCAGCCTTCAAAAAAATCAAAGAGAATTTCTAATGAACAATGTCACTTTTGTAGCAGGGTGTGGTTTTATTGCTGTTATATTTTATTGTACTAGTTATAAACATGAATTTTTCAAAAGATAAAGAAAACTAGGTGCAAAATCCAGGCTACAAACAAATACCTATGAGAATAAGTAGATTTTTAATGCATGGTTCATTGTAGCAAAGCTCTTCAGAATAACAGCTGAATCCATTGCTAAATCCAAAGAGAAGTCAAACTAACAATGAAAAGTCATACCAAAAGATTTCAGAAAGTTGAGTGATAACACAAAGTGCAATTGTTCATGAGACAATGAGGTTTATGTCCTGTATCCACAGCCTCTGACAAAACATGCAAACAAAATCCCCCACCATTCAGCAATAATTAAAATTCAGTTGAAACTACATGCCCCAGAAATGGATTGAAGAAAGGCTGAAATAAAGAAAAAGGGTGTATTTATGCAGCAAACTGTATATAGCGGAAGTGATTTAAAGGTGATAGGTTTCAAATCAGTGTACATTGCTTGGTGTAGCAATGATATTAACCATTCTCAGCAAGTTTTGGGGGGTCTGAGGTGTGTTTTCATATTTTTTCCATTTGAGGCTTCTTTTGGCTCTCAGTCTTTTGAAATGCCACATACCAAAATTGGAACAGATACGGAAAAAGCCCATATGCCCATTCCATAACATGAAGATTTTTATAACTTTTGGACAAACATGGATATATTATGTCCTGTGATTCTCCCTGCTACAGCACTGAAAGGATGGAGGAAAACACTGGGACAGAAAATAAGGATATTGGCAAAGATCCATGAAGTTCTTAGGCAGGTGTAGCTCTCTTTGGCCTCTGAAAAACTCATTAATTGACTTATCAAAATCAGAAAAAAAACTACTTCAATCACAAAGGAAACTCAAGACTCTGGTACTGCATTTTCATACCTCGTATATCTATAGGGCAAATATGTCCCCGTAAATTTCATGGGGGAAGGAGGAAACCAAACTAGAGAACAAGTTAGCCCAACTTCAATTTTCACAAATATACAACGCAAATGCTGGGCCTCAATACACCTATGAATTGTTTCTGCAGTAAAAATTCACTTTTCAGGAACAAACTGTGTCAAACCAGTCTCACTTCCTTCCTCATTATGATAGCTGCCTAGATAAGGGCCACAAAGCCCATATTATCACTGATGCTTTTAATAAGGTCCCACATAAAGAAACTATAAACGTAAAAATCATCACATACAAACTAGAGAAATGTGATTGAAGCACTGTTTGTTGTAAGAGGTTATCTGACTCTCATTGAGAATATACCCTGTGAATCACTTCCAAACTCAAAGAACATTTCAAGTAGAGTTCTATAGGAGTTTGTCCTGGTCTTAACTATATTCAGGATTTTGTTAATAACATGGGTGCTGCATAACAAGCATACTCCTAAAGTCTGCCAGGATATTACTGAGCCAGAAGTGGTTTCCATGGGATAAACAGTATACTGGGACCAGTTTACACACCCCATTTTTCAGTAAGATACAGCCAAATTGAAGAGTGTGCTGAAAGGCGAAAGACTTAACGAGAGTTTCCCAAAACACTACTTATGAACTAATGCTCATGAAATGGGGTTTTCTCCTTCAGAAACAGCAGGATGTCCTAGTCGAGCCCATCTGGTGCTTAGACAGCAATCATCCTTACAAAAAGACATTTCCTTTTGCTCCCTCCAGCAGCAGAGCAAAAAATTTATTCTAGATCTACTTCTGTTCCACTGTTCTGTTTAGTGCTGCTCCATTTAAGGATGTGGTGATTCTGATGCATTCCCAAGAACTCAGTTAAAAAAATGGGTTACCAAACTGATTTCCAAGACTGACCTAATTTCCTCTAGTTGTGTTTGATCCTGTCTCTCTACTGAAGCCCTGCCAAGATCTTTCCAGGATCCTTTCAGACTCTCTGATTTCTGTTGATTATGTTGCTATTTTTATTCCCCGTAAAATAAAAATAGAAAAAAGACAAAACCAATTAGCAAGAGTTTTATCAAATTTCTGGACAGATAGCTGTAAGCAAGACTTCATTTTCTTGATAAATGTTCTTTATAGACTTCTTTAGACTATGAGTATATTGTAGCTTTTTACTTTAAGAATGTTTTTCTCCCACCCACCATGAATGCCAAGACTGTCAATCACACTAACAACAACAAAATACATATGGGACAGTTTAAGGAGGAAGAGCAGACATGAGAAACTGCTCCTTTAACGTACTTGGAATCAACTCCAACATATGTGCCTGGGAGAAAAAAAAATGAGTATGTGGTAAGTCATGTTACTTTCATTATTTTTTTATAAAATCGGAAAAAACAAACAGGGACAACGGTTCATATTTTCTGTACAGGAATATTTCATTGACCTGTTTTGCTCAAGTATATTTTCCCAGGGCAGTATTCCAATGTTACATCCAGTAAAAGTTGCTTGCAGCTGCTACAGGGTTTTGCAGAGCTGAACTCGACTTTGAAGTTTCGAGATAAGTTTAACACTTCTGGTTTTTGTGTTCATGAACATTTAGAGAGTATTTAGCAGAAAAATGCCAGCAGTATGGTCTAGGAAGCAGTTTTTATACTACTTTTTAACTATGAAACCACAAATTGAGAACTGAATTTACAAAAAGCTAACGAGCTGTAGCCTGCAAAAGCTTGCTCTTTATGTTGCTTATACATTTCAGACTGAACTAGGAAATGAACTTTTGCCAATATATTGTGTAAAGATATGTTAACTCTGCTTGATATACAGGTTCTGTATGGGAATTAATTTCACTTTAGAGGACAAAATATCTTGTGTATAAAGGGCACACATTTAGATTCCTCAGAAATTTGGTAGTTCTCAAGTACTAGATATCCTTTTTAATTAGGGCTCAAAAAAAAGAAATTTATTAATATATAGAATCAGATTTCTACCTTTTTTTGGAGGATTGAAATTGTAAACAGTACAGATTTAAAGTGTTAATCTTCCCAGTAAGACACAAGTTTTTACAATAGCAGATTACTCTCTGCACATGTAACCAAATACATTTTTAAGCCTGCCAGGGCTCACAGCAGATCAGGAGGCTCCAGGGAATTTTCAAGTAGCAAGCGAGCATAACCTGCCCTAAGCTAGTGCTGTTTCACATTCAGGTATCTACAATCTGCCTCAAAATTCTATGCAAGCACCTGAAAGTTTGGAAAAAAACCATTTCTGTTGCCTGTCTTTATCTGGGGAACTCTGGAAGCCTCAGTATTCTGCTCAAAAACTCCCCCCGCTGCAGCCCTCTCAGCCAAAATGTGTTCAAGTGCACATATTTATTTGTGTTTATCACACCATGGAAGGTAATACGTTATACAGAGGAACTAGAAGTAGGAGGGTACTAAGTAGCATCAGTAATCAAATTTGGGGTTCTCCAGCTGACAATTCTTACATTATCTCCTTGAGGGTTATGGAAAACAAGTGGAAGTGCATGACAATAGTCTCCATTTCTTTCACACACACTTAAGGACAGAAAACTACAGCATTGATCTATCTAAGGGCAACATCACTATCAAGAGACAAGATGCAAGATCCCAGATGAGCTTCCCCATATCCTTGGTTGTCTGTTTTTCTCCTCTTGTCATTATGTTTGATCTGACTAAAACATAAATAGAAAAATATTTCTTGCAAGTCTTACAGTCCCTTTGGTTGAACCATCTACACCCCAGCCCCTTTGGGAGCACAAAACTGAGCACGACCTTCCCGAACAGCTCTGTCTCGTTCAGTGGAGAAGCGGGCTGCAGAAACGCTGTCCTGTTAAGAGCCCAGAACACAAAAGAAGGCAATGCCAGCACAGAAACACTAGCCCCAATTCAGTGTTGAGGGAGAGCAGAAAGCTGGAGGAGTTTGCCTGGGCACAGCCCGGTGGGGCAGGCGGCAGGGCAGAGCTGCAGCCCGGCAGGCAGCGAGGGAAGGGGACAGCAGAGGGCAGCTGGCAGCAGAGCCAGGAGCAGCTCCTCGCACCCAGCACTGCGGAAAATGCTCCCGGTCTGATGGGCAGGAGGAGGAGGAGCAGCAGGTACGGCTGGCAGCACGCACTGAACTGAGAAATTCTTGAAGCACTGTTTTTAATTTGCCTTTGAGATGTTCTGAACTAGGACTGCTTGCACCTACTTGGTAAGCAAACAGCCTGTACCACATAATTATCTGCACTTCACATTATTCATGTTTCACACCTGATGCCATCTGTTATTTTGCTGTTTCCTGTAAGCAGCCATTAAACTTGTAACTCACACATCTCCTACCCAGCTGCTTCCCACCTTCACAATACGTGAAGACTCTACAACTGACAAAATCCCTTGTGCACTCAAACTAGACAAACAAAACTTTTTAAGGAATACGTGCACCTCTCTCTCTGGTTCTGCATACAGTGGAAAGAGTATTGCTGCCTCCTGTCATCCAGGAAGATGGTGCTCCCTTGGAAAAACTCACAGCCAACATTATGAAACACTGAACACTAGAAAGTACTATGAAATTCTGCATAATTTTTTCATATGCCAGCCAAGCACCTCGAAGGTTTCTCTGAGTAGGCCAAATTTAAGATGCGAGAGCTTCAATCTTATTTCTGAAACTGCAGGAGTTGAGTTTTGCCAGATTCAGTGTTCTGCCAAGTAAGAAAATAGCATAAAGGTATTCACTGGCAACAACTGACTGTCAGTCACTCTAACAGTAAAAATACATGTAGGAAAATTTTAAGGACAGCAGATGAGACATTTCATCTTTTTCAGTAAAGACAGGTATGTGCATATGTTGATATAACAGCCAGTTTCCTTATACTGGAGTCACTCACACAAGAACATTGGTACTTCCTAAATCACCCTTTACAGGCGTTCACTTTAAGTGAGCAAACAGGAAAAAAGTTGCAAAAAGGACTTCCTCTTCAGATTTCTACATCACTAAAAGACAGTAAATCAAGAGTTCAGTATTACTTATGCAGATCAAGTCTTTCTCCCTGGATAGAAGCATGACCACAAAACTACCATCTCAAGAGGAGTTTGAGAACTGGACAGCTTTTCAAGTTGCAGATCTCTTAAGACAGGTACTGAATCTGTATGTAAGACTTTAAGGAGTTCAGTCTATATTCAGCTAGCAGAAACACTTGCTGGATTTATCCTTGAAAACCAGATATCTTATCCTACATTTAGCACAAATATTTAAAAATGCTAAAAATAGTTTAGTCACCACTTATTTTAATATAACTTGAGTTCTTTGGTACTCTCCTGTTTTCTATAGAAATCTAACTCATGGTAGAAGCTAAGATGTTCAAACACTACAAACCATACAAAAATATTTTCTCACAGGAATATTTCTCATAAGAGAAAAGGTATTTCATGCCCAAATTTATTCCCTGCTGGGAAGAAAGAATCATTTCAGAGAAATTATGTTTGCTTTATATTTGAATATAGCTTTAAAATTTACAGCAAGTCAATAACAATCTACTGTTCATCATATATAGATGTTGTTTAAGTTTAAGGTACTTGAGCTTTTGTGAGGGGGAGAGGTTGGGTCATTCTTTTGTTGGCTTGTATGTTTCTTTGTTCTACAAGGTCCTTTCTAGCATATCTAAAATAACCTGAATTGCACAAAGTATTCCAAGCTCATTTTCAGGCATCTTTCACTTTCTTACTAGTCTCCTCTCAGATATATAAAATATATCCTCCATTATACAGTCTTTTTTATCACATTTTTCCTTATAACTTACTGAAGAGTATGACTCAGGTTTTAGAGTTCTACCTGTAACTTCTAAAGTCCATTCCTGCAATTGGATATTAATCTCATTTTATATCCTGATTGTTTTTATGTAAGTTATTCTATATAATTTTGTATATAGGACTCTTTTTTCCTTGTGTTTATTCCAATTCTAACTGTAAGAGCACCAATCTTTTCCAGCACCTTCTTTACACCAACAGTGAGAATTCATGGTCATTAAGGTTTTTCATCCTTTTTAACTTAAGGAACACACAAATCTTTGTCAAGGAAAATAATAATGCTAATGTCTTCCCACAACAGTTTCATTTGTAGCCACATAAAAAGTAGGCCACAGCATAAAATGATCATTTTGTATTATTTTTTTTCATTTTGCCTGTATATAAATACATATGCTTATTCATGTACAATTAAAAAAAAAAACTAAAAAAAACAGTTTCACAGTGGAGATTTAGCACAGGTGGAGCACTGTTCCCACAGTGAGAGCTAACCTCTTCCATGGAATTAATTCATGCCATAAAGTAACAGATCAGCTAAGCTGTGAACTTAGTACTGTGAACAGCTACTCAGAGGATTAATTAGCTCAAAGCCTTTCAGCTTAAACGAAGTCAGGCTAATTTATAGAAGTTAGAATGGTTTTAAAGTACCCTGCAATTCTATGCAGAATACAAGACAGAAAATTAATAACAATTGTTCAACAACTCAGAGGCTTCCAGGGAAATTTCAGGCACACTGTGACTACATGTTAACAGTGAGTATTCCAACTTTTTATAAAGCTGTAAATGCCTATGCTTACACTCACAAAGCTGATTAAAGCAGCTAAACAAAGCAGTTACTGCAATAGAACCACATGGAATGCTTGGCCATTCTGTGTATCACACTGCAGCCCCTGTGGACAGAGCTCCCACTCCAGCACTCCAGAGAGCCTCAGCACCAGCTGCTCCAGCATTTCCATTTCAGACCACATGCAGGGGGCTGTGCTGGATCTCCCCACCCTAACACTGGCCAGACATGTGCATGAACCCTAAAAAAAGGCTGTTAAGGATTTAGAAACAAGTACCAAAATGTGCCAGAACTAGGATTACCCCATAGCCTGAATTTCCCATTTTCACATATATATCATGATTGCCTGTAACTGGTTTTTTTACATGTTACCTTTTCCATTCACAAAACCAGCAGGTTTCTGCATTATTCTATGCCACTGCAGAAATAGCAAGGTGCACAAGGCCAGGGCTGGCTGAAAACCACAGAACAAATACATAGTACTGTTGATTTAATTCTGCCTTGAAATATCAGACCCTGTTACTGCCCCAGCACAGTACTTTTACCTGAAGATATGCAAGTCACCCAGAAAAAACATGACATTTCCCAAGTGTTTGACTTGCAGCAATAGGAGGCAAGAGCTACAACCACAGTGGCAGCTCTGTTCAGAAGGTAAAAATGGCAAAATATTTACTATGCAGATAAACATATCTCTTAGATGTAAACAGTTGTAGATAGGTATCAAAACCCCCTGGATACTGTGTGAGTTTTATTTCTTGTGCACATCAACTCCTCTTACAAATGACGTTTTCATGTCAGAGTGGTCTCAGAAAATGCAGTTATTAGTGTTTCTGAGCCACTTGGACAACAAAGAGTGCTGTAGAATAGATTTTTAAAAAATCATTCTGGGTTCAGAGAAGGTTTGGAGTTCTGTGCAGTACAAGTATCCAAGATAGACAAGCAGTGAGCACTGAACAGAAAACCTTCAGGACAGTGGTATCAGCTCCCATGTTCTGTGACTGAGGCTGTGTTTTCTAGAAGAAGTATACTTATGTTGTTGCCACAATATATATGTAAAATGGGTATGTACATATGTGCCATGAAATTGTAATATTTTCTTAAATTTTAAAATCTTAATGATATAGATTTTTCTGTGTCATAAATACAAAAGTTCTTAACTAGCCATTCAGATGTTTCCAGCCTCATGAAAGGCATTTTGTATAAAATCGATTCCTTAACTACTAAATAAATAACAATTAACCACACAGATTTTACATTTTCCCTCATAAATAAGTGAAGATAGCAATGGAAACCTGTTAGCCATGTGGATGTACATCAACATCATCTTGCATCTGTGCTGCAATTGCAACAACACTGAAATATTCCGTGTTGTGTTCAGAGTTTATCTACTTGGCCTCCATTTGCCATGCAGTCTGGTCCCTCTCCTAGTACTGATCTTAACGTACTTGTAAGAAAAATTAATGCAATCTCAAGAAAATTAAAGGTTCCATGGTCATCACCAAACACCAGCAGCAAGACACCCACTTACCTGATGCATTAACCATGCAAAAAGAACAAATTTTCCCTGTTTGTAAACCTGGATTCTTTCCAGCAATGCCCATCACCATGGTAAGTGCAAGACAGCCCAAATAATCTGGTGCTGAAGCTGAGCAGCCACCAGAGCAAACAGAGGTTGGTAAACAGACATGTGGGATGATGACATGGCTACTACGAACCTCAGGATATCTTTTAACCTGTTTCTAATTCTGGCTTCTTATCCCCTAGCAACCCACAGTATTTCTGTTGGGCTCCTTGCTCCATTTATATGACATTTGCTGCTTCATAATTTCTTCTTGTCTACTCCATTCACAATTTCATTAGCCTGTAATCTTTCTTCCTAAGAAAGAGGTAATATTGTGTCTTATCTCTTACATGAAAGACACAGCCTAAGCATTAGAGTTACTCAATATTCTTTTTCTAATTAGCCTTGTCAAGTAGTATAACAATTTTCACAACCCTGAGTATTTGAGCATGGAAATATTAATTAATTTGTTTACAAATGTCAAGTTTCATGCTATTGCAATAATTTTATCTTTTTTCTCATCTCAGTTTGGAATGCCTGAATCTGCTGTGGTTGTAGAAAAACTGTGCATGAATGGATCTCATTTCTTGGTAAGCAAATATTCCATAAGAGCTCTCACTCTGGCGTATTTCAGCATGAGACTGTACTCCTTACAGTGCCAGGAAATAACCTGAAATTTTCCTTCTTTATATACACTTCATCAATTGCTTTAATTTTGCATTTTAGTGGGTTGATTTACACCTCTGACTTGAGGAATCCCCCTACACAAAGGAAATCCCAGCCAGCCTTCCCCTGCTCCAAAGGGCAGATTCAGTAATCCATCAGCACACAGGTGTGGCAGGAGACGTCTCATGAAACATGAGGAGGTTGTGGGGGGTTTTAACAACACAGATATTTTAAAGTCATCATTTATGTAAAAGCTTGCATGATTAAGAACATTTACCAGCTCAAATTGTACATGAATTTTATAGTAAGAGTTTAGAGATGCTGGATACGATGCCTGAAAAATCAGATAACGCCCTTTCCTGACCTCCATAGAATTTTTTGTATGAGTGTGTTTAATTGATTGCAACTAATTAGGAAAGAGGACTAAAACAACTCCTTGAACTGCAGCAATTCCTCTACCAATAATTCCATTTGTGTAGCTATTGAAGCAAAAGTTCCTTAAAATCTATTTTGAAGGTAAAATTGTTATGGTGCCTTTATGCACTGCAGAGATATTATGTTTGCTTGCAATTCATTGCTCAACAGAACTCTTTCCTGGGTGCATCAGGAGTTGCTCCTGCTGTTTATGCTAACAAGAACTTCAGTGCTGCAACATGATTCATGAGACTGCAGGTGCAGCACGGCCACAGAGTAAAACTGGCTTTACCAACAATTCATACTAATGTAGCAGGGCTAACAAAGCTGTCAAATACACACTGATTCCTGTCCTGTTCAACCATTATAAATTGGATCACTAAAGGTGCTGCAGCCTCCATCATGGATGAGAGGCACTGAAGTCAAAGCTCAGGGTGGTCTGGTGGCTTCCTGTAGCTCTGAAAATAAAGCTGTAGAGCAGCAGTGGACTGAGAAGTAATTTCAGATGTTAGTGGTAAACTATTCAAAACGCAAGTGAAAAAAGTCAGGAGAACAATGGATGACCTTTGGTGACAGTCTATGTTACAAAAGTAGTATGATTAAAAACGAAAGTGTTTGCTAGTATGTTCTCTAAACTACATCGTCTCTTCCAAATACCTTTAGAGATTACTTTGCACTGCAGAAAACATGGCATTATACATGCATTACAATGAGCAACATACATTTTTTTATGCCACTATAGAAAAAATGAGACAGGTCTCATACACTGGTTAGAAATTTTCCCCCAAATTTTACATATTCTTTAATTGAATTGTTCAGTAGCATTGTCGACATGGTAAATCTGCACACTTGAAGCAGAATTAATTGTAACAATACAAAAAAAAAGTCAAATACCAATATTTTGGTATCTTTAATAGCCTTATTTGAGTAATTGTAAGATGCTGTTCTCCTGTGTACAAGCTAACACATATATTAACTTAAAGTAATTATATCAACAGTTAAGTTTTTTATTCCAAGCTCCTAGCCCAATATATGGGAAATCTGTACTATGCCAGAAATTAAATGTTCCTTACCTGCTACAAAGTGTGTTTTAGAAAGCACAGCCTTAGTAGAGCTACCTTAGCAACACAGCTTAACAATAAACAGAGTAATCAGACATTTCCACTCAGAAAATCTGAGTTTCTTTCTACATGACTTAATGATTCCCAACTGGATTTACTGTTCTGTGTAGAGGTGTTCAGAATTCAAAAACCCCCAAAATCCTGAAGCTGTTATGTACCTCTTAACTGTCTTTTGCAAGAACCTGAGGGTTTGCACTTCAGTTTATCCTTCAGTTATAAGATGCATATGATTTCCTTCTTCTGCTGTCTGCAAAGTATTAACAGAAGCTTAGTATCATCTTTAGACACTGAACTTAGAGCCACTAGAGAAAAGCTGGCCATCTAGCACTGCACAGCAGTGAACCAAAAAAACTGTCCCGAAACCCTTGAAAACAAAACACTCAAACAAGCCAGATGACACCTACTAAGCAGAAGTGACAGGTTTACCTTTGCATAACAGTTTTTCAAAAGCAAATACAATTTTGCCACTCTGTGTGCATAGAGACCCTGTGCACACGTGTAGATCTCACAATACATATGCAGCATTTCTGTGTGTCTAGTAAAAGGTAGATGAATATTTGGACACAGATCTGGTTTTGCTACGAGATCTGTTAGGAATCACTGGAAAAGTGAAAATTCCTTTTAGCCTGGCAAATAAAGAAGCAACCAACACTCTGTATCTGACACGAGAACACAGCGCACATTCAGAGTGGCCCAAGCCACTGTTTTACCTTTGCATGGGCTGAAAACTTGTCTTCCATCCCAGCTGCAGAAGGCACACCTGAGTGCCTGTGCAGGCAGGGAGGGCAGCCCAACACCTCCCCATCCCACCCTTCACAATTCCCAGACAAGCCCCTCTTCCCAGTGTGACTCCTGCAGCCTGTCCCAGACCCCTGCTATGGCACTGACACCTCGAGCACGTGCAGCAGTACAGGTGTTTTGTGCCAGTGAGATATCCCAAAATCCAGAGGTAGGGCCAGCCCACCTCTAGGCAGCACTGGAGGGAAGCTTTCCTGGCAAGAAAGATCTGCAGCCAGCACACTGCATTTTTATCAGAGTTATCAACACCAACCCACCAGACATGCCTTTATTTCCTGTTTTTCCAGTGAGGACACTCATCTTTTTAATTTTTCCAAAGAGGAACGTGGTCAGATGTTGGGAAAATACTGCAGAAGGTAATTATCTAAAGCTTGCCACTGAACTAACACAAAATGACTTAGGGAGCCGTCCTGCCCAAAATCCTTCATGTCAAATGCAAACTGCATTTTATTAGAAAGTGAATCAAATATTTACCAATACTAAGGTCTTTTTGAAGTTTAAGGTGTTCAGAGTCATGCAGGCATTATTGCCATAAAATTTGTGATAAGTTGGCCACAACACCTTCAATCAATTTGACTGCCTTCAGAATAAAAATAATCAACATTTATATGGTCATTTCTTTGAATATTTCTTGCCTTTAAATGGCTAAAAAGCAATCATTTTTATGGTAATATCATATTCTGTTTTATAAACATACTGAGCGTCCAACTGAACTTTTATAGGAAACTGAATTACATGCATTTCATAAAAATTTAGAATATCTCTTCCTTTACACTTCTGTAGAATCTAAAAACACAAAAGGGTAGTATATTAGATCTGAAGTGTACCATGCAGTTTCATTTTTCATCAATAGTACCATACTTGTGATAGTTACTCAATATGCAGCTCACATCTGAGCGATGCTAATCTAGTCCTAATGTGCAAATCAGCATTAAGCCACAGCTGCATTGCACAGAGCATATTATATTCTCTCTTGCTTTTTAATGTCTGAACTTTCTACACTCCTGCTTTTCAGTTCCCCCTAAGTGTAGGTTGCTTGTTTGATGTTTTTTAAAAATTCTGTTTTGAATTCCCACTGACAGATTGACAAAGATATAAAAAATAGTGAAGTTTTTACTTGAACTTCAGAACTGAAAATAGGAGATTTTCTTACTGGATTTGTATACAGAAATTTACTAAAAGAAATCTAAACAGCAAAAATGGTCAGACATTGATTCCAAACCACTTTCATGTATTTTTTCCTCTTTCTTGCTCTCTCAAAATGTGTTTTGAATTGCATGGCTGGAATAGGAATGCCCTGGAGAAAACCAGAGCCATGTTATTCACAAATACTCTACTGGAGATTTTTGAATAATATTTAGAAAATTGAACCTGTGTCTTCCTGTGGGAGATTCCTGACTCCCTGCCAGTGCAAAACACTGCCAGAGCTTGTCAGGTTCAACTCACCGAGCCTGTCCTTTGACATCCATTTCTGTCAGCATTGCTACTGAGAAAAAGCAGCTCTTGTCCAGAAAAAGCAGCCCTCACCTCACTTGGGTGCTCCCTTCCATCCCTGCAATGCAGAAGCAGCAGACAGGAAAGGACAGGAGCCACATCTGCTTTCAATAGTGACCACAGCAACCAAACACACCACTCCTAGAGCTCCTCTGCTGCTGTTTGAAATCTGGAGAGTCCCACTTTTCCCAGCTTCAGCTAAAAGAGTATTTCCCAAAGATGGGAGTGTGATATTTTCACAGCATGGGATGTGAGAATAGGTAGAAAGACATTAAAATTGTTTTAGGTGGTTTGGATATCTGCTTGGAAAAAAGATGACCAGTTATCAGGTTCTGTTCAGATTGATCTGACATCCATCCCTCTATACTTAGTTTTACAAGCAAAATTCAGACCATGAATGCCTTGAGTTTCCAGAGAGGGGGAAAAAGTATTTTCTAGGTCCTATAAAAACAAAAGAAATTAAAGACTTACTAAGTACATTCTTATAAGCTAATTCTTCTGGGAAAGAGCCAAAAAGGTCTTGCAGAGTTTTCCCCAGGTGTCAAGCTTAGGTAAGGTCAGAGAAATGGTCCCAGTTGCAGGTACTGTTAACTCCCACTGTTGATACCTTAATGCCACAACTGCATTTCCAGGGTTTAATAATACACTGCATATCTCAGAAAGCCATAAAAAAAAGCTTTTTGCAACAACACAAAATTTTAATATGAATGTTTTGGCATATCCGATTGTTTTGGAAGTAGAAGTGATGTAGGCATTGTTTGTCCTGCCTTTGGCAAGCACACAAGGTTACCATGGCAAAAAAAGAATTGCTTACCACAGAAAATTGATGTTACAAAATACACATCTTCAGCTACAAAACCAAATTAGGCCATGTAACTGCATTAATTTAGTTGCATTTTTACACTATTTTTCTTCCTCTGACATTGCTTTCTCCTATTTATCTACCATCTGCCACCTTCCCCATCACTATTCCCCTCTGCATTTCACAGTGACTGAGCCCCTCTTCACCCACTCCCCTTTAAAGCTCCTTGCCTTCAGTGCCTTCCAACACCTGGTGTTTTGTTTCTGCTCCTCTTTTAGCTAGGGTCCTCCTTTCCTGTGCTCTTTAACTGGGTTCTATTGGTCATGGATTGAAATTTCTCCTACTGACATTCCTCATGGATTTACACTCCTTCAGGCTTTCCTCATTTCTATTTTTCACAGATGTAAAGGTTTCCTGTCAAAGGCAGCAGAATAGGCTTAGGTATCAAAAGTATTTTTTCAGAAACACCTTAATTTCCAGATATTTCTACAGACTGTCCTCACTTTCTTAGTGAAGAGTGGATAGTAGTAGGAGCTGTGCACCTTAAGAGCTTTGTCTCTTATGCAGACAAATGATATTAGCACCTACCCCTTTAGCAAGTACTTTACAGTTAAAATAAAGCTGGTTAAAATGAAAGTTTTCAGGGCAGAAAGAAACTGAAAATGTTTTTTTCTCCAGGGAGAGAGATGCAAAGCATTAAAAGAGAAGGCAGAAAACATAACAAAGAGTAGAGCAGGGCAAGTTTTGCCCCCGAGCAGCTCTTGCAGGGATGCAGGGGGGGCTGAGCAAAGGGACAGGTAAGAGCAGCTCCCTGGGTCACCCTGAACATCAGCAGCTGCCAAGTCCAGAGGGCTTTGGTTCTGTTTCCAACCAAAGAGAAACCATTTCTGAAAGCAGAATCAGTTACTTAGAGTCATTTCAAGAAGAAGAAAATGGTAAGAACATGTCTTCGAAAGGAGACAAACGTTTAACCTACCACATAACTGGATGTAAAGAGTCACCTTAAAGAGATATGGACTAAAAGAAAGGTATTTTACAGCTAAGCACCACTGCTGCTTATCAATCATCTTCAATCAGGTCGAAAGGAACAAGGGTACTACACATCCAGGCATCATCAAAGCATAAGGTAATTGTAAAATAAAAGCAAAATTTTTATATTTATCCTTATTCTCAAAAAAAAAAAAGCGAAGGAAATACGAAGCTGGATTACTGAACATAGATATAATTTCTGAAATCTATGGCAAGGTGAAGATACTCATCATTCTTGGCACACAAGAAGACAAGTGATTTTTAGTTATCAAGTTATTAGTTAAACATACATGAAATATTAGCAAATTAAACATCCAAAAGAAATTATTAGACTGAGATATGAAGTCAAACATTATTATCACTAGATTCCCATGATTGTTAGCTTACAAACTGAAATTTGTCCTATCATTTTGAATTATTTTCCTGCCAAGTATTTTCAAATATCTCAAAAGCAATTTAATAAAACTGTCTGATGTCATAATCCAGCAATGGAATCCTGCAGTAAAAATTCCTGAGCCCATGCAAAAGTATTTATTGCAGGAGTGGCCCCTTATTTTTTTTCTGTGACAGAAGAGCATTTCTATTCAAATTCCAAATGCTGCTGCCAGAAACTATTTGAACATTTTTTTTTTGTTTTATGCAGTAGTTGTAAGGGATGCTTGTCTGCTTTCCAGTCTTTAAGCACCAGCACACAACAATTCAATCAAATTCTAAATGTCATGATAGTCATAATTACATTAAATATGGATTAAAGGAATATCTTTGCTCTTAACAGAATTCTTTGTTCTCAAAGTTGGTTGAAAATTTTAAATGTTAAGTTTTTGTACCTTTCAAGTTCAGGGAACATGAAAAAGAACATGAGAAGTTGTGGAAATTAAGCCACTGTCACAGTTTCTAATGTGGACTTTGTAATCCCTTAACTGAAAAACAGGAAAACTCCACAGAGCCTTGGGCTTTGTAATTTTTAATTTCCTCCTGTTTCTGTTTTGTTCAAGTCTCCTAGCTATAAAAGTGCACTCCCTCTTTTGCGAATTTGTAATTAGAAGAATCTTCATTTTGGTTGCTTTTGTACTCTTTCCTTCATGAAAGTTCAGGAGAATATAAATTCACAACACTAATGTCCAAAATCATTAGTAACATTTAAAAACTGAGCCAAAAACTACCATCATTCTCCCTTTGTATAATATCAAAATACCAGCTGCTAACCATTTCAGAAATCTTCTAGCATGCCTAACCAGAATTTAGTCCTGCTTTCACATTATCTGTTTCCAATACAAAGCTATAAATTCCTAATTCTCCACTCTTTGCTTCATCCTTAAAGGGGAGGGTGAAGAGGGGCACCACAGTGCTCTTACCCTGAGAGATATCTCCAAAGGCTTCTGGGAAAATGAACTTTTCTGCAGTAAAGACTAAAGGCAGCCGAACATCAGCAGCTCTCATGAGAAAGCATGAACGTGGTTAAAAATTGATGTTGTAGAGGAGTTTTTTCCAAGAAAGGGACAACTCTTAGGGCTCTGTTGGTTTGGAAAGGTGAATGAATATACAATTCCATGGAAAACAGGAAAACCCTGCAAGAACCAGACAATACAACAGGGAAAAAGGACTCCTTGAGAATAGGCTGGAGAGAGCCTGGAGTTTTAAGTTGTCTGTTTCTAGTGAGTTCAGGCAGGGAGGAATTCATCAGGCTTCTATGTAAAGACAGGATTGCATTAAGTACAGCTGTCTTTAGTCTAAGTTTCTACTGCAAACAGAGGGAACCTAGAAAGGCCTCAAATATTAACATTTTATTGAGGCAGTGGGTGATGTCATTGCCAAAATGAGATAAACTTCCAAGGAGATACAATTCAAGCTGCTCTTCTTAATCGAGAACTAACTGGAGTCCTAAGTACAGGAAAGGGAAGATGGCTAGAAAGCATTGAAAAAGAATTAAAGGAGCTTCCATTAAAAATAAAATAAAAAAAAGGCAGAGAAAGGAATACTATTTTGTTGAAATCTGTCTGGATACTGCAAATACAAAGCTACTTATTGTAAAGTGACATGAACGAAAACAAAACAAGTACACTGTTACCCCCACAGGACAGGGGTGTTATGAGAGGATGATTACACCAGGACAGTCCTGCTGGTAGATTTTCACTTAGATATACTCATAACCTAAGATTTAGACATAACTCACAATAATCTGAGCACATTCTGCTGATGCTGACTGGGATATTATGGCTGTACTAAAAAGCTTAAGGCACCTAAAATGAAAGTCCATGAAGTCTGCAATGCAAAGTTATGGAAACTAAGAGCATTGAGGAAGTTACCAAGTGTCAGGGAGTTTCCCACAGTAAAATGAAGCCATTCTGGGCTTCTTTACAGGATGACATTTGCTGTCATGATGCTAAGGGGAAGGGAAAAAAAAAAGCAAATAACAGTAACACCAAGCCTATAGATTGCTACTAATGTGACTTCTGAATTTCAGTGTAATATTGTCTTTAAAATGGTCAGAGATGGCTTGCACAACCTGTCAGTTATCAGCACACTGCTAAGAGCAAAATCTTCCAGCCATTCCTAGAGTGGCTCAAAAGACACTATTAAATATTTATCAATCTTTCCATATCTAAAAACTCACAGAATTTGCCCACATTACAAAACAAAGTTAAAACACACACAAATGCAATTGCAGAGATCTTTCATGAGTTTTCCCAGTGCCAATTTCATGCATAAGCACAGACCTTTCCATTAGGGAATCTGGCTTGAAGTTTGGGTTGGACTGCTGGGAAACCACATCACACACTGGTGCTCAGGAAGAGGCATGGTGGAAAGAATTTAGAATTCCCAGAGGTCCTACAAAACCAGTGCTTAGAAGAGTAAGAATTTCAATCATTTCATGTATTTTAGGCCCCTGGAATACTGAAGAGTAAATTCTATCCAAAATTCACATTATTGTGTCAAATGCAGAAACACAGCTTCTATCTGTAGGGTATTTGATTTCCTCTAGGCACTCTTACCTGCAGCATTTGACTTCACATTAATAAGCAGATAGGCACAAAATTCCTACAAATTGTTTATTAATATGTTTCAACCTGCCATAGAATATTTTTATTTTGTTTCTTTGCTTTTCTATTTATTTCTTCCAGTGCTCCTGTGTAGCTGGGTTTTTTCACTTAACAGGTTAACTATTTTGTCCCCTGCTACTTGAATGCAATTTACACTTTTTTAAGGTGTTATTATTTGCGTCCATTGCAACAGAGTCCTTGAAAAGCATAAGACTGAGAATTATTAAAACTTTTCAAATGCCCAGGGGTTGATTTCTCATGGTATGTCCCTAATAGAGTAAAAACCTATTTTCTATTAAACTTACTTAAATGTCCCATTAGACATCTAGAGCATCTAATCAGCATGATATGAGTAGGCAGGGTGCTTAACCATCTGAATGTAGGATGAGATACAAAGGAATTGAACAAGTAATATAAATTTTTGGTTAAAAAAAATACAGGCATTAGACTACAAACATATGCTATCTATTTATAGCTGATGACCTATTTTACTCAGAACTACATGTTGACATTTGACCTTAACCCCTAATTTCCTGTGAAGGGGAAAATACAACACTTCATCTGTGTTTTAGATTGTCTGGGTCCTGTAGTATATAAAAAGCAGATTAGAGAAATGTCTGTATGTGCCAGCATCACAGTGTAAGTGAAAGAGGCTCTTACACTGGAACAAACAAAAAAACCAAGCTCAAACCCTCACTCTTTTACCTGAATGTTTTTGATTCAGGTGGTTTCATAGTACAAACACAGCATCGAATTTTGAAGAGGCAGTAGGAAAAAAGGGCAAATAAATTCTGTAATAGTATCATCTCCAAAGCCTGGAGTTTATTGGGTCATATATACACTTTCCAAACAGAAAGTCCTCTACTGACAAAATTTCAGTTTATTTTAGAACTGTATCATGCATTATTTATGGTGTCATCATTTCTTCCTTTTCCCTGTCCAATTAAGTATTCTTGAACTTTACAGTGTAGAGCTACATTTTCTGTTGAGTCTTGAAGAACTTTTGTGACTGTGCTCATGAATAAATTCAGAAATATATAAAACTGAGGAACTCAACAATTAGGTCATAGGAGGTTTTTTATGTTTTACTTTGTTTTCATCACAACACAAGCCATCACATCAGTTCCCAATGCAAGAAATATCCATTTGGTCAGCACAGATAAAACTGCTATCATTTGATATTGGCAGACAAAAGCTGAATTTCCACAACATAACATGAAGCATGGTTGCAACATCAAGAGTTTCTTGGATATGATTTTGCCTTTGTTGAGCTTCAGCTTGAAGTAACCCTGATTTGTGAATTTTAATCAGCTAAAGCCAAATAGAGCCACTTTTGTCATGTTAAACAGTGCCCAGATTCACTGACACTCTGCAAAAGCCTGGTTTTCAGCCAGGTCAACAATGCTTCCAACATCCACCATCTGATCATGTGCACCTCACACGTCTGAAGGAGCTGCAGATTCCCTCTCTCACACATGGGTAATAGTAATGAGCTGTAGTCCTTTTACAAACACATTAGAGTGGGAAATGCCAGCGTCTCTTACTTGGCAGGTAATGCAATAGAAAGAAAAGTATAATTTGTTTTAACTTATTTAAGCATTCTAGAAGACATCTGGTCATACTATGCAGGTGTATTATTTGGTTGGGAAATTACAGTCACATGTAAAAAGAGTAGAAAGTACTAAGTAAAAATAAAGTTTACTTTTATTACTTAATGTTTTCTTTTTCTGTTTAAGTTTATGCAGGAGGTACACATTAGTATGGGTTATTTCATTAATTTATAAGGACAAGATTCTAAATTAATTTTGTTTTCTACATCTGCGTGTCTGAAGTTTAAAACCTGTGCTTCTCTCCCATCCAAGAAAAATAAGTGAATGTAAAATACAGACTTAGCAACAATACCCATCCATTTCATCACCATCTTAAATTATTAGGGAGTTTAATTTTTTTCATTTTTTACACTTTTATTGCACCAGAAATAGCTACAAGTAGTTGCAGCCTATAACTGAAGTAATATGGTCATGGCTAGCAGCTTTAGTCACCAGAATGAATGTGGAAAGCCATGCTAAAAAATAGTACTTTGACTATTTCTTGAACTATGAAGAAACTTAAGTAATAAAAATTGCCTAGTTTTAGTCAAAAAAGTTATTTATTTTGCTCATTGTCAACTAAAAAAGAACTGGATTCACACTGATATTGAACTCATTACAAACCTTTTAACACAGTGGGGGATTAACTTCTAATAAACAATTTGTCAGCAATTGATAATTGACATTTGAAAATGCAAATGTTTTGTCTTTTTGTGTTCTTTTCCTGTTTCACAAGTGTCTATGCCCAATTGTAAGGATGGCTTTTATGTAATATGATCATCTAGTATTGCCTCTTGACTTCCACAAATCATCAAGTCATTTAGAGAGCAGCATGTTTTTTATATTAGTGCTCAGTGTTCACTTCCTAGTTTGCTTCTGCTTGTAAACAACACTATGTGACAGTAACTCTGCACTATAAAATTCCTTGAAACCTTGATTAAAGCATTTAAATATAAAAATAGAAATATTCACTCTAAAGCTAAATCTCAGTATTAATCAATGGTTTGAGGGTGAGAAAGGGAGAGGCAAAATTAACCAGCAGTGACTTTTTCCTAGAAAGAAACCACTCCCACACACAAGGAAACTGAGGTTAGGAGAGTAATTTAAAGTTAACATGTTGGTCACTTTTATCTCAGCATAAATATCACTGGCTTCCAGATACCTTTATAATGACAGGCTAATATTAGAACTGTCCAAAAATATGTGTATTGTTTTCCTGGAATTATTTTTGAAGTCATGTGAATCTTCAGAAATTACTAGGATGTGAAAGGACATTTGCATGTACAGTTTTGACCTCTTCTCTTGCTCTTTTCCTGTTAATATATCTCAGCTGGTTTGTCTTTTAACATTCCAAAACTTCCAGTGGCTTTCAGAGTTCAACTTTTCTCAAAGAAAACACGCTGCTTTTCCTTTCTCCCCACACTCTGAACTCTGCACAAGCTTGGTAATAGATTTAAAGATATACTGCTCCAAAATGATGCAATGGCAGCATACTGAAACTCAAGTGCTGTTTTATGAAGTGCCAGGAAAGGAAAGAGTGTCTGTATGTCAGTGGAAATTTGGAATTTCTTGTAAGCATTTAATCTTGGCTGTCCACAACATGTTGGGTCATTGACTTATCAAGCCTTGAAACAAAAATATTTATTTTTAGACACTTTAAATATATATTCTGGTATTTCTTTCACTTCAAGAGCCATGCTTGCTAACTACTGTAATTTAAATTTCAAAAATTGTAGAAAAAAAAATTTTTAAAGAAGATTCATGTATATTTATATATAGTGGAAGAGTCATTTCAATGACATTTGGCATCATTTTTATAACCCACACTAATTACCATGCTCACAATTAACTTGGGTCGCTTCAAGAATGGGCCAAAAGGAAGTCTGTTTCATATGCATTCCTGAACAGTATCTAATGCTATAAAATATATGAAGAGTAAGATTGTACAATCTGAATTGGAAGGTTTGAGAATTTTAGATGCAGACAGACTTCACTGGCTACTGTGAAGTGTCAAAGAGAAAAAGATGGATATTTATATTTATGAAGGTTCATCATGCTGAAAGGGAATGGAAAGATGCACATGCTGGGCACCCCAGGACCTTGATTAAATATGCAGATCCAGCACGAAATCCAAATAAATAAATGTTTGTGTGTGAAGACCAAGCAGCAATACAGAACTATAAAAAACACAAGCACTATATCACTTACATACTGATAGTCTGTAAAGCAATATAAATATGCACAGGAACACCACAACTTTAACCTAATAGTCCTGTATCCTAAACCAGATATCCTTTTATCCTTTTTCCTATTGAAATAATCAAACAGTTTAACATCTATTAGATAGATATACATCACTTGATAAATAGGGCATTATACTCTTAAATTTCCATGGAAGAACAAAGGAGGTGAAAAACTTTTAAAGCATCTTTTCCTTTGCTTCTTTCTAACCGACGTTAAATGTTCAGGTCTTGACAGCTAAGTAAAAGGAAATCAAACCTCTCAAATTAAGTTCCTCTCTACCCTGATGGCTATCCCCACTACATCTGTCATCCAGAAGCATCATTAGCACCAGATGTGTTGCACTGACAGAAGACGTTGATTGCCTTAAACCAGAAAAATACTTTAATTAAATTATTTAAATACACTAACAAATTTATTGGCAGCCCAGAAAGATGGGATATTGGGGTACGGGGGACAGAATGCTCTATCTACAGGCTGTCTTTCAAATTTCCAAACTGAGAAAAATAAAGCAGATGTTTAAATCAAATATCCTTAACCACTTTGTAGCTGAGTACTTACTAAGAAAGTTTGCAAAGCTCTTTGTGTCACTGGTACACACTGGGTAATATTGTACCAGCCTTTGGCTTTGCCCCTTCAAGATGTGGCTCTCGAAAGGGGCTGTCCTGGCCATAAACCCCTGAGCAGCACCCTGCTCTTCATCACACACCAGGGGACAGGTGACTACTCTGTGCTGTGCCTGTCCTCCTCCCCACCTTAGAAGGCCTCATCCAGACTCACTGCTGTGACCCAACACAGATTTCTTTCATATTTTGAATGAAGATTTTTACAGACACAGGCACATGTAGTTTTTTTTCTCCAGGGGCAGAAATAGTTTCTTCTGTTTGAGCCAGAGCCACACATTGCATGCACCATTTGCAGAAAGTCTTTTCAAGATATAACAGTTGTGAAGGCTGAGTTCTTGCAGCAACTTAGACCTGTGTCCTTCACTGTAACACATCTTCATTGTGCTCCATCTTGATACCTCTGCTGCTTACCTAGATCATCACTGTTTATGGTGGTTTTGTCCTACTTGCCAGCCAGCACCTTAAGGTTTACCCTTTCACAAAGTTATTTCAGCCATTGAAATGCAGCAGTTGTGATCTTGCTGATGGAGTCAGTGATTACTCACTATTAATAGTGTTGCTTGCCGTGGCTGAGGCAAATCAAGTGCTCATTTTCAAGATGCCTACTGATATAGATACATGACATACTATATGAATTAAAGAGCATCTAAACAGGATAGCTATACATTGAGATTATTAAAATCTAAAAAGAACTAAAGCACTACCTCAAAAACCTAAACCAGTATCAAAGGAGGTGCAGCAAATCCATTTCACTATCTAGGGAGTACTTTCAGTCAAGTATTTGAATTTCTGTGTGGGCAGTTGAAATTGTTTCTTCAATGTAGATGCTCAAGGAGCTTATGAGGTGGTTTATTTCCAAAGAGAAGACAGCCAGCTATCAAAAGTGTTTAAGGTAGACAGGCATGTACTAAGCCACATTTGGCTTCCTGATTCAGTAAGAGTATTTATTCTTATAATTAAGATTTGCTACTTCTAGATCCCTTGATGAAATGTAATGTGCTTACAATTATGCAGATGTTCTTTCTTAATCTTTCAAGAATATATAGGTTCTGCTTTTCAGATTGCTGTTAACAGCTTATCTGTTGCTGACAGCTTCTGCCATAGCATTTGCTCTGAGAGGTAAGATGATTCTCTTACCCCCTCTCCACAGCTTTTTTGGTGTCAGCTGTTTCCCAGCACTCCTAGTTGTTTTTGTCTAGATGCAGGAAACCAGAAGGCAGCTGATTCTGCAGGCAGTGTCAGCAGGGAGCAGATCTGCACAGTTCCCAGGGCCCTGACCAGCAGCAGGGGAGAGCTGAAGGTCCAACATGACCCACTTTCTGGGATTCTCCAAGATTGAGCCCACTGCTCCCAACAGCCTGACACATCTGGAGAGTGCCTGTATTTAGTTACTTGGCTTGTATGACAGCAATTAACTAAGATTATGACTTAACTTTCCCTAAGAAAGAAGAGTCCTTGCCAGTGACCTGAGAATTGATCCCCAATAGTCCATTTCCTGTTGTCATTTTCCATGTCTCTTGTGAGAGCAGGATGGAAACAGACAGTACCCAGAAAACTGAGTTTGGTGTTTCAGTGCAATGCACAGAGCGTCTTGCACTGACAGCCTCAGCCATTGTTTACCGACTCTACTCCTCCTACCTACTCAATATTCAAATACTGTTAACACCATCACCACAACCATTTTTAGCTCTGGCCTCCTCCCTTTTCCTTAGTAAGCAAATTAGATTAACTGAAGGGACTTTTTCATACCTGCAGCGATGCCTGCTCTCTAAAGGAAATACCAAATAGCAAAACCAGATTGTTTCAATAGGAAAGCTGAACTAGAAAGAAACTGTGCATAATCACTGAGCCAAGGGACAGTGTTAGTTTTCACAGCATAAGCTAGACACAGAAGGGCACCGCTTGACTCAAAGCACCTGCGTGCAGTTACTGGGACAGGACTCAGGTAGCTGGGAGCAGCAGCTGGCCTCAGACCTGGTTCAGCCCTGACAAAGGCAAGATTAACAGAAGCTGACAGTGTCAATTCTGCTATATGTCACCACTAAACTGGGTCAAAGGCATATTGCACTCACACCTTGGGCTGAGTCCTGAGGAAAAGTCAGTTCTTAAAGCAGCAGGTCTGCTTCTAGCAGGACTCCTCTGTACTGAGGACATTTCTGCAGCATGTCCTGTTCTCAGGTGACTGGCATTTTGACTACAGACTAGAAATATTTTCCAGGCCTTCATTCTTAGATGTGGCCAAAAATGGAACTTTTGACACTTCAGTATTTCTCATTGCTCTGATTCAGAAGGAATAGTTGCAAACTTCCCATAAAAGTAAAATAAAGTGCTTTGGAACCACTCTAAGGCAGTAATGCTCACATGACCTATTTGGGTCTTTTACCTTAGATTAAAAAACATGAAAATTAATTAATTCAACTTTACCAATTTTTTTAATAGAGTCTTGATCATCAGTGAAGTGAAAGAAGCCCTGAAAAACAAGTTGTTTTAATTGATGAAGCATTTTTAGAGATAAATGGTTCTGCTAGATGAATTTCAGCTGCCCCATTTGAATTCTCTTTTTTCATAAAAAGAAATCAGACTTCCCGATCTTGCAGCCTACATCAGCAGAGGTTCTGCTGTTTTTTTGCTGAGGCTAAATTTCTGGTGGTCACAGTTATTTCTATATGTGGTAACTTCCTTCCTCTTTCAAACACTAAAACTCAATTTGCTTAAGCATATATTGGTGCATTACAAGAAAGATATGGGAAGTGATTTTTTCTGTGTTCCAGTAAATGTCCTTTCAATAGGGACATGCAAATAGAGACAGAGCTTGGCCCAAAGAACATCACACTGTCAGTGAGGAGGACAGTAGAATTTTTGAAAGAACCTTGAAAACCTCTCATCTCTCCATCAGGTCAGCCTAAGACTAATGGGGACATGTTCTAGGAAAAATAACATGACCTTTCCCATTGTATGCACTATATAAACAGATTTATATTGCAAATCAAACCTTACTGTCTGTCTTACAATAAGGCTATTTCTGCACCCAGCTTTCAAGGAGAGGACCATTCATTCTACACGGGAGATTGAGTAAAACAGGTTCAAAAAGTCTTGGACAGTCAAGTATGAGCAAACAGCTCCTGAGCTATATACAATAGGTTAGAAACTCTAGGTCATAAACAGATAAATGATAGCTGAACCCACTTATAAGAATATAAGAATAAAGGATCAACTATTTTGATATTTCACTGAGCTCTCAGTGTGAAATGGTATTATTGCAATAGGCAGTTTCCTCAGAACAATGCAAACCACAGGGGTTCACTGAGCTACTATTGAAAGAAAACATCTTTCAGTCAAGGAAAAAACAGGTTTCTAAAATCTCAACAGCTGAAAAGATGTGGTAGGTAAGGCAGTACAGAATCCTCAAAACTATACAGCTCAATGCATATTAAAATTTATCAAACAATTCCAAAAGCCCCTTGGTTTTAATTTGAAATGTTAGAGCAGCAGTACTATAGACAGATCTCCATCAATGTAATAAAGTAATTCCAGCTGCCCTAAAGAATGTAAACTACTCTACTGTTCCTTCCAGCAAGAGAAACATCTAGATCTCAAACTCCCATTGCATGTTGAACACAGCTCTTAGTAACACAATATTAGATAGGCAGTCTTTTAACTGAAAGCAAGTCTGAGGACAAAATAACAGCAGCATTCCATGATGGATGACAAATCCATAGTGGACCAAGAAACCCAATCCCAGCAGTCCTATTTACAAGAAGCACATCCCTTGCTACCACCACTGCCAGCAACACAACTCCATTTGTAC
The DNA here is from genome assembly GCA_013397245.1 of Thryothorus ludovicianus. NCBI lineage: Eukaryota > Metazoa > Chordata > Aves > Passeriformes > Certhiidae > Thryothorus > Thryothorus ludovicianus. Next base: position 211,523 of record VZTB01010965.1, read on the forward strand.
TATGCAAGGTTTATGTAAGTCAAAGCAGAGACAGCTGCTCTGAAATCTTTGAGATCTCATGTATATTAACAATTCTGGTGCTACTAGCATGACTTATTCTTATGCTTCTACAACTTTGGAAAGGTATCAGACCCAAGAGGTAAGAATAAGCCCCAGGAAGTGCAGATAAAGTCAGAGTGCCTCTGCACGTAACAACTGGCCTCATGTCATTGCAACCGCTCCCACTCAGACTCAAAAGGTCAAAAGCTTATTAGAACTGTTAAGCACCTGCACTGGATTACCAGGTTCAGGACAGACAAGATTGCATCTCCCAGCTCTGCCTGGCACAACTGTTAACAGCTAATCTCATCCTGAGAGAGCAGCTCTGCAGCAAACAGGATTGCTGCTCGGCTCCGCTCTCCCGCTGAAGCACCCGGCTCGCCTATCTGAAATGACAGCTGCTGTTTCTTATACCACTTCTATAACTGTGACTCAAGTCTCATTGCAGAATGTCAACATTTGTGTTCAACAAATATGATTCACCGTGTTTTGAAAGTAGCAGAAATGGAATGATAGAGGCAGCATATGATTCACCACAGCCTTGAAACTGTGCGGAGCTATGTTGAATTATGCTACATTTTTTATCTCTGAAATATTTGCAACAGTTATTATGAATTGAGAAGACTGTAAAATAGACATTTACAACCAGAAATTGACAATTCTTGCCACAAACTGCTACCCCAGGAAAAATAATCTATGATTTTTTTCTTCCCACTTCTAATTACACTTTCATTAAGGCACACTTGCTTTTTCCTTCAGATTTGCCTCTATCTTCTTTCAATCTTCTATTGCTAACCCCTTTTATTTTATTATCTGGAAGATATACTTGAATGATGCTTTTATACTTTTCCATGTTCATTTCAAATTCCACCCTTTGACTGTAAGTATGGTGCCCCGAAGCCGTGTTTTAAAAAAATAATTTTTAAAATAATTGATACTTCATTTTTGCATATTTTTGCTCGTTATTAGTAATTTATACATTATGTACATAACGGCACTGGAGACAAAGATAAATTAAAGCCTCAGTGGGCTAGGCATCACGTGCAGTTTTAGCAAGGGGTTTTTTTCCTTCAAAGACACTAAAAACACAAGCTAGAAAAAAAGGGAAAAAATTTAAATTCCCTTTGAATAAAAATGTGAATTAGAAATTAATATATTAACCATGATTCAGCAAATGAAGATGGGAATTATTTAAGCACATGCCTATATGCTTTATCCATTCAGAGCCCACATATCTTGCCTGAATTCATGTGAGATCTCAGTTTTGGCCATAAAGTCCTGCTTCCTCTCCCAGAGGAGCTTACACTGAGTAACGCCACAGCTGAGAAACACATCACAGCTCTGAGGCCAGACCTCTCCTGTTCATTCAGAAGATTAAACTGGTAGCTGCCAAACAGTTTCCTAATTGACTCTGAAGTTCTGTAACTCTTATCCTCACCTTTTTTAACCCTCATGCCCCTTTCAACCTTTTCTCCTCTAATGAAATTGTTCAGCAGTTCTCTACATGAGACTCTGCATTCAGAAAGATGACCCACAACCTGGCATTATATAAGTGAGATATTACTAAAAAAAAAGCAAAATTTAGTTTGAAATGCTCTGTAACACCCTGCTAAAGTACAGAAAATTGCAATTTTAGTATGGAATATAGTTACAATCTGTTAATCTGCTCTGCAAACTGTAAAACCACTTTGCACACAAAGTGCTATTGCTACCACTAGATGTCAGTTTTACACACTTTAAAATGGACAATTCCCTTAAAAACAGTAATTCTCTGCTCACAATAGAAACGGCTCTCTATTATGTCATTCTTTCTGAACTGATCTTTAATTTTAAGTATTTAATATTTTATTTACCTTCCCTCCACTTCTCCAGCACCCCTGGAGCATAGCTCTCCTTTATCAGAGAAAAAAAATCCACAATATATTTATTCCATTATTTACTCATTCTGAGACACTGGCAGTTTTTGCCAGATTTCACTAACAAAAGTTTATATCTCAGGTTGTGTCTCTAAAGGCCAGCAGTGAAATCTTACTTTTATTCCCCAGAGACATTTTTATATTCCACAAGGACAGTTTAACAAAGAAATGCCATTACTTTTTTTTTACTAAGAAATGTGAAAGTAATTACAGATAAGCTGCCATGCCAGTTAATAAGGGATATCATCAATATAGCTTATTACAATTTTATGATTTTTCAGATTTTTACTTATATTGACTGCCTAAATGTCAATATTTTTTATTTGTACTTCAACTCTCTCTCTCAAAAGTCAAAAATGTACCTTCCTCCTAATCTCCTACAAGAGCTCTTTACAAGTGTTTTTCTTAAGAACAGTTTTCATTGACTAGTCTCAACGTAAACTTGGTCATACTGAATACAGAACTTCTATATTATGCATTTACTTTATCATAACAAAATGGAATTACTCTTTGTCAAGTAAATCTGTCTTTATTCCCTCTCCCCAAAGAAAGATCATTGAAGAAAATTAGGAGGAAGTCTAATTCATTACACATTATTACGTTCAAATATACATGCACAAAAAATAACAAACGTCTCCAAAGCTGTCCATGCTCAGAACTGACAATGTTACAGAATGCAGCTCTGAATTTTTATGAGGTAATGACAAGACTGTCACCTTACATGAAGCTGTACTGCCTGGATATTGATAGTTTAGCTAGCAACACGCTATGTTTGTTTATCATAATGTCAGAGGAATCCCCTCACCCTCATTCACACCACAATCTGACATTTTCATGCTCCTACTGACCCCTCACAGCTCTCCTGGACTGTTCAAGGTATTCTTTGCAGCTGTAAACATCTCATCTAAGTGCTTACCTACGAGAAAGGGCTGGAAAATAAGGAAGGGGAAAAATGTACTTCAGTGAACTTCAAAACAGAACTGAAAACACTGCATCATGCAATCAACTCTATCAACAACCTTCTCCAAAAACATCTGGAAACTTTTTTTAGACAACTCCATTGGAACCACCTCTTTGCACAACCTCAACAACCATAAAAGCATGGCAAAAAAGCTCCAAAGTAAACATGGAATCCAAAACACATCAAGTGCCATGACTGCTGGCAGCAATAGGAACCTTCCTTACAGAAGTGCAATGCCTGGGGCAGATGAGGGTGTCATATATGCTACATATTGTGTTGCACCATTTTGCCCCATTCCCTTGCCTTCCTACCACACACTCACTACCCCTTACCCACCTTCCAGGCAACCCCAGGACTGCAAAATGCCCTAAATCCCACCCAGCCAAGGTGTGTGAGCCACCCACGCCCACGCTGCTCCCTTGCAAGCACATGCACAGAAGCAGAGCACCTCAGACATGCCACTCTGCAGGTCCTGCACAGCCCGTGGGCATGAGCCAGTCTAAAGTTCGCCAGATGAAAATTCACAGAACTCACTCGTGCAGCCACAGCTCCAGATTGTACAGATCTCACCTTCTCTTTGCTTTTGATGCAAGGCATCTCCTTTGTCAGCACCCATGGTGGCAAGCAGCTACAGCAGGATAGGCTCAGGTCCAAGACAGGCTTCTGCAAGTAAAGGAGCAAGAGACTCACCTCACACATTTGCACTGCTACAGCATCTCTTGCTCCAGGATGCTATCTGCAGAAAAAACCTGGTTAGCTTGATCTGCAGCTAGGAATTTTGGTTACTCTGAGCTACTGAACTAAGTGAGTTAGTGAGAAAGTTGATTTTGGGTGAAATGAAGCAGCCAGTAGAAACGAGGAAATCAACAGAAGAATAGAACAGATTTTTTTATATGCTTTCTAAATCATGCTCTAATATAAGACTGTAAATATTAAAACAACAAACCAAATGCACAAAAAAAAAATCTAAAAAACTAAAAAATAATCTGTCCCTTTACTTCCTCATTGTATATTTGGCAACTCAAATCCCTCCAGGAAAGAAACTACTTTAACTTCTTCTTTATCACACATATTCATTTGCAACTTATTCCATTCATGTCAATATGAATCACTAACAATGTATATCATAAGCAACAACAGAAGCAATGGTTAATTAAAACCTGGAAGCATTAGTCATCTTCCTGCAGAAGTTACCATGTAATTTCAAGAGTGTTGAGTTTGCAAGTTATTTTTGTACTCTTTCCTAGGACCAGAATTCTGCTGCTAAAGAGCAGCAGCAGCTCTTAGTCAATCAATAGTGCAATTTACTGAAGAAGAAGGAAAAAAGAAAAAAGCTTTCAGCTGGACCCATAGATATCAATCATCTCAAACCTCAGTGAGACACAGAGCTTGATCCCCTCATTGAAGACTGTCCCATGGAAGGAGAGAAAGGTTAAAACTCTCTCAATAAAACATGCCCCAGTAAAGGAATTGCTCAGATCCATAGCTTCCTTCTCTACCAAGCTCCACTGCAAGTTTAAAAAGTGCCTGGTCTGAATATACACACAGCACTTGTCTGTGTAGAAAGGCAATTGTGCTTAGGCAGCACATTCCAGCAAACAGCACTGAAAGTTATATAAGACATTTCCCTGAAATCACCAAGCCATTATACCCCAGCAATCCTTATACACACAAGGTTTAAATACTCTATTTTGCACAGAAAAGGGACTGAACAAGAATCAAACCCTTACAACAGAAAGCATAGCTGCCTCCTCCTCCTCTTCCTACCTAAAAAGTGCCAGAGCAGGTGAGGAAGTGGCCCCACCCCTGCTGGCCATTGATATGCAGAGGCAATTTTGTGAGCCACCACTAACAGCTGATGAAGCCAAAGGGGCCCAGATGGGCCTCTGTGGCAATCACACAGCTCAATACTCTTTTAAATTTTAAATTTATAGTTTTAAATCTTAGAGTTTTAAATTTCCTTGGGAATTTGGTGGTTTCTAGATCGACTGGATCATCTGCTAATTACCATCCCCACCTACATGTAGAAATGCAGCTGCTTTTTGTTACAGTATAATTACAGACTAAGTATTAATTGTAGGGGCTTCGCTACTGTCTGAAATGGCATATTTTCACAACAAATATGTCAAAGAAATGCAGACACTCACTGGAATTTAAATATAGACTGAGGAAATATGTTTTCTTTGAGAATGTATATGTTCTCCACTTGATCTCATACACTTATTAGTGTCTCCATTTGTATGCCTGATACAAACCCATATATCATGCTGATGAGATAGTGAGAGAAAAGGCAAAATAGTTTGGTTTTGGACTTATGGCTAGAACATTATTCAGAAAAAACTGACAGATCTGGGCAAATGTCTGTCACACTACAGTGAAGTTAATATCACTGAGCTCACTGGAAAGTATCTATTTCAGAGATTTCACATCCACTATAGGTATACCTAGGAAGTGTCAGGAAATACACAGATTAATCTGCTGTTCCCAACACAAAAATAGATGGAAGGTTAGAATTCCATCTACTAAATGGACATTTTTTCAGCCTGATTTATCCTCTGCTGAAATCTATGCTGCAAAAAGGGGGCATTTTAGCATTAGAAGGTTTCTGGACTGAAAACTCTCTTGGTCCTGTTACAATCCAGACACTTCACTTCTTGGTCTTCATAATCCAGAAATTTTGCACTAAAGAAAAACCCATAGATTAAAAAAAAAAGGTTTAATTTAGACTAACTTATAACTCTGACTAAAAAAGTTTGACTGCAAGCTGCACACTAGCTTGCATCAAAAGTAGTGCATGAACTCCTTGTTCACGTTGAGGTGAAAGGTATATAGAGCTACACAAACTACTGAAATCATCTGGAGAAACTGTTTCCAGTACCTGAATTAGCTTGTTCAGCACTAGAATGGGCACTTTATGTGCCAAGGTAGAACACTACAAATCCTATTTCTTTCTTTCATGGGTTGAGAAGTCACACAGAACTTAAGAACAAGAACAGACCAAACATGATGTTAATAATATCCTATCCACTGATAAAATATCTTCCACTCAGCCATTGTTATACTAATCTGCTGGTTTAAGCAGAAAAAATGCAAAGAAATTCTGTGGTGAAGAGACCATATTAAATGGCTTGCTTATCACCTCTTGAATGATTCATTAACCAGCCTAATTTAATCTGCCACATGCCCGGTAAAATTCCAGTTTAGCAACGTAGTGTGTGCTACCAGCTTTCTAGAAATGTTACAACAGGCCAAAAACAAAAAGTTAAGCATTAACCAAGATGAGACAAGCATGTAGCTACAAAACTAAAGACTGTTTTTTCAGGTTTTTCCTTCATTCACTTTTTAAAATATTGTGTATTTCACTTCAAGAATTGCTCTGATTAAAATTATCTCCATGTAAACTATAAACCCTGTTTTCTCTCTTTTCAGAATGCATCAGATTATGAACTGAGCAGATTCAAAACAATGCACCAGCCGTAAGTGTCTCATTATTTTCCATTTCCCCATTGAATGACTAATACACTTCTACTCTGACATTGCTCTGTTAATAAATCAGGAAAAATAAGAATTGAAACCTCCTGCTCACATGAACTTTAGCATTAATTGACAGGGATGGGACTTCCCCAAGATTAGGATCCTGGAATGTTTACAAGACCTGTGGATCAGATCAGCTGACAGGAAAGTCTCTTCTGCAACAGATGCTGGCTGTTATTCTTCCTCAGAACAGAAAGGGACAACTATAATATTAGTAAAAGTACAAGTTCAACTCATTCCAGAACATAAGGGCTCTTTGCTTGTATTCTATTTGAGGTCAAATTTTCAAAATTGGGTTTATCTGATATTTAGGGACTAATTTAAGTGATCAGTTTAATAAAATGTTATGTTGAAAGTAATTTACATATAATTTAAATACAGTACTGAATAAGCAAATATAAATATAACAGTTGAGAAATGCCTTCATATATCTTATAACATATCAAATTAATATTAAAGGATATCCTTTGTGTTCAAATATATTATTTCTCTTGCAATACTACACAGAAACGATATTAGGGAATTTTCTCTATGAGCCCATGAAACCAAGACTTCAGTTTAATATAATGTGATGCCATTCTTCACCTAATGGTTGTTATTATTCCATGTAGCTTTCCCCTCCCCCACTATCTGGGAAAACATTGATCCATTTACAAATTGTTTTCTGAATTCCACTCTATTTATAAGAAACTGGATAAACTTGAAGGCTTTTTTACCCAATAAATTCCTATTCTTATTGATAGAATTTCATTGAGAGCATAGGTAAATATTCTTTTGGGTTTAATTTAATAATTAACTAGATGAGTAAAAAAAAGCAAAGGACTTTCTTTGGGAAAGAACAGGACATCATTTTGAGAGAAAATGTAGAAAGAATTAATATAAAGTCATCCAAGGATACAGTTTCTGTTTCTGACATACATGAATCTGATCTACTATAATATTGGGGCAAATAAATATATCAAACTGAGGCCAAGAACTGCACTTCTACTGATGTGGGCATTCCAACTTTGAATCCTCAAATTGTTTATTGGACTAACAAAAGTATTTTACCATATGAATTCTGAAATTAAAATTCCTTAAATTCACAGTGTGGGTGTCATATCCTTAGTACCAGCTTCCAATCTAAAATCTGTTACTCTTACATCACACTACTTGTTATTGCAAAAGCTGCCTGAGTTTCTAGCACTCACAGTTTAACTGGAGACAATCAACATTCATCCACCTAAGACAGAGTAACTGGCCTGTTCAAGCATGTTCATACAGCAGGTAATTCCCAATGGACCAAAACACCAAGTATAGATAAACAGGAAATTAATGATTGCCAGACATGGTGATACTGAAATCCTGCGTTTCTCCTGCAGTGGCCAGGGCTTCAGGTCTCTGCCTTTATGAAAGTTTCTTCATGAGGCTTCATTAGGCAGGAGTTAAGTTCTCTGACCACCAGCAAAAGCTCTTTCTCTTTCCCGTTCTAGTTCAACCCTTGGTATTCTTGTTTTCCACAAGATTTTGAGTCTATAAGGCTGTAAATTTAGCTCTTTGAGCTAAAACACATAGTTATTCCCCTTTCTGCTGGGATATCTCATGACAGGGGTACCAGGAGCAATCTGTAGTCATGCTTGGGTCTGTTTCCCTGCCCTCTGCACCAAACACATCCACTGATACACTGCAAGGCTCTTTTCCCTCTAGCCAGCACCGTGCTTGTTCTCTAAGGGGAAAAAATTATCTGGGCAAAAACAACAAAATGGTTTTTCTGAAAAGAGTTTATAGTAGTAATTCTGTTTGATACCCTTAAGTAAACCTTTTTGCACTACACTTCTCATGAAGTCTCTTATTATGCTGTTGGGTTTACTGTGTCGAATTTGGCTTTGACAGCCTGATGACAGCCCCATATAAACTAGTTCCCACCTACACTTAAAGCCTCAGGTTTCTAGACTGTTTCTGAGCAACTACTGGATATTAAGGTGAAATTACCAAGGTGCAGTCTCTACTAGTGTCTTGTCCTACCCCTGAAATGCAATAATGAAAGATTTTCTTCCCCACTTGCTGAACAATATCAGAAGAGAGGGACTGCTTTAACACACAGGACAGCAGAGAACTGAGTCACTCTCTGGAGCTGCCAGGGTTGTGCAACAAACTGCTCTCACAGGTTGACATGTTTTCAGCAATCCCAACAGCATGTTGAAATCTCAAGCTTTGCTCAAAGCCTTTCCTCCTGCACAGGCACCACTGTATTTTCCACTCCACACAGCAGACTCAGTTGATAAACTCTCACCCTGAAAGCCTGAGATCACCCAAAACGCTGCACTAGCTCACTCTCAAGAACGCCAGTACAACTGCACTTTGCAGATACTTTCCATGAGAGTCGTTTCAAATCCCACTGATTACAGCCATGGGCTCGTTTAGTCAGTGCTGACACTCATGCCAGGGGGAACACTCCACAGAAGAACATCATGCTACATTCAGGAGCACTTTTTGAGAGAGTGCAGGTGCCATAATCAACCTCATACCACAGACACATGAGAATACTGGAACTTAAGGCCTTTCCAAACATGCTGTCTTACTGTGCAAATAAGATTGGGACTTATAACTGTATCCAGCAAAACTCAGAATATAGGCTATAAATCAATTACAAACATCCCAATTTTGGAAGCATATCTCAAGAAAGAAATGTAATTACAACTCCATCACCTCAGTGTAGATATTCCAAGACTGACAGTATCAGATGTTTATGCAGAAGTTTTTTCATAGTGCTTTCAGCTTACCCAAGTTTCATTTTCCCAGAGACCATGAAATTAAAAGCCTGTCTTTATAGCTAATGTGATTAGAAATTCATCTCAGATCAAACTCTGAATAAATTTTGCTCTCAGCTGGGGAGCTCTGGAGACTACTTTACAAAATCAGGACTGAAATCTTTCATCACAAAATCAGTACTTTCTATCACATGCAAATTCAGAAGCCTGTTCTGGCTGTGACAGATTGCCAGGTAAACTAGAATCCTCATCTGCAAATCAGGTCTGAGGCATCAAGTCTTGAGTTTACCATTTGTATATAGCAACATGCAGTTATGGAAGATCCTGGGTAATAAGTGAGTTGAGTTGCAGAACACATAATTACAAGTTCTGTTTAATTATGGTGTGGGCAGCATTTGATCTCCTTTGCTTGAAATAAACACCTATCAATTTTCACTTCTGTGAAAAATGTTATTACTTTATTCCTCCGGAAATTTATAGCATATGCAGAAAAATTAGGTATTCTTAAGTCAAGTAAGTATTCTGGAATTGAGTGATTTCTAGATTAGTTTCTATCATTTTTTTTATTTTATTTGATCATAATTTTTAAGAACTACAAACTGAAATTTTCCATCCTTGCCTTCCAAGAATAGGCAATATCTTTTCCTGAATCATACAAATAAATTCTCAGTTGTAAGAGCTGTTACATACCAGGAAAGTATCTTTGTAATGCTGAGGTGTTCCACTTGAGATGTCTGAACTTGCATAGTTCAAACTGCAAGAACTAGAAATGTTACACATTAACACCTTTTTTGTTCTCCTCTATCCACTCATGTTTTTTCTTTTATTTCTTTCTTAGCAAGGTAAATAGCTCAATGTGGAAAATTCACTTTTCAGTTTTTATACAGACATCAACACTTACATACACTTAACCAAAGACAATTTCTAACAAAAATACAAATAAAATTAATGAGATTTCTATGACAACTAGGCTGTTTCCATAAAAAAAAAAAAACAAAGACAAAGAGCTTTTGTTGTCTCTTTAAGCAAGATCCAGCAGTACAGAAATCCTGTCTTGTTCAGACAATCTGCATTTGGACTTTCCCCATCCCAGAGAAAAGCTCTGCTTTTTGGGCTGAAAAGCAAAGGCAGTGGATGACTTCTATTCCAATACTCAGTAGGCAGGAAAGATTATCCCACATTCCTATGGGATATATCATAATGTCCTCTTGTTACCCTATATCCTTTAAATAACAGTCCTGACTCAGGCTGAATATTTTATGCCTAAATACACAGATTTGATTCCTTGCTTTCCTTAGGTTTTGTTGTAGCTTAAGTGCCACTACAAATCCTCCACTTATTCCCAAAACTGCAGAAGACCAGGGCTGGAAATCCAGAAAATACCTCTTTATATAGCAAGATCTCCCAATAAAAATTACATCTAAAAGAGACCAGAACAAGTTTCCAGTACATAACTCTAGTGTCACAGAAACGTACAATAGGATACTATAAACATTTCAAAGGGAAAAAAGTATCTGAATTTTACCTCAAAACCCATTTTTATACCTTATCTAGTCATTCTTAGCAAAGAAAGTCTATGAGAAAAGTCTACCCAAGCATCAAACAGAGACAGCCATCGCCTGAAGATTAGAATGAGTTCTGGATATCCTCCTGTTCACAGGAGGATCTAGGAAATTTTTGTTCAGCAAAGCAACGCCATCCTGCCCTCTTTTACAGCAGCAGAAAATATTACACTTGTTGTTTGTTGGAGAGGCATCAGAACTTGCATTGCAGCAGTGCCTCTTCCATCCTGCCATGAGCAATGGAGAGCTTTGCAATGACACCAGTTACTCAGGGATGAGGAGAGGCCCCCTCATAACTAAGGAGCACAAAGATGTAGCTAGAAACTACATTTGGCAGAGCTGATAGAGAGAAAACAGATATCTGCATACAAGAATCATTGGAATTCACTGCCTAATGTAATTCAGTCTTTGAAAAAGATTCTAGAAATAGTAGCAAAACAGTTCTCTCAAATGTTTAAAATATACAAAAACACACAAAATATACAAGTTTGTATTCTCTGGTCAAGTCTTGACATGCTGATATTTTCTGGGGTCTTCCTACTTTCCAAAGAGCAGAGGAGGCAGTTCAGTTGTTACTGTGCTGCAGTACTGCAGATGTGACTAAAGTGGGAACTAACTTGGCAGTGTTTAATTCCTGTGGTTCTGTGTACTGTATTCCTGCCCCTAGGCTGAGCAGAAAGAATATATAAAAAAGGTTTTCTTTATGCACATACCACTGTTAGACTGAATTATCACTGTTGTAATTTTGAGGAAGGCCTCAGGGTTAAGATATATTGTCAGTGTTGGAGGGATTCTTTTCCATTTTCTTGAAAATTGCATTGGGAAACTCCAATTAAATTAATTAATTTTGTCCCTTCTTATTGAAAACAATCCCATTCTCAAGTAGATTAAATACCAGTTGATATTATCTGGAGGTCACCAAAGAATTGATAAGTATGTAGATGTCAGAGAAAATCCCAAATTATCTTCCCGACACCCTTGATGCCATGATGGAAAGCAGTTTCAAGCTGTTTGGATATCTTCTTGCCACATTTTGTCCTTCCTATCCCAGTCAGGAAAGCACAGAGGCACAGGTGTTGCAGCTTCAGCTGGATTATGTGCACACACATACATTTAATATATAAATCAGTACAAGCCTAGAAGTGTCTCCAGAATCTCCTCTTCTTCAGCCCCATGATTTTCCATTACATATTAACATTAATGTTCATTCATGTTCAGGACAATTTATAAATTAGAAAATTATAGAATTGGTGAACCTTGCCCGATCACCCTTCATGCTACCCTACTATGCTCAGCCATCTATGGAATGTCATTAGAGGGGGTGGGGGTAAAAGTTATCAGTGTTTCTTTAATATTGAAACTATGCTTATTTTTAGGGACCTTCAGCAAGATAGATCAGAGACACTTTTTAACGACAGTGAGACAGACTAGAGATCTATCAGCCCTCTTTGAAAAGCAAGAGTGGATCAGCCTCTGAGAACAAAGCCCATGCTGGCCTGGGTAGAGGAACAATAACATTCAGCTTCATCTCTCTAAGCTTTTGTGAAAGTAGAAATCTTTCCCTTTCTTAGTACTCTAGACCAACCTAAATAGTAATGGAATATTAGTCACGTAGCAACTCAATTTGGGCACCAAAAATCAAAGAAATAGATCATCTGTTTGAGACACGTATGTAAATGACTTGTTTAGGTTTCTACACAAAGCCAGAAGCAAAGGCCAGAAGCAAAGACCAGAAATGGAAGCTGTTACCCAAATCACAAACCACTTCTTCACAAACATCATATTTATGGACAGGATCCCTTTCATCCACCCTGTCAGATGATGTGCTATCCTTTTCTCTAGTACATGTCTGTACCCAGACCACAGAGAAGAGGTTGTTGCAGTTTCAAATCACTGGTCCTTCTTCCCTTTTAGAGAATCACATTTGTTAGTCAGAAAGTGCTGCACCTGGGACTCAAAACCAGAAGAAAGTAACTTCTGGCTCATTCAAGCAATGAAGTGTGAAGGGCTATTAATTTATAATCTCATTTTAGCTGAATTCCACATGTGCCCCAGCTCAAGAACACACTGGGCAGAAAAAAGAACAGATGTCTGGGCTCATTTTCTCCAAGCGCCCAAACCGGAGTCCTCTCAGTATTTGGAAGAAATACAATATTTAATTTACAGAGAGTTATCAACATATATCTATGCTCTCTGCAGGAGGGACATTTCATTCTTCTTCTTTAGACTAGCCTCTGTGAAAATGAGTGAAAATGCAACCTCTTTTTGCTTTTGTATGAGCATGTGGAGAGCTTCATTCATTAGTTCATATCTTTATGCTGTGATGTCAAAGTGGTCTATGCACTGTTTCCAAGATAGTGGAGAAAGGTATTAAACACAATCATGTAAACTTTATTCAGTTCAGAAATGAGAATAGAACATGTTGAGATCATACTAAACAATGAAAACTGCAGTATTTAAAAATGGGGTCATCAAGACATGCAAAGTAGAGAAGATAAAAGACGAGATGCAAGGAGAAGTTAAGGGACCATAGCAGGAGGGTCATATGCAGCTGCAAGCCAGACAGTTGGGGCTGCAGCAACCAGACACATGAAACAGCTTCAGAGGAGGCTGCTCAGTGCAGCTGGGCTGGAAAAGATGAAGTGCACTTGCTAGGAATGCCACAGCAGACCCTTGTGCAACAGAATTCAAGACCTGAAACCCAACTGTCTGAAACCCAAAGTATTAACAACTTGGCCAAAAATACATGTTTCAAAGATTTGCCCCTCAAAATGCAGAAATTGTGTTCAGCATGCAAATAAATACCTTTTTACTAGCACCTTCCTTATAAAGTCCCTTTCCAAGAGCAAGCAATGAGAGGAATGTAGGATTACCTTAGTGACACTGACATGGCAGCACTTGTGCATAGCATTGACACCCATCAACATGAGTCAGGGCATCAGAGAGCCTCTCTGGATAGATCACCTGTAATCACTAAATACAGACATATCATAATGTATATAGCTAACAAATTATGAGTCACGGGCATCTTCATGCTGGCCTTCTCATGGCCAGTGCTCCAGAGCACCTGTGTGCCTGCAGGGGTGCAGGATAGAGACTGAGGAGTTACCATCAGGCACAGGAGCTGCTCAGCTGCCAGAAGCAGGACACTGCTCTCATGGATGCTGCACATGACCAGAAATGTCTTGTTCCATTCAAGATGTAGCTCTGCTATGTCTTGGTCCAGAGACTGCTCAGTCGTCACCAGCTCCAGCACCATGCTCTCCCCAAACACAGTATAAACACATTTTGACTTTACAGTCTTGATGTTTGTTTGTAATTCTTAGAAATAAAATTCAGCTATGCTCTGAATTTTTGAAGAGGGGAACTGTTTTCAGGCCAGACTATGGCCAGACTTCTGCCACACCAACAGCAGCTTTCCTGCAGGATGCTACAGTTTAGGACCACTCAGACCATATGTTGCAGGTTATTTCATCAAGCTCCTGGAAGACAGAGGGATTAAAAGCATTCTCCATAGTAGGGAGGGAGGACAGTCTCCCTGTCCAAATCTATTTTGGTCTGGATGGAGACTGCTGATAAAAAAATTGTAATGGAACAGTATTACCTAATGTGTCTTTAAAAATATTTTATTTTATTCTTCCACAAGCTATGCCTGATTTTTCAAACCCTGATAATATCCTCCTCTTTCTAATAGCCAAGAATTCTGGGAAGAAAAACAAAAGGAGATTTTATGTATCTTACAGTTCTTATACTAGCTTTTCTGTTTTCCATTCCCCTCTACCTACTGCCATTGCACATTTTAGGTACTCTCCAATTATATCCTTGACAGAGCATTAGGTCTCAGTTTCTTCTTCACAATTCTGGCACTGAGTTTGACAGACACCTGCTACCACAGCCCTGTCATTTCTCCTATTTAGTTCCTCACTGCCAGTTTCATGGCTTTTTATTATTTTACCAAGCTCTCAGAATTCAGACTATAAGCTAAAAATATGTAACCATTTCAGTTAACACCCCTTGCCATACATTTCATAAGTGTAATCAATCCTTTCCTAAATCACTGATCTGGCTGATATAATTAATTACCTTTATCAGTACATTAGTTCCTCATTTCATTACTCTGGCTCAGGGAATAATATGAAGAAATACATGATAATATTAGACATATCCACAGTGTTGCTTTAATTAATAGATACACAGTTCAAGAACATAAAAGTAAAAGAATTCTTTCTACTGCTTGAAATGTCAATATGAATTACCAGCTATATTCCTTTTATACTACTGGTACAAATATTATTCACATATAGCCTACAAATAGATTTAAATACACTCTGAAAGAGTTCTGAAGTCAATTATTTCTTACTACTATTTTTTATTTTAAATGAAATAGAAGTATGATTCACATGTATAGTCTTAGAGGTATTCTCTGCTAGATAAATCCTTTCCAGGATTTTATTCAAAATTACAGATAAACCAACACATTTCAACAATTTCAGCTTTTAACCAAAAGCAATACTAATTATGTATCACATACCTCCATGCATTGGTATTTTATTGGGTTTTCCCTTAAAAACAAAAAATGTCAGCAAAGTAAACATTGCAAAATAAAAATTGCAGCTAATTGCTGATCACAGACCTTACAGATGACACTTTTCTAGCATGATCCAGATGACTATAGCTTCAGATTCTCTGTTAATCATGATGAATAATGGGCATAAATTCACCAGGATCAAACATGTAAATGCTCCAAACCAGCCTAAGACAAAACCAACACATCTGCATACATCTATACCTGTCATGTACCTTGCAGAGTCCACAGGAGCACCCGTTTCTGGGCAAGCACCACTTTCTGGACAGATTTGAAGTGCTGTTCATTCACAACAAATGCCCCAAGAACATTTTGACACACAGCCCCACGGCACAGCTCCAGCAGACACCCAGGCTGAAGCTTAGAACTCATTCTACACCAAGCTCAAAACGTTGCTCCTCTATCACAGCATTTCCTTCTCCTCTGACATCCCTGTGTATCAGCTTTCTCAAAGCAAAGCCGTGCTGGGTCAGCTCAAAGGTCTGTGTCAGGTGACATTTGTGACAGCAGCCTGTGCCCAATGCGGATGGGTACGGGTGGGTGCCTCCATCCTGTGTGTGAACAGAGCCTCACTGCTGGGCTGGAGTAGCACCCCACAGAGCACCTGAAACAAAGGAAATTACACTTGTGTGTACTTCAGCTCAGGTAGGATCAGTTCCACCAGGAATGAGAATAATAACAGAAATCTATAATTTCTTTAGAAGAAGCCTTGTGATACTCTGAGTAGCTTTTTTCATAAAAGGAGCAATTCTCCTGTGAACAGAATGATGAATGTTAATCGACCTCAAGGAAAGGTTATGCTTGAAAGAAATCACAATGCTTAAGGAAAAGATTCCTTAAAAACCAATAACTTCTCCCTGGAAGACTCTATTGTAACAGTATTATCGTAACTCTATCGTAACAGTATTACCGTAACTAACATGAACATTTATAGCAAAATAAAATACATCTTGTGAGTAGCTTCAAATTACAAATAATGCATAGCAAACTAGACTGCACTCATCAGTCTGTTTATTAACCTAATCTTGACTCAACATCATTATGACAAAACAAACAGGACCATTGCAAATGTATGACATAACCCCAGACAGATAGCTACAATTCAGAGAAAGGTGTTAAACATCTAAATCCATGCTGCAGATGTTGGTAAAATTCACTAACAACCAGAAATTAAAAATCTTGTACAGCTATCACCTATCCATATTATTTCTAAACCAACAGTCAGAAACTTTCTTCAATCACAAAATATTTTCAATTGCAATTTCCTCAATGTATTGACCTTCTTTTTCTCTATTAGAACACTATATAAAAAAGGGAGTTTGTTTATAAATAATAATATGTATAATGGATATTCAAATTTACATATATGTGTTTCTTTACATGTAGACTTCTGTCATATTTTCTTTCTTTCATTTCTGACTTTTGTATTTTCCCTTTGCACTTTAAATCTAAAGGGAAGTTATTCTGAAATACAGTGTTTGATAGTAAATTTAGACTTTTTCTCCCAATATCCTCTGAGAGTGGAAAGATGCAGGATCGTACAACCACAAACTTGTAAAATAACTCTTTTAAATTATGTGCTACAGCAATAAATGCTTCACATTAGAATCTATAAAAATAATAACCCTCTCTGATATAGTGTTGGACTCCAATTCATCTCCTACAGTTTTGTGGTCTTAATGCAATTAAAGTTACCAATTGTGTAAACATATCCTTAGCAACAATCCACAAAATTTGCAGCTGTAGACAACAGAAAAATTTCATGGCTGTAGTTACAAGTCTGAACAATTTTTCTCCACAGAAGAGAATATTCCATTAAAGCATTTATCTTTGGTCATAAAATGTTCTCTTGTTATTACTTCAAATAGTAGTTTGATACTTATTAAGATAATATATTTCTTTCATTAGAAAGTCTCCCATCTCCCTGATCATTTTACTGTTGTTTTGTTTTTTTTTGTGGGGCTTTGTTTGTTTGTTTGTTTGTTTGTTGGGTTTTTTGGGTGTGTTTGGAAGGTGGTATCTTCAATCCATTTCATTCTTCTGTGAAAAAGATTCTTGAAACTTTTTCTGTTCGATGACATCTGTGCTCCCAGAACAGTGTCAGGCAATTCCAGTTATCCAGGAAACAGGAGAGAGCAGTCTTAAGCAGATGGAAACACATGAAAATAGAAAAGACTACAGACAAAATTATTTTTCCTGTTCTTAAGCAGGAATAGGAAAATGCTCAAACAGCATAATTATGGTCAGTGAAGTGCAGATTACCACACTGTGCCAGAGAATACACCCACCAACCCTTTCCCTTTGGCTGTAGGTATTACAGGCCAGTGCAGGAAAGAAGTGGTCTAAAAATGGTTGGCTTTTCAGCATTTTTCAGACACTGAAGGCATCACGGTATGTGTAACAGCACTACACAAAAATAGCCTTATTTCAAGACATTCCTTTCACTTTGAAATTTTAAAAATTTGTGCAGCCTTTTGTCTGTGTGAGCAATTTCATCAGCAGGGACACAAACATATTTAGACCATTCACCATCCATGCCTGAACGCTGACTGACGCTCGTAGGCACCTGCTGAAAGGAAGGACACAAACCACTGCTTCTCCCTGATCCTTGCCTGTCCTAAGTGTCATTCCCAATGCCAGGGCCCAATGCCCTGAGCTGCTCCCACAAAGGCCTCCTGGGTACCCTTGAGGGTAAATCCACAGCCCAAACAGGAGGGTGGATGAGAAAGCAGACTTGTCTGGTTTAATCCTACTGCAACAAGAGGTGAGGAGGGAGAGCAGAGTACACAAGCCCTGCAGAAAAGTCAGAAACAAGCGTGGCTTGCCAGGCTGCAAAGAGCCCTGTGCCCCTACAGCCTCCCTGCCATGGTCAGGCTCAGGGTGGGATGAAGCCGGACACTCAGGGGTGTCTCCATCACAGTCACTCTTGGCTGCTGGAACAGGATCAGGTTTGCAGCACAAGCAGAGCTGCTCTCAAGAGTCACTGAGTATCAGCTGGCTCCAACACAGCTCACTGCCTCTGAGACAATCTGATCTCAAACACTTGGAGTTTGACATTGAATGATTAGTGTCTCTGCAGGAGCAAATGTTGTGTTTCTGTATGCGCATGAAACAGATGACAGTAAAACTGGAAAGCAGAAGTGCAGCTTTTTGCAGTCCCCAGAGAAAGAAAACACATATTCTCAGCAGGTGTTACAATGTGTTTGCTCAGAAGACTCTTCATGAGAAAATCCTACTAAATTCTCTGTTTTCACATCTTTCCCTGCAGTACATGCCTACATGTATGACCTGTTTCCTCCAGTGAGCCTAATGACAAACCCAAATGCCATTCAATAGAATTTAGAGTTGCATTTTCAAATGCATCTCCTATTACTATTACTGTAAGACCAGCTTTGAGTATGCCATTTGGTATCCAAAATGATAAAGGATTAATATTCCAAGATTTTTCAGGCAGTTGATAGGAGTCTTCCAAAATCAATCCTGTGGCATTGAGCCATTTAACCCACAGTGAGAAGACCAAAACTTCTGAAAATCAGTATTATGTAAAAAAACTTAAGACAGAAATGTAGCCTCTTCTCATCTGCTAAGACACAACTACAGGCCACATGTAATTTTCCCTGTACTGGAAGTGTTTTCTAGTTTATAATGCCATATAAGCATCCTGGGAAAGGAAAAAAATCCATTGAAATAGATTAGTTGGAAAAAGCAGAGATGTATTATTTTAAATAAAAAGCAGAACTGTTTCACCTGTTTGTAGCAATCAGCAAATACAGAGAATATCACAAGAAATCATGTTCCATAAACTCATGCTTTCCAAACACCAGCTACGGGACACTGAATGCTAAGTTACGTAGGCAGTGTGTCAACCAAAATAGAAATTGAGGGGGCAAAAAATTATGTCTAAATTGACATAGTCTTAAACAACAGGGTTTGAGTGCATTTCTGGCCTGGTATAAAGTACCACAAATTTGCATTCAGATCTATATGATCAAGCACAAAACCCTCACAGGCAGCACGTGACTGTCTACTGTTAATTTTCTGTTTCCCCTCCACTCTCCACCACCACAGCCTATTGCTGGCACATCTTCATACAGATATTCTGAAAGCAGAAGAAATCAAATACATACAAAATACCATCAAATAGTTCATTCTGTTAGGAAAAAAAACTGAGCTAGCAACAGGACTGCAGCTTCCAGTTTAGATTCACATGGCTTGTACTTGGGCTGTCTTCTGGTGCAGATGTAGACTGTACCAGTTTGGGCTATTTTCACTCCACAGCCCTGAAAAAGAGAACTGTGGCCATCATTTCCTAACTTTCATGTGAACACAGACTGATAAAACCAATTCCTGTTACTGACAAGTTATATTTACATTCACACTACAGTGCTTCTATGGCTGGAGCTCTCTCTTTGGTGCTAATCCAGTAGCTCAGAGCTCAAGCAGTAGATGCATCTTCTAAATAGAGTCTTTTCTGTTTGAATACATACTGTCTTTGAAGCAATTACCAATCTGAGATTAAAGTCAGCCTGTAGATATGGGCAGGGAGAAGTACCTCTGAGCTAGATTAAATACTATGACCTCAAGACAGTAAAATCAGACAGATATTTTGAAGTAAATTATCAATTATTTTATGTATTGCTCCAGAGAGCTTATAGTGCTGCTCTATTGCCAGGATTTCCTAAAGTAAAAGGCAAGCAAAAGCTCACAAAACTGTCCTTTAAAGAGCAGATTGTGCAATATCCTGTGATTCTCCACATTCCCCAGAAGTAGGGAAGTCAAAATCAAAGAGCACACTTGGCAAGAGAAGGTTGTACATGAAATTCTCTCCATTAATTCTTTCCTATAAAGAACAGTTGCATCCTTCACTCCTGAGTACTTCTAAAAAAAAATTTGACCCAATCACCTCCAATAATGTTGGAGAGAAAACTTTATTAAGAGAAGAGATTAAGAAATGGGTTTGCTACCATGACTGAGAGGAAGTCTTATATGATCATGTCATGAATAAAAATGAAGCCTGGTAATCAAACTGATTGCTTACTTCAAACCAGGTTTCTTGGCAGTTTTATATACATTGAAGGCACTAGACTGTATCCATGAGCATTACTGTAATCTGTAAAACGTAGCTTCCTCTTAAATAGTCATGCATAGATTGAGATCCTTTGATGCAGCACTGTCTCCTCAAAGCATAGAAAATAAACATTAAAAAGATTTACTGTCAATCGTTTTAATCTACTTGCAGTTCTTTTTATTCAGCTCCTCATTGCTAAATGTTTATGCTGTATGATATTTCAACTGTGTGAAATCCTAGAGGTTCAGAAATGGCAGCTGAGAGCCAAGGCTGTACCTGTACCCTGGCTTGGACTTTTCACTGTTTCCTGCAGCTTGATTGCCCATCTCTCCTGCGTGCCAGAGCGCCTGCCTGGGACACGTTCTTGGAGTTTCTTGCCATGCTGAGGAGGCTAAGGGTGGATGCTGCAGCACCACTGAGCCTCACCCCACCTGCAGCCAGGATGTGGCTTCAGGCATCAACCCAGTTCAGGAAGCCAAACAGGCCCCTGGGTTCCCTAGACTGATTAGTTCCCTAGACTAATATGTCACACAGTCAATAATTTTTAACTCGCATTAAGACAATGGCAAAAATGGTCTCCATAAAAAACTGTTAGCATCAAAAGTTATGAATCTTAAAGGAAGATATGCATAGCTGATATATTATATTTAAATTTAGTAGCTTCAGCAGGAACCCCTGACAAACCCAAAATCCTCATGCAAACCATGTACTAGAAGGTATTAAACTAGGGAGCATTAATTTCAGTGGAAATAAGAAAAGGCAGTCATCAAAGGAGTCAGAAAAAAACCTTCAGGCAAGAAAATACACTCATCTTGTCACTGATAGCAACCAAACCCTCGATTTTGCTTAATTATTTCTCTACAATTGGCTCTGTATGGAGATGCTTGTCCTGATCTTGGGGCATCACTTAACAAGAACTAAAACACTTTAGACAAGTCATCTGATCCTTTGTTTCTATGCTATAGGAGTTTTTTTATCTACTTAGAAATTGAAATTCAAACTAGAAATTATCCTAACAATATGATATAGAGAACTGGAGCTCTGAAACAGGACATAACTGGCAATTCACAGTAAATTTAGACCAAATGAAGGTAAGATGCTCACAGTCTTTGTGACAGAGTTTGTTTCAACAAGTCTGGTTTTGGCCATGCTTCAATGGCCTCACAGCTCTGAAACAAAAACCAAACATGCCACCAGAATGAGGCAGCATGTGGAAGGAAAGAGCTGGTGGGAAATAAACAGCAGAAAATAGCACAGGGGATAAGAAGCAGGTTCTGTTTTTGAACATCTTTATCAACATTCTTATCAAATGATATAAAAGTTGCTTTTAAAAATCTATTTATGAGCATAAATGGAGAATTACACAGTCATATTGGGAGAGAGTGAGAGACACCAACCAAGACTGAGCCACAGCACTTGCAAGGAAGACAAAATTATATTGCAACAGACAGTGCCATTTGGAAAATCTATTCAAACATTTAGAAGACCTTTTTCAAAATTACAATGGCATTTTGAGCATCAAAAATTTAAAATAGAAATGCATGTATATTCTGTAAGCCATCCTGTCACGGGACTTTACTGGCAAATCCTGCATGCCTGTTTTTAGGTAGTAGTGCCAGGAATTCATCCCCTATTCTTTGCAGCCATAGAAAGAAAAATAAAGTTAGTGCCTATCTACATCACCACAAAAGTGGCAGTCTGTGTGAATGCAGGTTCTTAAAACATTAGATAAGAAAATACAGTTTAAGTAGAAGGCTTCAGTGGTGTTGCTGCAGAGAACCAGTATTGTGGGAACCTCTCTGCAAAACACCTCATCCAAGACTTCAAGATACGTTCTTCTGGGACACCATTATGCCACACAACCCAGGGCCCTGTCCCTCAGCTGGGCAGGCTGGCCCAGGCTTCCAGGCCACGTCTCAGCAGCAGCAAATCTTCACTGACCCCAGATGTGCCAGGGAGCAGGGTGGTGACACAGGCATCCCTCAAAAGAAATCCCCTAAAACCCTAAAACAGCCCTTGTTGCTGGGGAGGAGTTTCTTGTTAACCATCACTATGGTCAAGATGTCACCCACATGGTAAAAAAATCCCAGTTCCTCTTTGGCTTTATCCAAATGAGCATATTATGTCAAAGAGGGAGAGTTGCTGGGGTTACAACTACAGAAATAGCATGACATTATGTTTGCTGCATTGCTCAAACCCACCACCGCCTCCAGGCTCTCCCAGGGCTCCTGAAGAGGAAGGCAGGGTGTTTCCTGCAGTGAGGGTCAGCCAGGCTCTGCCCCTACCTGCAGCCTGGGCCCCCAGAGACACTGTTTTGGGGGGCTAAGTAAGGCTGGAGGGATGGAGAAACTCCTGCCCCTTGCCCTGTCCTTAGTGCAGGCCTGCAGGGCCACCCTGCCAGCTGGACACTGTGGCATGTCCCTGTCCAAATGGGCTCTACAAGTCCTTTTGACCACAGACAGGATCAGTCCCACCACGGGGCAGGAGTTCAGACTCTGCAAACATCTGCTGGGCAAAAAGGAGAGGCCTAGGGCTGTTTGGAGGGGCTTGGCCATGCCCTTCTTTATTTGAGGTTTTTCTCTATTGGTTTTCTATATTGTTCCACCCAAACCAGCCTCAGCAACGGGGCAGATGGCCAGATAGGCTGACTTGGAAGCAGACCAGAAAGAGCTAAGCAGGTGCCACAGAATCTCATGAACAAGTCTTGTGTAATGAAGACTTTTTTAGGAGTAACTTCTGGGCAGCAGCACCAGTCTGTCACATGCCCTATTCCACTCACCCTGTGCTGCATCCTTGCAAACATCCTTGCACCAAATCAAACTGAAGAACTGATGCAGTTAAAAACCCCTGGATTCATGCCTTTTTGCTAGATTGTAGTGGACTCCTTCCCCTGTCCATGTCACTGCACAGCTACATAAACTCAGGGGCTGGCAGATGACCAGGATGAGAAATGCAGTGTGAGTCAAACTGTCACCAAACCCTGAGCACACGGGACCCAGGGACCGCCCTGAGCATGACACACCAGCAGCCACCCCTGGAACAGGGAGGGGACAGCACTGCAGGGACAGGCAAGAAAGCCTCTGCACTGGTCACTGCAGAGCTTTAAACCCACAGGTTTGGTCGAGTCAGGAAGAAACAAGGTGAAACTAGCAGAGTATTGTAGATGACAGATCCCAAAGATCCCAGAGGAAAATAGCCTGGGATTTCTGTACAGCCAGGCAAGAGGCTGTTATTGTGTAAAGGAAACAACTGCAGGAGCCTACTGAGCAAATCTCTAATTCTGGTATGTGTTCAGATAAGTGGGAAGATTATATAAGCGAAAGGGAAAGTGACACAGCAATTTATTC
The DNA here is from genome assembly GCA_013397245.1 of Thryothorus ludovicianus. NCBI lineage: Eukaryota > Metazoa > Chordata > Aves > Passeriformes > Certhiidae > Thryothorus > Thryothorus ludovicianus. Next base: position 235,285 of record VZTB01010965.1, read on the forward strand.
ATATCTACTTCACATTGTCAGTGTGAATTTTAACTAATTCAAAATTAGTTTAATTTTCAAAATAACTTTTAGGGAGTAAAATTGCAAATTTGACCGGTCCACAACAGTCCACAATCAGATAGAATTCCAGTTTTGTGTATTACATTACATTCAACACTATATTATTCCTAAAAACACACAAACTTTATCAGATACCCCAAAAAAGCAATTTGTACACTATTGGCCCAGCCTAGAAAATTCTGTGTTCAAACATCAAGCAATTCCTATGCTGAATGCTCAGAGACCGAAAACACCAGCCTGCCAAGATCATAATGATACTGCTATCAAAGACAAAAATCTCATGGCAGGCTATTTCCCCAGAGTCACCTGCACTAACCGGAAAGTCTGTTTTGCTCCTTCAGTTTCACAAGAAAAAACTTCAGTCAGTACAATCTGGGGAGAAGAATTCCATGTGAAAACCTAGCCAAATAGCAAGGAGAATCTCACCAAGAAATACCTTTGTGTGTCCTCAAAACATATTGTACTTATCAGAACATATTATCATGACTCAGATGTATGCTTTTTTTAAAAAATAACTACTAGGTTTCTTCCCTAGAACAGCCTTAGGTTATAAACTAAGCTGCAGAGAGACCAAAGATACAAAAGGGGAGCAACAAGAGTCATCCTCCAAAGGTGCAAAATTCAAATGAACCAGCCCTTCAGGATAAAGGCTGGATGTGAACACTGCCTGCATTGTCCCTCAAAAGCACCTCCAAAGTCTATCATTGTAGAAGAAAATATGGCTGAGTTTAAGACTCAGCAAAAAGTCCCCAGCTCAGAGATATCACAGCCATAAAACACAGTCAGCTGCCTGCATCTTGGGTGGGGACAGCCTTGCTGTGTCTCGGGAAGGATCAGTGTTTTCTTCTGCCTTAGTTTAAAAATAGGGTAAGAAACTTTTTTCTTTACAGTTACATTCAAACGAATGGGTATAAGATGATGGTTTTCTCTCGCTTTTTCTGGGGAATCTCGGGAAAGAAGTTCCCACCTGGCTCAAATTCACCAGGAGTGTAGAAGAGCTGGGAGGAGGAGGGGAACCAGGCGCCCGCATCTCTGCTGGCAGCCGGCGAAGTCACCTGGGCTGGGCAGGAGGCGGCGAGCGGGGTCCAGGTCCCGGTCCCGGTCCCGGCTCCGGAGCCGCCCGGCCCCGCAGCTCCCCCGGGGCTCCCGCAGCAGCGCCAGCCCAGCCCAGCCCAGCCCGGCCCGGCCCGGCCCCGCTCCCGAGGCTCCTCCTCGGCTCCTCCGCAGCCACCTGTGCGCGCCCCGGGCGGGGCGGGCCCGGCTCTCTCCTCTGCTCCCTCCTCTGCCCCCTCCTCTGCTCCCTCCCCTGCTCCCTGGGGCGGGACGGGCCCGGGAGGGGCTCCGGCAGCGCGGCGGGACCCGGCGGAGCGAGAGCCCGGCCCGGGGAGCGTTGGAGCCGGCAGGTGCCGGCGGGGCAGCGCTCACGGGCATGGACAGGCTCAACAGGCTGGCGGTGCCGGCCGGGGAGAAGCTCAGGTAGGGGCTGGTCCGCTCCCGGTCTGCTCGGGAACGCAGCGGGGGACGAGCCGCTTCCAGGGCGGGAGGCGCCAGGCACGGGAGAGCCGGCAGAAGGTTTAGGGTGAAACGGGAGTTTGGTTTTACCCGGTTTTACCCGGTGGCCAGGGCGCTGCAGGGAGTTGAGCGCGGGAGGTAAACACGGGTCTGGAGTGGATAACGCAGATTTCAAAGCAAAATGTGTGTCGGCTTCACCTGCAGCGCAAAGAGGAATATTTTCGAAGTGTCTGTTTTCAAAGCTGTAAGGAAATCGTGTGTGACTCATTACGATGTATGAGTCTTATGTAAATTAGAAAAACTTAATTAATTGCTTAATGCTTTAATGTCCTATGCAGATGGCTTTTGCAGTTAAGTTCTGTAATATTTCCTAATCTTCGAAAGAACTGGTGGAACTAGAGGGAACTGGAAAACGGGAAATGTTCCTAAGTGAAGAAGAACAATGTTAAATACAGGGTTTGAGAGGAAAAAAGCAGAAGCTGGCCATTACTGGAATATTTTTAGTGTGTCTCGATTTGTGTGCTGGTACAGTTGGCATCTCGAGGCTCTTTCATCATGACTTCTTGTATTTCTGAATAGCTAAAAGAAGTTCTGTTTCAGATTAAAGTAACATGGAATTCTTCTCCTTCTCTGAAAAAATAAGAATTAAATACTGAAAAATATTTTTCCTAAAACAAGTCATACTTAAGCACTCAGTACTAACTTACAAACCCTCCTCAAGTCTCTCTCCCTCTCCATCATAACCTTCATGCAAGCTGGAATAATCCCTTGTAAAGCCAATTTTGATGGAATGAAGTCTACTCTTTCCATACTGTCGAAATATTGTTGTGGGGGTGTGTTCTTGCAGAGCTGCTCAGCCAGGCACACCTAATGAAAGCCAAGCAGGCTGCGTCCTATGCCCGGACAAGAACTCTGTGAAAGGCTTAATGGACAGGGGGAAGAACACAGCGAATTTCCTAATTGTCTGCAATTTACCACCTTAAGTAGTCTCAACTTGTGTAAACGGTGTCAGAGCTCTGTGTTGGTCTAAACTAGGTATCTTTAAATAGCAAGTTAAATAAAATGGAAAGCTTGATTCCATCCATTGCTGGTACATTAAAAAAATAAAGTACACACCCTCTGCTGTCATAAAATTGTAGCTGGGGCTCATCTTCTGCACTTTTGCAAACAACTAAAGCAGGATTACCTTCAAGTATCTAAAGTGGGTCTATAGGTGTGGGTTATCAAGGCCCACAACTTTTTGGTGAGCTGATTCAAAAGCCCTGAACCCAGAAGGGAGCACCACACCTCTGCTGCATCTTCACATAGATGATGCTCCCCATCTCGTCTGAGGTTTTACTGTTGTTGTAAAATAGGGAAGAGAAAGAAGAGCTCTGCTTTCCTGTATTAACCTGAAGCATTACAAGTTACTTTTTCTCTCTTCCTCATGGCCAATTAAGCCAATTTGTGCAGGGAATGTAGGAGCATCCATTTCTCAAGCGTGTGAGTGTTCTCACCACACGCAGTGGACATGTGTGCTTTGACTTGAAATACTCCTTAGAAACCTGGATATGTGGCTACAAGATCTTATTGTGGTATCAGAATTTTAAAACCTGAAGTCAGAACTTTCCATGAGTACATATTCATAGGGTAAATTTAAGAGAGATAATGCAAATACAGGAAGAGATCAGCATAACGTGGCAGCAGCATTTTCCTCCTCTGAAACACCTGGATACCCCCTCGTGCTCTGTGACCTGCTGACAGTGCTGTTGACTTCCTAACACCACACCTGTCTGCATGGAGCACACATAGGAGGAACAGAGTTTGTACTGAATGTTACATGATCTAAATGGTTATGTCAAAAGCATATTTTTCTTCATACACTAAGATGCAATGCCAAGAAATGTTCCTGCCAAACGTAGTTTCAATTTATGTGATTATAAGTTTGCATTTTTAAAGACAGCTCTCTTAAAATTTCTGCTTTGTAGCAGCAGAAGTTAAAAAAGCACTACTGTTGAGTCAGTGTCTGAGAGAGGATCTTTTGATTTTTTTAAGTGTAGACCTGGAAAGCTAAATATTATGTGGTTTTGCTAAGCTCAGCTATTCTCCATGGGTATAGTTGAGCCTACCAGACCCAGTATTTTGTTCCATTAGCAAATCTTATGTCAGATCTGAATTATTTTCGTGTTCCATTTAAGTTTATTGCAACAGTAATAACTATAAGTGTTCTTCTATGCCCATCTGCCTAGCATGTTTTGCTATGTACATTGTTTGCAGTTGAACCACTCAATTAACTTCAGTAATAGCTGAACAGGAATGCTGGAACTTCATGGAATTCTGGTATTCATTTCTATTTAGTGTTTCTTATAAGGCATGCACAGTATTATACAAATACTCCCTCAGAGTACATTGTGTGTTCTAACTGCTTCCTTACAGTCAGGAAAACCTAATTCAAAGGCTTGGTTATTCATTGTGAGAGAAACTAATCTGTGGTCCATACAGGTAATTTGGTACTTTGAATTGTTTCCCAAAGAGTGGAGTGAATACATGAGCGACATCTATGCTGCCATGCAAGCTGTAGTGTGTCTGGATTTCAGACTTAACTTCAGGGAAAAACATTATGCTGCAAACATACAGAAATAGATGCACTCATGATCAGGGACAGTAGGCAGCCTGGGTAATGGGAACTTAGCAGGTCAAAAGAAAAGTCTGCACTAACCTTGCAGACTCTTTTGTGCCTTACCTTCCCTAAACTATACGCCTATGATTCCTGGTATTTAAATAATTTCTAGCTACTGTATGTGACTGTGTCACAGCATCTCTTCAGACTTGCTGCATTTTTTTATTATGACCACAAACCTTAATGATGACCCTCTGCCCGTAGCTGGCTTTGTTGTGTAGCACAAAGTCCTTTTGAAGGCATCATCACCACTGTGGGGATGGGCAAACCATGGCACAAACCAAAGTGTGCCACAGGCTTTCACTTGCCTAAGGTCATGCAGCCAGCCAGTTCCAGGTTGCAGACAGCTTTTCCAAGAGCACAGTTTCATGCTAATTTCATATGACTTCATTAATTTGCAGCAGTCCATCTCTGACCCAGCAAAAACAAAGGCATCAACCTCCAATCTCCAAGCATAATGCCCACTTAAAAGGAAGTGGAATTAAACTGGCAATTTACTTTTCTCAGGTTGAACAGGTGTATCTGGGTTGGTTGCAGGATTTTATATTAGTCCCCCTTGTTAAACAGAAGGGTTTAAGTCCTAATTCTGTGAAAATCAAGAGGGTGTTCCTTAAGGCCCGAATGTCTGTTGTCTGTCAAACCTGGAGGTGTTTATGGTCTTCACTAATTTTCTACTGGTAGCTTGACTGTAACTGCTAGGCCTTTTTCTTTAACAGACAATCTTCTGGCAATGTGTTTTCTTACAAGTGTATAGTAGAAAACTAATTCCTTTGGGACTGAAATTATATTTAGTTGTAAACTGACACCTATGTATAGGATGCTTTACTATAGGGAGCATTTACTTTTGGAGAAAATGAGGAATGTCTGAATATTAGTTTTGTGCTGTAAGAAATATTTTATTATAGAAGTTCTACTAATTCCTCAGTGGTAGCAGTCTTAGAAACTTTATCTGTTATTTCAAGGCAAATTTTAACTTAGTTTAGTGCCTCAATGAACTTGAACAGAACAAAAGAACAAAAATACACTCAAGCAAGAACTAAACTGGAGTTCCAAAGTAACCTAGAGAATGCTCCCCATGACAGAATTAGGCCTCAAAGCCCACATCCAACTTCAACATCTCAACCTCTCATAACTTAAATAAAGTCCAGAGGAAAGGCCATGCAAATGATTGAATCATTCAGTGGTTTGAGTTGAAAGGGACCATCCTGTTCCCATTCCTTTGCCATGGGCAGGGAAATCTTCCACTAGATCAGGTTGCTCATCCAACCTGGCCTTGAACACTTCCAGGGATGGGACAGCCACAGGTTCTCAAGCCAACCTGTTCCAGTGCCTCACCACCTTGTCAGTAAAGCATTTCTTCCTAATATCCAAACTGCTCTCAGTTTGATGCCATTCCCCCTTGCCCTTGTAATCAGCTCCTCTCCAGCTTTTTTGTAGACCTCCTTCAGTTACTGAAAGGCTGCAATAAGATCACCCCAGAGCTTTGCCTTTTCCAGGCTGAACAATCCCAATTCTCTCAGTCTAATATGTCCTAAGGACAGAACAGCTGAGAAGGTCTTCTGGTCTTCACCACCCAGTGCCACCCACAGCCACCTCCTGTCCCAGCTTCCAGTGTCTCCTGACAGCCTTCCACTGCACAGTATCACTCTGTGGTGACAGCAGCTTTTGTGGAACACCCGTGTTTTAGCCCACTAAAAAGTAGGCTGAATGTAAGGTCACATGAAATCACAGTTCAGTGATTTGCAGTCTTCAAAGCTGAGTTTCGCAGGCACAGGGAAAGGAGGTCACCAGCTACATTTGCTGTGCTGATGACCACAAACAAAAGTTTTTTCTGTAGGATTGTTAGGTCCTGTTTGCCATACAAAGCACTGGATTTTGATTAAAAGATAATGTTTTATCTCTATTTCCTCTAGTTTTCTGTCAGCTTAAATAGTCCATGAATCTCTCTTCCCTGGACTTTGGAATGACATGAGATAGGAAATGCAAACTTCCCTAAATACCACTGCAAAAATCCATTCTTTCACTCAGTGTGATTTCTCCAGCCAAATCCTCTTGCTTCTCCCTCTGACCTTGCTTCAGCATGGCATAGCCTCTATCCTGTCTATATTTGTCCTTCTTTCTTCCCTTCTCTCTGCACAATTACTTCATTCTACCAATCCCTTTAAAGCTTCTTTTCTTCTTCCCAACTATGTCATCCAACCTGAACCAATCCCCAGGCTAAAAAACCAACTAAGCAACCAAAACAACCAAACCTGAAACACACTGATATTTCAAGACAAAAAACAAAACAAAAAAAAAAAAAAAAAAGCCCACCCACAAACTGAAGGGAGAGAAAAAACCCCAACTAAACCACCACATAGGATTTATTCTCACATAGAATTTCCTGCCTATAAAGCTGTTTATAGAAAAGTATTTTTAAGTGTAACTATGTTCTCTGTGTGTTTTAAACAAAAATATGGCAATGTGGACAAAATGATGCAGCATAATATTGAAAGTATCAAGAGATGCCCTGGTTTAATCTCTGCAGGTAGGCAGCAGGGTCAGGGTGTAAACTGGTCACACCATCAGTTTATATAGTACCTATGGCTTCATTCTATTGTGCAGGCAAAATTGCTAATTCATTGGTACAGCTTATTCTACCACTGGTCCAAATAAAATAAGGCCTTATAGTGGGACTGTAGTTCTGCCAAAATGACTGTCCAGAGTAGGAGCATTTATCAGCCATAGCAATCACAAACAGCACCATCCTTGGCCTGCAACTGCCAGTTATTCAGCAGAAGAGAGTAATTTAGATTTGATCTAATGACATAGGGGTTTTTCTTGGTTTTTTTAGTAAAATAATAGATTATCAAGAGCCAAGCAAATAACCCAACAAATTAGTTTTCATGGCCATGGGGAAAAAAAAACAACATTCCAGCAAACGTGGCAAAACTATTTTTTACCATTAGTTTATAAATGTATCCCATAGCTGTGTAGAGCGCTAGATATTAAATCATAATAGGATATTGCAGGTACCTAGTGATATGTTGATTCCAGAACAAAACAGTTTTGTGTTTTACAGAATTGTTCAAAACCTATGTACTGCACGGGACGTTAAAATGTGGTAGGTGCTTTGCTTTTGGAAGGCAGATATGTCATAAATCATTGCAGAAAAGCCCCCTGGAAAACCATATTAGTTTATATGCTCAGCAGACAAGAGAATTCAAGAATTGATGGAAAACAGGGGCTAAAGAGACAATATTTTCCCATTTGGCTCTAGGGCATCATCTTAGATTTTTGGTAAACTGTATGAGGTTGTAATGTAAATATGTTTGGTTTGTGCAGCCATAATAAATTACTGAGGAGTAGCAGAAGCTTGAAAATTCTGTTAGCATCTTTATCCTAATCAGTTGGTATATACATTTTGAACAAGTTGATTTTCCAGACATAAGGAAAGTTGGATGTACAATACTACAAGTTTATGACCTCAACATAAATTACTACACAGTAAATACTTTAGAAAGAATTGAAATAATGCATCCTGAGGCAATAATATGAGAAACAGGAGTATGTGTTTTTCAAGCTTAATTCAAGGGCAAACCAGGTGACGTAAGCTATTAAAACAAGAGGCTATACCGTGTGGCTAAATGTTTTTTTTCCTATCTATATATGGATGCATCTCTGCAAGGAGCACGGAGGCAACAAAGTGCTCCTGAAGCTGTACATGGCCAGGTGAATTTGGCAGGAGTCTGAGCTGCTGCCAAAAGAGCAGGTCCCTTTCTTCCACCCTCCCAACGCCCCTCTCTGCCCTCTCACTGGCACTAGAGTTCCAGTGACCACAAGACAGAGCTGGATTTGATCCTGCTGATATGTAAATTGGCAAAAGAAAAAAGAAGTTTGTCTCCCAGCTGGAAGTCCCATGAGTCATCATAGCTGGGGAAGCACCAAGGGCAGAGAGGAGCGGAATTTCCCCTTTCAGTGGCAGCCCATGTGGGCTCCGTTAAAGTGACATAGGGACCAGCTGGGGAATTTCTACAGAGTTTTAACAAAATTTGGTTGGCTTCAGAGCAAAACAAACAACACTGATCCATGAGTAGCATCCATTAGGTCCCTGTCAGTGCCCTCATTTATGATGGATATAATGCTTCTGTAGCTTGAGCAAGAACACTTTCAGCCCAGGTACAGCAGTGTTGTTTACAGTCAGTGGCAATATTCTGGGTCCATACCAGATCCTGAATTTATTCATTTCCCTACAATGCCTGTCTGCTTCCTCTTCTTGTTGAAATATAAAAGCCACTGAATCCTTTTAAATTTCTGCCCTTGTTCTCCTTCAGTGACCAGGCTGTAGGGAGCTAGAGCACTCAGTTTTAACTGGAATTGTATTTTAGAGTAGCCTAATGTGTTGAGCTTCCTCCTGCTACTTGAAAACCTTCCCAAAAACTGGAGTAAGTCTTGTGAATGTGGCTTCTTTGTGGGGTTTTTTTTTGTTTGTTTTATAATGCATTAACATATATCCAGAGAGCTGGTGCAAAAAAAGAGATCAGTAAACCAAAAAAAAGGTTGAAAACAGAGCAGGTCAGTTACAGAACATAAAACATAATTTACCTTTTTATGTCAAGAAGTGACATGTAATATTCACTAATTATTTTCTGTATTCCTTACAATGTCACTCTTATTCAGTTGGGATAAAGAGAAGGGCAGTCTGCATAAGAGGGAAGAGGTGTCCAAACGTTGGAGTTTTTGTTTGTTTGTTTCCAAGAAAATTCAGATGCTTAGCATTGGAAACCTACAATGGGTTCTTTCAATATGCAGAACTTCCAATCACCCCAAAGTAGAGTTTACTTTCATGTTAGTTATGATTTCTGTCAAGGGTGTATTATCCCTTTACATGCTGCATTTTTTATTTACTCAGTGAATGTTAGTACTTACCAGACAACGTTTTTGTAAAGATTACACAGAGGACAAATGAAGATGAAAAATATAATCAATATTTAGCCTTTCTGTGCTTCTGTGTGTGCCATGTAAACAGACACCTGCTCTAACTGTGAGGCTTGCCGTTAGGCAAAACAGTGGATGATTCAAAAGAGAACAGAATAGGATGTTTCTGAGACTTTAAAAAAATCAACAGTCTTGTCAAAATGAATATAAACTATTGTCGTTTCCCCTTGTTCATCTCCCAGACATGGGTGAAAACAATTCCTTGTTCTTTCTTCCTCTCAGATAGGTAGCTGTAATTGACTTCTCCAGATAAGCAAACCTCTTTGAACTTTTCTTCACAGCTTTGAGACAGCTTTACAGATAAAGATCAAAGGCCCAGTGCCTTAAATGGATGGTTTGGTGCCACAGGTTACCACCTCCAGCTCCAAACTTCCTCTTCTCCCACCAAGAAAGCCATTGCAGGGGGTGGATAAAACCCCAGAGAGGATGAGAGGCTGCAAGGCCCTACCTTGGACCAGTAGCTACTGATGCAATTTATCTGACTGCACCTCAAGGATTCAGCTGTCTCTCCTAAAAAATTTTATGCATTTTACACATATCACAGCCATTGACAACACCAACTCTGACCCAGGTAGCTTATTCCACCTGGCATTTCTTTGCAAAGGACTCCCACTCTTGCTGTTCCAGGTGGCATATGATATAAGGGTGTGTGCATGTGGAGATCTGAAGCACCTGAAGGAGGTCTAATGAGGAATTAGATGATTTCTATATTTGGGGGTTCTTTTTGCTTCCTACTGAGGAATTAGAAGTGAAGTGGAAGGGGCTAGAGTTGTTTTATAACATTTGAGTGCATTGTCTTTGAGACACAAAACTGACTGGTAATATGAAAATACATCTTAGGAAGACACTCAGTTCACCACAATCCATGTTCATCCACAAAGACCATGGCAGAAGCATTGCTTTCATGGAAGCCTGGCATAGGAAAGGTGGTCCTTTTCTAGTTTATTAATTCAGTTTGAAAAGCTATTTCAACATAAGAGCTTCATGCTTTTCAAAACCTCAGGTGGTACTTTTAGAAATCCCCTTCTAGGAAATCAGGTTCTCCCTCCAAAAGGAAGCAGGAGTCTTCCCCTTTGTCCAAAAACAATGACTTTCTTTCTTAATTTGGTCACCTGCATAGCTGTTTATAAAACTGAAGGATAATAGAAACACAAAACAAAGACCAGCTGGGGAGAAGGTGGTGGAATAATAGAGCTGTGATAAGGCATAAAGGAGAGCCTGGACATGCTATTCTTTCTTTAGTTTTATGTTTTAACACGGTTGGTTTTTTTTAATTTGCAGAGGTAGCTGTAACAATTTTTAGTTTTCTGCTCTTTGAGTTTTGGTTTTTATCTTCTAATAACTTTGCTTTTATTCTCCAGATTTTGTTATACTCTTCCTTGTTCTCTGTTTTGTGGTTCTTTCCTGTAAAACTTTATACCTGAGACAAGTGGATATTTTTGAGATTTTTTGTTTTAACTTTAAATTTGCACTTACTAAATCCCATTCTAGGTTTCCAATCCCAAGTATTTAAATTTGCCTAAAAAAACCCAAACAAACAAAAACACTGAAAAACAATAATTTTTTTGTTTTAATGTGATCTGCCAAAAATGAGTACTACACCTACCCACAGTCTTACTTTAAGTGAATAGATGTAGTAATCTTCAGAAAATGTGACTTTCTAGGCACAGAACTCCTGTCAGTGAGAAACAGATGTACCCAAAAAGATGTAAGAACTGCAACTGGCATACAAATTGTCTGATTTACAGTGCGTTTCTTTTTTAAATTATTTTCACTATTTTAAAACCAATTCAGCTTCATCAGTTAAAGACCTAACTGATGTGAGGAGGAGAAGAAGGAACATAAAGGTCCCTTAATGTTGAATGTGTCAATATTGTTTCTAAAGCTGCCCTAGCAAACTTGTCAATATATCATGTTCAAAATATATTATGTTCTTTAACTAAAGCAACTGGTTTGTGAGTACTGATAGGGATTTTTCAAGAGGCAAAACAGGTAATTCAGAGAGTCCTGTAAACACTAGAAATGTAAGAATGTATAATTTTCATCCCCCGAACAAACAAAAATAGACAGGCTTATAAAATAGAAAATTTCCTGTAAATAATTTTAAATTAGTTTCTGTTTTACTACCACTCCTCACTGATGCTGCAGTCAGCCCTGTTTCTAAGTGCATTAGCAGGACCCCTCTCAGCTACAGGTGCTCACAGGCAGACACCCTGAGGCAATTGTGTCCCTCTGCCCACTGCAGAGACCCTGCTGTGACTCCCCAGGTGACACAGGCACAGCCCCAGTGCTGGGCTCACTGTGCACAAGTGGCTGGGCTGTGCTGCACACGGGAGATCCCTCCCTGTTCCCGGGTCACGACCACTGGGGAGCTGCTGATGCTGACTGCTCTGAGCCATAATACACATATCTACAGAATACACACTGGTGAGTGTCTTCACAGACTTACATTACCCACAAATACAGATCTATAATACTATAAATACAATTTCTCAAAAATTAGTCTAAATGGTGGGAGAATTCCATGTTAAACAAATCTATCTGAAATTAAGACAGACTTCTCTTTCTCAAGTATAGGAACTCTGTACCTCATCTCACATCCGAGCTGAAAACTTGTTGCATACTTGATTCTTCTTCATTTTTCCCTTTAAAGACTATTTTACCTTTGGAAAGCTTTGGTAGGATAGTGTGTGTGCAAAAGAGCCAAAGGCTTCCAGGTGGTGTTTGAAGGTGAGAATGTGTCACAGGCCAGGTCTGCCCATTGTCCTCACCTCATCATCACATATTCCTCACAAGCTGAGCTGTGACCAGATCAAAGAGAGGGTGGGTTTGTTTCATTTTGTTTTATCTTGAGGCAGCTCTGCCACTCCTTGAGTGCAGCAAGGTATTTTGTGACACAGCAAATCCTCCTTTCAGGATATAGGGTATTTACAGTGGTAAAACTTTCCACATTCCTTCACATATGTATCACAGCTAGTGACTCCTTTGTCAGTAGATCTGATAATTCTGAATTAATGGACTTTTAGCTACAAAAATAGCAACATAGGACTCAAAAATGTTTTGATTTAGGTTTCTGTCTTTTTTTGTTACTCCTTCCAACATGTAGAATTTCTAATGTAGTTGCAAGAATATTTCTAAAACTTTTTAGAAGCACCTACAGTCAAAACATCCAAACTTATTATCTGCAGAACTTTGAAAATCTATTGTGTGCCGTGAGATCCTGATCAAAGGGTCCCACCCAGTCTATACAAGTTACAATTAAAATGGATCTCAAAATATCTATTGCTGAAATGTGTTTTCAAAGATTAGCAGTAACACAGGCTGCACCTTTATCTGCAAACCTGATTTTGCATAAAAAGATCCCAAGCAGGTTTAATGAAGAGTTGGAGCTTGTAGTTAAAGAAGCAACTTTAAATTTTTCCTCTTTATTATCTTTAATTATATGCAATGCAAAGTAAGACAAACATTACTCATTATTTTTATTTACAGTAGTAGCTGATGCAGGTCCTTGAGTATTTCTAGTATCTGCTCGTGCCAAGGGAACACTAGAGAATAAACATTAGTTGGTAACGAGGTCCTGACTCAGAGGAGTGGTGAAGAAAGAGGTTGTAGTTCTGTACCTGACACAAGGGCTGCCTGCACTGGGCCGTGGGAGCCCCCCTTTCTCAGGGCTGCTGCTCTGGAAAGGTCCTCTCACAACAAACCCCTTTACCTGGAGTATAATCTCAAGTATTTGAGAGCCATACAAGTGTTTTCATGCTAGTCAGATGTGTAGATTCAGTCAGAACTTTAGGTGTATAAATGCCCTCCTGTGCTTCACTCTCCTCATCACTCTGGTGTGGCCTTTGGGTTTGGGATTGAGTGCCATAAGATTTGGAGAATCCTCTTGCCATAGACTTTTCTATCTGCCTCTCATCTGTCTCTCTAAGATCACAAATCACACTGCTCTTCCTAAAACTTTTCAGCTGTTGCCTTTTATATGGCCTGGCACTTCAAGGAGTTTCAGCCCCCAGCTAACTGGACAGACTGGTTTTAGCAGCTCCTTCAACTCTGTGGGTCCAAGGGGACTCCACCTGAACTGCAGATCAGCTGAGCTCCATCACTTCCTACACTTCCCAATTAGTGCACTGGTTACCTGCTTACTCTCACAGCTCCAGACAAGTTAAATTCTCCAGGGCCAGCAAACAAGTATTTTAACAACTTCTACTAGAGCTACAGAACTTAAAAAACTGAAAAAATTCACAGTAATGCATGTTAGATACTCTATAATTTATCAAAGTTGTAATTAGAAATCTAAATGCCTCCAGAAAAAGAATGAGGAATAAGAGACACAGATTTTTAAGAAATTTGACTATGCAAAAAATGAGAATGTTTTCATTTCAGTCCATCTGCATGGAAAAAATATCATAATAGCACCAGTGCACATGATTTCCTAATTTAGATGCACCCTTTTTTTAATATAAATACGTAATAAAATGACCTAAATTTGTCCATTATTCTCATTAAAGTGTCCCATGTATGGTCAGAAGTCAGAGGGCCTCATCATTATAGCTTTGCAGTGTTGTAAAATCAGTTCTAGATGAAATGTTAACATTTAATTATTCTAAACTATTAATTTAGGCTAGGATTTATTTTTTCCTGATGCACTTACTTTTAAATTGATTGTTTATACCATACTTAATTGTATTTAGAAGAAAGATAAAAACTCTAAAGAGCTCTCAAAAAGAAGGAAATCTTCATGCACAAATGATTTAACAATGAAACTACTTATTGAAGATATATTGAGCATATTTTTCTTCATTTATATTAATGGCTGTTTAACCACTTGGTAGTTTCATGCTGGCTTTGTTTAATATCTTACAGGAAGCTTCAAAAGATGGTGCATGACATCAAGAAAAATGAAAGTGGGATAATAAACAAGTTCAAAAAGTAAGTCTGCAATGCCAATCCCTATTTTTATCAATGTGGGGAAGTTTGGATTATGAGCATAGTGGTGTGTAGTACTTTAGTGATGGGACCATGTCATTCCAGAGGGATGTGCATGGAAAGAGCTGTGGCTCAGCCTGCAGAGCTGTCATCATTGAGACTGTCAGAAAGGAGTTGCACAACTGGAGTCCAATGCTAGGTTGTGTTTGTAACCTTGAAAAAAACCCAGTATTTGTGTGGAGAGCCTTTTTTTTGAGCGTTCACTGGGAATGGTCATTGCTTGTTGTTTGCATGTGTTCCTTTCTCCTTAGGCAACTGTTGGGGCTTCCTGCTGCAATTAAGTTGAGTTTGAGCTCCACCTTGAACCAACTGGTCAGACATCATACTTAAAATTCCCATAAAAATATTAAGTCCTCCTGTGTTTTAGTCTCATAAAAAAAAATCCAGCATTACCTAGTACCCTCATTCCAGTAAGATGTGCTGAACAACATGCAGATTGTCATGTGCATGAAAGTATCATAAAATATTCATATTGATATTCATATTATACATAGAAAGAAATTCCAGTAATTTTGCATCCTTCTCAAATGAATACACTATTCACTGTTTCCAGTCAAACATCTATTTAAAGCAATTAGCTATTTAGCACACTTTTCTTAATGCAACATCTTATTTGCATTGAAATTCCATTTGGATGGGATTTTCTCATTCAGATGTGTTTCTTTACATGGGTCATTGGCAACAAAAGTATTGAGTACTTTTAGAAGTTAATTGCGATACCTATCTGCAGTGTTTCCAGGACAACTATATTAAATTCTAGAAATACAGCTCTTGTACATAAAAGACACATGGAAACATTGGTGTAAATTGTTTTTAAAGAGGGACCACGATGGCTCAGTTCAAGGGAAACAAGAAATTCTCGGTGTATAGAAGCCATCAGTCAGCTCTTGGCAGAAGCAGTAGGTCTGGCTGTGCAAAGCCAGGCTGGCTCAGCTCTTGCAGCCCAGGCAGGGCTGGTGTTTGTGGGGCAGCTGCTGGACCTGCCAGGGGAGGGGGATCTCTCCTAGGAGCAGCAGCACTGCCCAGCTCCCCTGTGCCCCAGGCAGGAGTACTCTTGGCCTCCAAGCCCTCCTTTGTGCTCTCATTCCCACAGCTGTGTCTCTGCCCACAGACCTTGAGCAGGCTCTCATGCTAAAACACCTGATGTATCAGACAGATTTTTGACATCTTTTTTTTCCCCTTTACTTATCCTCTTTTACTTTAAGATTGCTGCAGTTCACAGTTAATCACAGTCACCTGCTATACTTACTTATTTCCATGCAAGCAAAAAATGAGATTTTCCTATAAAATGGCCCTCTTTAAACTACTTGGGGTTTCAAGGTAATTTTTGGTTTTGTTTTTAACACAGTGACCACTGTGTTCACCACCCATCCACAAAAAACTCATTTTCAGCTGGGACCTGCTCACAGGGAAGGGCTGCTAGGCTGTCCAAGGCTTTTGGTGGGGCTTTAGAGAGGAGAGAGTTAAAGAGGATTTCTTATAGTTGTTGCTTTTCAATAAAGAGTGGCTTCCTACTTCACAGTAGTTGTTTAACTGTTATTAATAATGTTCCAGTGGACTCAGTTCAAAAGCCTCAGAGAGGAAAGATGACAGAAACAACAGAAGCATCTAAAGTTTATCATTTGAGGCCACAAAGTGTCTCCCATAGTTGCCTGAAGGTGAATTCTGTTGTTAATCAGTTGCTCTGATTGTGTGTCCTTCCTAGAGAGTAAGAGAGGAAGAATAGAACAGGAGGAAGTAACATGAATGAAATGCAGCAGAAGCTGGGAAGGTCATCATTAAGTGTCAAAGATTGCTGCTATAGCACTGCAATTCTTTGATTCACTCAAGATCAAATATATTATATATATATCTGTATAGAAGAGCAGACTCATAAAAACTCAAATATGACTGCAGCACAAAGCTCACATGTCAACTCTCCGAGTTATAAGAACACAAACCGAGATATAAAAACATTATAATCTTTCTGATGTTACTGTGATTCAGCTGAGTCAATAATAATTTTTGCAGTTATGAAGATCAGAAATTAATTTTTTTTAAAAAATTGAAGAACTTCTAATATTTGCACATGGCTTCAGAGCTCAAGTCTTGAACCCAGCACATAATGAAACTTGCAATAAAAGCACAAATTGACAGCACTGATAAGGATATGTACAAGAAGTGCTAAGCTTTACAGAATTAGAGGTGGCTGTGATCCTCACTATGCAACCTTTGGGGGCTTTTAGTTTGGTTGTAGAAGCATTTTCTAAAACATGATTATCCAGTTGATCACTACTTCCATTTCAGTTAAAGGGTTATTTTATTAAATGTCAAGCTTCTAAACATGATTGAAGCAGGAAAAACTTTGTTTTAAATGAGCTTTATGTAGTATAAATTCATCCATATTCTGAGAAAAAAAATCAAAATCAAACCTATTATAAGTAGAAATAATTTTAGAGAATTCAAGTAGTGCACTTGCTTATCTGAAGCCTAAACTTATCACCCAGATGTATGATGTAAGCCTCTGCTTACACAAATTGAAAGAATTATCAAATATTCGTGAAATACATTAGACTCATTAGTGGTATTTGTTAAAACACTTCTAAAATCTGGATTGGCTCTTGATTATGCAGAAATGTAAAAGGTCTTGCATCAAGACTTTTGCTCTCCAGTCTAGTTCATCGGTGGGGTGCAGGTGGGGAGGAATTCAGCTACTATCCATGTGTGTCTTAAAGATCTGTGGAAAGCAGGCTGAACAGTCCTGGTAACAGGAAAGAAATAGACTGGTTGTATTTTCATTACTTAAAAGTTCCTGTTTGCTCCCCATTCTGACTCGATGTTTTCTGGCAGTAAAAATATTGGCCAGTGCAGGATAGCTGTCACCTGCTTGCCCTTAATCACACGCAAAACTGATTACAGCCCTGAGTCCCAGCTGCTGTGCAGATCAGTGTCAAGCAGGATTATGTACTCAGGTGTACAAGCAATGAGTGTCACCAGCATTGTGTAAACAATGAGAGCTGGGGGCACTTTTTCATATTCACATCCTTGGTAACACAGAACAGGGAAGCAGAGAAATCAGAGGTTTCATGATGTAGGATGGTTGCCTATGCTTGAAACACGCTGTAAAGACACAGCACTCATCTGTAAATCAGGAGCTTTAAGTCTCTAGGCTTTGTTCAGTGGAATCCTGGCCCTGCTGAAGTTGGCACTAAAAGTCACACTGCGTGTACAGCAAAGTCAGAACTTCACCTAAAGTTTTGGTACATGCTGACCTACTGTGTTGAATATGAAACAAGTTCAATTTATTCAAAAGTACCAAAATCGAGCTGTACCACACTTAGAAAAAAAATATGAAAAAGTTTAATACCTAATTTTAACTGTTATGCTGAAGAAACATGAAAATTACTGTGTAGCTGAATAGAGTGTTTTGAGTGTCAGGATTTTTATTACTATAACTGCCATAGCACATTGTAAGGACGTGTGAAAGAGCAGTAATAACACTTAAAAAAAATCCCTTTCAGTTTAATTTTATCTTGTACAACTGCTGCATAATTCCAAATATGTAACAGGCTATTCCACTAGGTCATGAGAACACAGTCCAGGAAAAGTTTCTCTGTTCACATCACACCTTCTGGACCTCTGAAAATGTTTCTGGCAAAGTTAATTAATTTCTTGTGTAATTAAAAGTGTGATGATCTAGTGCATGTAAAGCTAATGCATACTATAAATACTCAACTCAAAAAATGTATCAATATAATTTTTGTAAAAACCTATTATGTTAAAATGGCTCTTAAGAAGAGATTGGAATTTGTACAGACTTAGCAATACAAAAAGCGAAGGACTTTTGAAAACAGTTTTCAGGCCTATCTTAAATGCTGGGGGAGTGAGCAGAAACACTAGTAGGGAAATGCACCTGTGGGAAAGTTCAAGTGCTGCATGTAAAGGTCTACTAATATGCATGTTCGGTTATTTTTCTGTAAAAACAAGTGCTGCTAGAGCAAAACACCCAAACCTCTGCTGCAGTTTCTTTAAAAATTCTTCACTTAATGCAGGAAAACAAAAATGTGCTGGAAATTCAAAGTAATTAATATTTGTAGTTCCTACAGGACCATATGTGTTAGAAAAGTTAAGTGCATGCCTAAATGTTTTGTTGGATCAAGCTCAACTTTTATAGGGGAAATCTTGGAATACATTGCTTTAAAATGGAATCATTTATTCTCTTAAAAGTTATTCTGAATTTCTGTACCCTGCATTCTTTTCCTTTGTGAGAAGCATCTATAACCCATCACATGAAATGTCTCAAGTGCTACCTGGTTATTTGTTGAAGCTCCAATATGTGTACTAGGATTAAATACATTTAAATATGTATGCTCAGTTGGATGGCATTTGGTTCTTCCAGTCCCTTCTCATTAACTTCAGGGAACAGGACAGAGTCATTTGCCATTCTGCAAGGATCTGTGTGGGCAAGGAGGTCACTCTGCCAGAGCTGGGTGACCACGCCGTGGCGCAGGGCTCTGTCTTTGGAGCTTGTGTTGTGGTTTGCACATTGGGTAGAGTTCTGGCTCTTGTAAAGTGAAGCTCCAGCTGGCTTCAAAAGAGCCTGGATTCCAGTACTGGCACTCAGAAAATCATACCAATAGTGTGAAATTTGAAGTTAATTTGAATTTTTGAATAAGTAACGTATTTGAAAAGATTCTAGCAAATATGATGGATGTGGCCGTGAACTGTTTCAGCTCTATGACAGAAACATTATTTCTTTTCTTCTATTGATATTCAGGTTCCAAAATGAACAAGTGGCCTTAATTTGCAAAACTGGGAAAGATACTTGGGATCGGTATGCTATTCCATGGCTGCACCATAGCATGACAGGCTGCTTGGACACAGAGCTCTGTTCTGTACCTCCCGTGCTCTCGTTATAACGTATTTACATTTTCTGCCAGGGCCACTGCCAGGATTTACAGGGCTTGGTACCAAGTGTGGAAGATTTCTGCTTAGCAGCTTAGAAATGTGTGATATTACTTAAGCCATGTACTTCATATCATGACCCAGCCAGCCTCTTACTGTTGCCTCAGTTCCACTATTTTCCAAGTCCCCACCATTTCTGAACAGTTCGTGGTAGACATGTTGCAAAGTACACCAAGAGGTCTTGGTCTCCCCTTCCTAAGATGTGAGATGAGCCCTGGCAGTGGCCCTGGGATTTTTCTTTCTAACATGGCTGTGCTAACCTGGACAGAAGACCAGAGCAGGGCTGTTGAGAATGCTTTTGAATTTACTTGTTTGTACACGAAGTTACATTATGTTTCAGGAAGTTAATACCTCTGAGGAGACAGCTATCTGTCATTAGTGTTGTTAGCCATGAACAAAGCAGGTTGACATTGCAAAAATATTCTGCCTGGTTTGGTTATTGTTTGGTTTAGGGGGGAGGTTGGGCTTTTTTGAGTTTTAGCACTGCCCACACCATTTATTCATTGATTCATGCATGTGCATGGGATGTTTTTGGTCACTATTTGAACAACAGAGTTCCATTAATTCAACTCAGAAGTAGCCGAAGCATTTCTAAAAACAGACAGGAAAATTTGTAAGTTGATGTGGTAGTGCCAGCATGCCACTACCCTGAGTAAAAGCAGTACCTGGACAATGATACCTAGGCAGCAAGCTCAGGACCTAAATATTGAGTGTCAGATTCCTGTGGTAAAGCAACATTTGAAAACACTATTGCTCATAGTTCCCAAAAAAAAAAACAAAATTAAAATTCCTTGGAGATTTGGGTTTTTCAAATTATGAGCTTATTTTTGCAAACTAATTTGTTAGGGCCTGACTGAAGATGAGTGAAGTCATCAGTTTAGTGGACAAAGCTTCAGGTCCATGGTGAGATCTCATCAGTGCTACAAGGGGCTGTCAGACAGTGTTCAAAAGTCACTTTAAAGAATAACTTTAATGTCATTAATTATCTTAATGTTTTATCTGGCTACTAAAAACAAAGGGTTGCCATTTTTTCCCTCTGCAGAGGCATCACTATGGCCTGTAATGTCAGACATGCACTGTTCATTTTGACTTCAAACCCAAATTCTTCTCTCTCATTACAGGGCAGTGAAATAATTCAATGTCTTCTTTGGACAGCTGCAAGTTAGTAAGGAGGAGTATACATGAATACACCCACAAATATATATATATATATATATACACACACATATATGTATGTGTGTACACATATGTATACTTCTGCTTGCTAGATATATATATCTGCCTGTATAACCAAAAAGATCATTTCAGTATTTCTATAAATTCTCTTTTGATTCACTTAGTATTTGATGCCATTGTAACAGTTTTTACCAAAAAAGGGACGTAACATCATGAAATAATAAAAAGTAGAATCTTTCACTGAGAGATCTGGTATATAAATTTAGATATTAATCATCAAATAAAGTGCATGCAAAATTGTAGTTCTAAAAATACAAATGGAAAGTGCTATACCAGTTTCTTATGCCATAGTCTTAATAAAGCCTCTCTGAACCTGAACAGATTTTCATCTTCTGATAGGTCATTGTTTATCTCTGCCCCCTATCTTATCTCTTTCTGGAAATGAAGAAAAGGGGTGAGCAAGGAAGCTGTCTTTTCAACATATGTTCTTTGTAAAAAAAAAAAAAATTAAAATCTCAGATTCTATTTTATTATTTTATCAGTTTCTAGCTTTTCAAAGCATTCTTCTACAGCTATTTGCTAAGCATCTCTGATGGTAATCTGTATTTCTTTAGCTGCAGGTATCTTTTGTTATCAGCTTTTTTACGTGTCTAGCTAATGCTCCCTTCTAGTAAATGTTACTTATGAGATCATAAATGTAATAATTATAATTTACAGGCTTAAAAAAAAGCCACCGCCAAGTCTACCACAAAGGGATTATGCTTCAGGTAAGGCTGTATTAATGTAAATTTAAACTGCGTGTAATGTAAATTTAAACTGCATGTCTGTGTTAATTTGCTATCTATATGCCTAACAGTATTTCAGTTATACATTGCCTCATAATTTGTTTTTAATGAGAGAACAGGATGCCATTATCAACAACTCCGAAGGTAGTTCACACATCTGAAATCAAAAGCAAGAAAAAAAATTGATGAATTGTGCCAGCATGAAGATTAGCAAGTAACCACTCTTTCAAAATCAGTCTTAATCAGAGTTCTGTATCTAGGCTGTTGTAAAAATGGAGGAGAATTTGCATCCAGTCCCTCCTTATAGAGACTGAAAGTAAATACAGAAGAAATTGAACAAATGCATCATTACAGATTTAAAATCTTAATACTATTAAGTAATGATGACATCATGAATTATCTTAAAGGTAGACCTCTACTTGATTTTCATACAGCACTGCCCACAAACTAGTTCATGGCTGTTTTCACAAGTTCACAGCCATCTTGTTAAGGTAAGAATAGAAGAAAGCAGGATGGAGTTTGGAACTTATCAGGTAACTATTCCCTGTGTAACAAAAACACTTGTAATTAGTGTGCTGTCTTGGCAATTGAACCAGCTAGAAGGTACAGGGCCCAGAGGTCAGCAGCAGTTCCATTATCTAGAAATTGTCACCCCTACTTAAAAATGAGATGCATTAGGAGGACATTGTGGGTAAACTGCATGCTCTGCTGTTCAGACCATGTACAGTTTGTCATTTTCTAATGCTTTTCCAAGAGTTCTGAAATGATTTGTCAAAAATAAGTAAGAAGGCATTAATTTACTCTTCTGTCCAAACCAGATGTGTTGCTCAGAACAGTTTGGAAATTTTGTTCACTCTTTTTTAACTGACTATGACAAGTATAGATTGAAAAGCCAATCTGAGATAAACATTTATATTCACTATTACATTTCCTTAAATAACTCTATGTTTGGTTTAGAACACGCAGACAATGAAGAGGAACAATGGTCAGATGATTTTGTAAGTACATATTTTTGGGCTAGTAGGAGGTTACTGTGGCAACAAGTTTGCACAAGAAATAATAATAAAAGTTTCTTTTTAAATCATCTACTTGTAGTTGTACTAAATACTATTGAAATGTTATTTTTTACATCAGTTTAATTCACAACTAGCCACTGATTTTTAGCTGCCTCAGTTTTTTTACATTCAACTTAGACGTGCTTTCAGAAGCACAGTCAATGGTTAGCCATAGGTTTTTGGATAAATAAACCCATGGCATCAATTTGAGAGACTTCCTAAACTGAACAATAATTTCAGAAAAGCAAGAATTTTATTTAGGGCAGGAAGGGTGGAGAGATGAGGAGACGAAAGCCACTTCTTACTAAAAAGGAAAACTTCTGCTAAGATTTTGGAAAGCATTAGAACGAAGCACTTCGTGGCTGTCAGCCAGGTAAAGTAATGGTGCAACTGTGAGCCTGAAGTGACCAGTTTCCTTCTGGGGTCAGATCCTGAGTACCCTTTAACAGGAAAGGGAGAGGAAGTGACAACACTCATCAAGAGTCACAGCTGGATCTAGAAAGGAGCTGCCCTGGCAAGGGAAAAAAACCACTGGTCCATAATTTGAAGACTGAGCTCTTGAGGTGAAAGGACTCCTTGGAGACAGCAAGAAGACAGGGAGCTCCTGGGAGGAGCAGAAGGGGAGGAGGCAGGAGTGCCTCTTTGCAAGAGGAAGCACTAAAAGGGAATATGATGTGTCTGTTCAAGGGTACATTGCTGTAATTCTGTCATACTCATGCAAGGATATTTGTGTTGTAGATTGCTATGAGATGAGAAATGGGAAGTTCTGTCTTTCTAGGACAGCGATTATGAAAATCCAGATGACCACTCTGACTCTGAGATGTATGTGGTCCCCAGTGAAGAGAATCCTGATGACAGCTATGAGCCACCTCCAAGTGAGAAGGAGAAAAAGAAGATTCCCTCTGCATTCCCTATTTCTAGGGGTGAATATGCAGGTAGTTATGGAATAGTTAACTATGTCACCTTGATATTTGGTTTTGATCAGTACCAGAAGAGAAGAGGCCTCAAATGCACTACTCTGTCCTTCCCTCAAGAGTTTGCATTTAATTCTGATACTCAAATCTTACGAATTCAGGGGAAGGGTGTGATTTTTATTTTTTTTTTTTACAGCATGAACCAGATTAGTATTGCCAATAGTGATATTTATTATTGTAATCTAATATGTCCTAGAGACTCTGATAGACATCTACTAATGACAAAATTTAAGCAAAAGAGTGGGAGAGTGGGAGATGCTATTATAGCGGGGCTCCTAATTAATCTACACATATTGATACAGGAATTCCTGTTAAAGATGAGGCACATAGACTAGACAGGTCCCTTCTTAATCTTCTCTGTTTCTCCAATCATTATTCCCAAAACAGTAAAACAGTAGCCCAAATATTCACTCCTTATTGTCCTCCAAAACTGATACTAAGGATTATAAATATCCTGAAAAACAGGACAGGATCAAGATTTTATTTACATCAGACCAGTATAAAGGGACTTTTTTCTTTCTGATTTGATTCTTTTCAACCATTGATAGGTTGCATTGAAGCGAATGAAAGTTAGCTTCAGTTAGATGACGATTTGAGACATGGGGAAAAGAAACATTGACACGATGCCTGCTTTCATTTTTGTATGATACCAGACTGTTAGTGGTTGTAGAATGATCATCAGAGTATTAAAATACCACATAATAGACTCATAGAAGTTAATCAGCCCTTCGCCTGTGTGTTCTTTGAAAAGAGAAGGACTTGGGAAAACGATACCCCAGAGAACCTGGCATAATTCATGTTCCAGTCCTACCCAGTGTTGTTTTTCTCATATGCACTACACCACCTTTTCCCCGAGGAGTTAAATACTTGTTCCTACAACAGGCAGTGACTAGGCACCCTCTGCAGCCTGACACAGAGGGCTAGGCTGCTACTCTGAGCAATGAAATTGGACCTGTTTACACACAAGTCTCAACATCAGGTCCAGCTATGCTCAGGTCTGCAGCCACAGCAAAGACTTTTGCACAAGCAATAGGAGAAAGTGCAGAGACTCATATGTAATTCTTACCAAAACTGTTGTTTTCTACCCAATTAAAAGACAATCGCACCAGTCACCAGCAGCTTCCTCCCATCAACAAACCTCTCCCAAGCACACCCAGTCCAGCCATGTCCAGACCAAAGAAACCAAGTGTGCCATCCATGCCATTGCCATCTCCTGCTGCAAAACCAAAAGTGCCACCAAAACCTAAGGAGTGCAGCGATGATGAGGTAAAGTTTACAGATATATTTGTTTTAACTGTGTCAGTACCATAGCAATGCCATGGTCTGGTCTCTTTCTTAGCCTCTGTAGTACATCACTAACAAATTACTACTCATGTATTATTACAAATGTACTGCTCGTTTTGTACATCACTAACAGTGACCTGCAAGGACCATACTGATTCCTAGGGATATATGCCTGCTCTGAGTATCAAGGAGGCTGTTCAGACCATGGAATAGCTCCTGATCATCCATAACAGGCTGCAGGCAACAGGGAGAGGGTAACCTCAGAGGCTACTCCAGGGCCAGAGGGAAGGGAGGGTGTTCATGCACCATAAAGGGTTTTCAGTCTCTGGGATTCCCTTCCACATAAGATGATAATGTCTGAAATAGGAGTCACTGTGAAATGGCAACTGTTGGAAACTGCTGGCAGGATTTCAATACCAACAGGTTGTTGACATGATGGAGGTTTAACTGATAGATTTTTGTCCTGCATTTCTCATAGGATAACTACATTGTGCCAGTGGACAATGATGATAACTATATTGAACCCACAGAAAGCAGCATATCACTACCTACAAGATGTGAGTTTTAGTCATTTAAGCTTATAATTATTGCTTTATTAAGAATAATAGTGGAAAAAAGGTCAAATTAATGTCTATTTCTAGTGTTCAAAGAGTGGAGATGCAGCTGTTAGAGAGATCACAGCCTGGAAAAAGGCACCTGGCTCCTTTGGCTTATGGAAAGGCCAAGGAAAATTATTTTTAACTTTATTGGAAGACATGTTTAATTTCTGCCTCTCTCACTTGGCTATTTCAAAGTCTAGCCCCTGTACAATCAGGAGGCTTTGACCTGCCTTCTCATCCAAGGGAGCAGTAGTATTCAAATTCTGTTTGCTGAAGTTGCTTTAATTTTTATTGGTTCTAATCTCACTATATATATATTTAGCTAGAGAATGAAACTACTACAGCCCAAAGTAGTAGAAAAGTAAACAGAGAACAGTATGTAGTTCTGCTCTCTGACATTACTGGCAATATCAAACCTCTTCAGAAAGGCTGGAATACTGAATAATATTTATTTTTTAAAATGATAGCTGCTTTCTGAGTGCTTTCTGACCTTGACTTATTCAAGGTCACACAAAAGGTTGTCATTTGGACCTACTTAATATTCATTCTTATTGTATAAATGTTAGGTTGTTTGTTAACAGATGTGTGTATATATATAAATATATGTGTATGCACAAATATATATATGTACATGAATAAAATATGTTTTTAGCACCTGTGAACAGATTTATGAAGACAACAAAGCCAGCCCCCCCAATTTCTCCAAAGCCTTCTCTTACTTCTAATATGCAAGGTACGTGGAGCTTGCATCGCTGTTAGAATAAAATAATGCAAGACTGTAGAATATTAAATTATGCCACTAACCCTATGACATACTAAAGTAAAACAAAAATATGTTCCCCTTTGGCTTTGCTTCGTTGTAGCAGTTGCTTTGTCTAGCTTGAATAGTAAATCCATTTTAAGCATGAATAAAGCTAAAATAAGTTATTTGCCCCATATTAATTTATTTTTAATCTTTTGCTCTAATGGAGGAACACAAATGGATCAATACACAAAAAGAATTATGGGACTCAGTATGTCAGTAATCCCATTTCACCATAAGAATCAAGACCAAATACTTTTAGACCATTAGACTTAGCCATATAGAAATTCTGTACAAGCTGATGGCCTGCATGGCCTTTTATAACAATGTTCCCATTGAGGTTCTGTAAAGAGCAGTTTATTTGGGAAAAGAAACAAAAGCAGAAATAAATAAGAGGAATCCTATTTGCTTTTGTAAGTTCAGATATTCTTGTTTAATCGCTGTCTGCCAACTTAGAGTTGTTTTGCGTCCTCACTATCTCATTAATTGTTTGGATGTAACCTTTCCAGACATGACACAGTTCTTTAAAAAGCTTTGCATATTCATTAGCAATGTGTTTAGCTGTAAAGTCACGAACTACAAATCGTAAACTGACATTTTTTATGAATTACTTGAGATTTCGTGAGTTATTTTCCAAACATTTTAAAATGCCCTTTTCAATCTCAGCCTTCCTGTAAATCAGTGTCGAGCAACAACCAGCTCCTGACAGATGTTACTGAAAAATAAAACATCTCCCCCTGGTGGGAGCAGGGACACTTGGGCACAGTGAAGTGATGAAACCTGACATGAAATTTACTGAAATAGGATTCTGTTTTCATTGAAGAAACCGGGCATAGATAAAGATGGTGGTGGTTTTTTCTTTTAAGATCTATGAATTAAAATATTCTTATGGGTCAGAACTCAGGGAGGGATGTTGGCCATGCAAATGAGCCAGCTTGTGTTTATGACTGACCTGATTTCTTCCTCCCCAGTCAAGGAAAGGCTAAATGCTAGCATGGGTGTGATAACACATTTATTCCAAACTGACTCAGGTGCTTGCAGAGGGGAGGGAAGGAAAAGAAAAACAAAACAATAGGAAAGTTTTGTGGTGGGAGGAAGCTTGATTAATACAGTGACTGTATACCAGAATTCCTGAGACTTCACCTGAAGTTCCCACTGGAACACAGGGGTGTTGCTGCTCCAGGGTTTTGGTGGCAGATTCAAATTCTGAGCAGGTTCTCCAAGTTACTTTTCCAGAGCCAGAAGTATGACTGATATAAATTCAGATCAGCTTTTATGATAACATGCAGTATGTTTTTGCTACACTAAAGAATGTTTTTTATTTCTTCCCTGTCCTATAGAAGTCTACGAGATTCCCGAAGAAGAGGTGAGGCCTTTTTATGGTATGACTGCCATTGCCTTGGGCAGGTGCAAATGTGACTGTGAGAAAAGATTATCAGTCTTTCAGAAGGGAAAACTGGGAACAAATCTCTTCCTGCACTTAAAGCTTTCTGAAACTCCCTTTTCAGAAAAGCTGGCAAACCATTTCAAAAGAGCAAATGGGAAGGGGAAAGTTTCCCAGTCCTCTGTGATAGTGTTCCAATCTGTGAAGCAGCAGCCTAAGGGAATGTTTTACAGAAGCAGAACTGCAGCAGAAGAGCAATGACAGTTCTGATGCAGTAATTTTTCTCCCATTTGCTGGTACTGACATAACATATGGCCAAAGCAGATTCACTGATGTTGAGTTCTTGCCTCCCCCATCCTAATGTAGATTAGCAGACAGAGCTCTAATAGAAATCTGTATCACAATGCAAAAATAATATCTTGATGTGGTAACATCATACACATTTATTTTACAGAATCAAAAGTGACCAAAAAAATTCAGTGTGTTTTCTCTTACAGGAAAAACCATCACCACCACCAGTAACCAGGTAACCCATTGCTGTGAATGTTTGTGCATTATTTAAAACTGTCAGAAAATATATTTTCTTATCTAGATATTATATGTCAGATAATTCTTTCTCTAGAAGAAAGAAAGTAACAGAAGTAAGAAATACATACAGTAAATACCTCTTCAGATTGTCTGCACAAAGATTATCAACCATTTCAATAACCCAAATGCAGTGCATATTAGAAAGAAGTACTCTTAAGGTTACTTTTTAGAATTTTGAGGGCATAGGGGAGAAAAAGGAGGTTTTCTTTGTATTCACTATTGTTAAATGCAATTTTCCTTTCTTAATTCATGTTTCATTACTAGATTCACCAAGCCACTCATGTTTATGCCTGCTCAGAATATGGAGCACTCCCACATGCACAGTGTGACCAGAGAGGCACCTAAGCAGGATACTTCCAGGTAGGTTAACAGCAGCTTAGATCAATAGGAAATATTAGCAGAGAAAAAATTTTCTTCTCTAATGTGTAGCCTTCAGACAATAGACAATTGTCAGGACACTCAAATAGCTAGGGATGCTGGAACCAAAAGCTCTCATTGCTTTGTGAACTTCTGTCTTCCAGACAGTCTTCCAAATAGATAGGATTTTCTGAAATCCCCTTTAGGGATCCAGTACAGGGAGAAAATAGCTCTGCAAGCCAGTTTAACGACCTATTGGCCATCTCTGCACCCTTGCAAATTAGATGTTTTTGCAGTTGTACAAGACTGCTTGTGAAGAAACTGGGCTTAGTAAATCCATGGCTTATATCCCAAGTCTCTGGAAGAAAAGAAAATTATACTTGAGTGTGCAGCCTACTTCACTCCTGTGTCCCCAGAAACATAGAAAGCTGCTTCATAACCCCTCCTCACCTCTAGGTCATTATTTTACAAAATATGCTCTGTGCCCCCCGAAGGAGGCATCCACAGCAGTCTGTGTGTGAGGGTGTTTGGTGAGCTCCTGTACAGTCACAGGGGCCCAAGGTCAAGGACGGGAGCTCTTCCAGAGTAGTTCCACACCAAGGGCACAGCATCACCACAACCACTGTAGCTGTGCAGAGCTGAAATCAAATCAATTTATTGCAGACCTCCTTCCCTCTAGATCTTAAAAAGCCTATCTGAGCCAATTAAATAAATAAATCCTATTCATCATAACTTATTGTGTGTATTTTTCAGAAATGTTTTGCCTCTCCCCAGAAGTCGTCTTCATCCAAAACCAGTGAGTAATTAGTGAGCCACTTTAAAAGAATACATTAAATTTAGTCCTGTGTTTTATATATAAACAGATGGACTATCTATTTATTATCTGTATTAAATAACAGAAACAGATGCCCGAATGTCAGATTGAACTAATATTGTGATTGTTGCTATTAATCTTTTGGACAAAAGAGCACTGGACATCTGTATTGATCCAAGAAAAGTTCAAATGTTTTAAGGGATATATGTCTCAGTCCACAAAAATAATTTCTTGTACTAAAAAATACCACTTGTACTTCAGGAGCCTTACTTTAAGTAGCAAAGGATGATTTTGCCCAATCCGGAGCACTTTTCTTGAGCATCATTCCTCTCAGATAGTGAATGATTAATGCTTTCTGAAAATGTTAGACTGGCTAATCTGAGTAACCAGTACCACTAGAAAATGCAGTCCTTGAAGGACTAATGACAAGCCTTGTGTCCTAAGGCTGTGTTTCAGCCAGTCCTCTTCTCCCTCTCTCTTATCCTCAGTCTGTCCCTTCCACTGTGCTGGGTTTGTTGGGTGGTTTGTTTTTTTTTTTGAAGCAAACTATTTGGAAACTTGTCCAACTGCAGAAATAAGCAAAAGCAAATAGTAAAAGATTAGCCAGATTAGCCCCTTAAATTGATCTGCACCATAGCTCTACTCACAGTTGTGCTGGCTTGAGAGGGTCTCCATGAGGAGCCAACTATCAAGAACAGAGCAATGTAACTGTGTCAGCATCTGTGTCAAAAGATGCATGCTCAGCAGCCCAATGCTAGGAACTGTCCCTAAGAAATAATCAGTCTACCAGTAACTATACAGAGAAATTAGACACTTAAAACTAGGAATTTGGAGTCATATAATAGGATTAGATGTTATGGTAACACAGTGTAGCTGGTATATAAGCACCTTATAGTCTTACTTCAGTCTTTAAATTTCTAGATGTACCAAGCAATTTGTACACACAACAGCATCAGCATTTTGGTTTCCCTTTCACCTCATCACAAAGTTCTCCACATTTAGATCCTGTGGGATTCTGAACAATTCCTAAACAGCGCCAAATTTGGGATTTCTCTTTTATGAAATAGCTTGGTTTCTCAGCTTTTCTTACCAATACAAGAAAAAAATCTTGTGTCTGAAGGGAAAATGTTGGACAGAAATTCCACTATCTGATCAGCACTAAGAATACTCCTGCTTCAGAACAGACTCGAGTGCCATGTTGCAGCTGAAACCCCTCCATGAATGCATTTTCAGAGCTTACATCTGAGATGGATACCATGCTAGCTTTGCAGAGAATCAAGAGACTATCCTTTAGCTGGAGCCACACACTGATTGAGTTACAGCTCCAAGATGAAGCTCCCAGACACTCATCTGTACTATGGGTGTATTCAGCTTCTGGGTGCTTGCAGTTCTTGTCACAAGAGTCAGCCTAGGAAAGAGTTACCCAGTTTAGTCCAAATTTTGGGGTCTTTGTTTGTCTTGTAAGTGGCAGCCTTTAAAATTTTAAACAAACACATGGCAATGAGCATGATGTTTGTCCTGTGCTCTGTTGTTCCTTTCAGTCCCTGGCTACAGGACACTGGCAAAGCCCAAAAAATAACTGAAACATCTGTTAACTGCTCCCATTCAATCTGCTGTCAGCACTAACCAGCACTGATCATGTGCACAGAATTGTTAACCCTTGTTCCTCTCAAAGGCCTGAGCTGACTGGGAGAAAAACATTGCCATGTCCCATTTCCCCAACTGCTGGGTGATGGATTACACCTGTCCAGCCAGAGAATGGATGCATTTGTCACTAACATTAGTGAAAAGCCATTAGCTGGGTAGATGAAGACAGACGAATTAATAACTGGTGCCTCTTTGAAAGGTACTTATCAGATGGGAGACTTGATTCCCTAAAAATCAAGAAATGGAAGCCAAAATTAAGCATCTCCAAAAGAAGCCAGGAAATTAGGTGGACTTCTTCAATTCTAGCAGGGTGACAAGAGAGTCTGCTCAGTTTCCTCCATTCAATGGAAGATATGTTTTTTTCTGTTTCAAATCTGCTGCAAAATTTCTGTCTTCCAAGTCAGAAATTAAACATGAACCAAAAGGTCTCACTGCAAAACTAAGGCCAAATTTTCTCAATACTCAGTACAAGCAGTATCAAGATTATTAGAAAGTTAAAAATTTGATAGTTGCTTAAAATTTTTCAAATGACATCTTGAAAGCATTCTGGATACTATATGCCTTCTGTAGAAATATTTCTGTAAAAATTATTACAGATACCAAAACTATGTTTATTATTCATGCAATTCTCATTTAATAATCAAAGAATCATTCAGGCTGAGAAAGACCTCTAAGATCAAGTTCCAGCTGTTAATCCAGCACCACCATATTCACCACTAAACCATGTCCCTAAGTGCCACATCCACATGGCTTGTGAACACTTCCAAGGCTGGTAATTCTACCACTTCCCTGGGCAGCCCATTCCATGCCTGACCACCTTTTTAATGAAAATAAATTTTCTAATATCTAATCTAAACCTCTCCTGGTGCAGTATAAGACTATTTCCTCTTTTCCTGTCACTTGTTACCTGGGAGGAGAGACCAATACCCTCTTTTCAGGTTATTTGTAGAGAGCAATACAACCCCTGAGCCTCCTTTGCTCCAGGCTAAACACCCCCAGCTCCCTCAGCCACTCCACATAAGACATGCTTCAGTCCCTTCACCAGCCTTCTCTGCTCTGTCCTTCTGATAGTGAAGGACTTAAAACTGAACACAGTAATTCCTTTTTTAATTCCTTCATATCGAATCTAATCTATTTTTCCATTACAGGACCATGAAGCAAACAATAATGATGAAAGTAAGTATTCAGATGAAAACATGACAATATGAGAGGGACTAATATGCCATCAGTTACCATAATACATGTGCAATGTAGTGTGTCAGTGTTAATTTTATCTGTACAGTCAGCAATAAGCAAGCATCACTGAACTGTTCTCTTGTATAATCAGACTGAAAACATGTTGAGAAAAAAATTGAAGCAATGGATATTTTTTACCTTTATTACATTAACACTGAAATGGCAATGAGGAAAATTCACTGTTCAGATACAGCTCGTGTTGCATACTGAATGTGTTCCTTGCATCTCTAGGTCAGAGGTTCAATAACACACAAGAACCCAGATTTCCCACTGGAGCAGCTCCATCTCCATTACCAAGGGGCCTGTGAGTAAAAAATGATAAATGTACTTCTTTGATGGCAGTGGGTTTAATAGGTTTATTAAACCTATTAAACCTATTTGATGGCAGTGGGTTTAATAGGTTTATTATCCTTGCCTCTAGCAATCAGAATTCAGGAATAATATTTATTCCTGTTTTTGAAAGATAACCTGAGTAAAGGTAAAGGCAAGCTGTTGTTTTGTTATTTCTGGAGGAACACTGTTTGTGTGCTAGGGGCCTTGCCCTTCACTGCCTGCCACTGATGGCAGATGCTGGCAGCCTTGTCTGATTCAGTCCCACACTGCAGCACGAGCACACCAAGCCCAGAAGTGCAGAGAGTTTTCACTAAGTTCTCCTGCCCCACCCAAGTAATTTTAAATATTGGGGCAGAGTTGTAGCTTCCTTGTATAAGTACCTTTGCTAAGTGCTCACCTTACTCCTTTTTAATTCTTGTTTGTTTCTAACTGCTGCAAGTATCCAGTGAATCCCATCTTAGACAGAAATACCCTGAGAACCAATGAAACTGATGCTTAGTTGCTAAATGAATCCATGTGTCTGCTAAGTAACCATACTCTTTCTTTTTCTTTTTTCAACATACTTCAGCAAGAAAACTCCTAATGCAGTAATTTCACCAGTAAGTTGACTTGTAATTGCATAATCAACCAAAAATTTTATTAGATTTTTAATTTATTGTAAAATTTAATTCTGTCATGGGTTTGGGTACAAGATAAATGCAAAAAAATACTAGAGGAAAGAGTTAGAAAGACAGGAAATATTTGGGCACTATAACATGAATGAAGATCACCAATCTTTCTGCTCAAGCAGAAAAATATTTTGATCAAAGCAATGTTTGAATTCAGTGCTCTAGGATGTAACAATAAACACAGTGCATGAACTGTGTAAGCAAATGAGAAGTAAATGGGAACACACACAATTCAGAAGTATTCCCAGAAAGTACAGGGCTGCCTATGGGGAACATGAGTTCACTGCAAGTGACAGCTCAAAAAATATGCAGGATTTTACCAGAATTTGTCTGAGGTTTTTCAGTAAGCATTTCATCATTCAAAAAATATCCCAAAACTTCTTGTGGCAGAAAGTAAGAGGACTGGTTGAAATTTTCAAAGAAATTAATTTGAAAAATGTTTCAAAACTGGCAGTTTATTATCATTGTTTCAAAATGAAAACAAACAAAAAAAAATGAAAACTGGAAGATTGGTTCCAGTTTTACTTTGAGCTAAACTGACAGTTTAACTTCCAGTGTACAGAAATGTGTTCAGATATTTGTGTGCATAGCTCAATAAGGGTGAAAATCAAATTTTGATTTGCAAGTGTTTGGGATAGGCTTTTCATTTTTGGGCCTGAGATAAGAATGAACCATCTAGATTTTACTTTTTCTCCATCTATTTATACCCACAAACTGGGATTCTTTCCAAATCTTCTTTGCAAAATCCCAGCCTTCAAGGTCATACAGCTAGAGGCTCTTCACAGAATGGCTATGTCCCTGCCTCCTAATTCTTCCAGGATGTTGTCAATTCTAAACTATTTCACAAAAAGTATAAATGATGAACATTTGCTGTACGAGTGACATGGCAGTTAATACTTAATTGTCCTTCTCTTTTACTGCAGAAACCGTGTTTACCTTCTAGGGAGACCTTAACTACAAATGAAGGTAAATTGTACCCACTATTGTGAAAAGTTGACATTTATCTAATTTTTTTTTTCTTTAACTAAAGTCATGAAACAAGCAACACCACATTCAACTTACTGTAGGTTTTTGAGGAGTGTTTGGTTTTAGCAGTTTCAAACTGGATCTGGGCAGCCTTAGTTGCACTGACTATCATTGTTCTCTGGAAGCAGTCACAGTAAAACTGCTGAGGTTACAGGGGGGTAATGCAGGACAGAAATGGACTGGCAGTGTGCCCATGTGGCCCTGAAAGTGGACAAGGGGGAGGGGAGGGATGAGTTCTGAGCTCAGCCAGAACCATCTCTCACAGAGTGACTCCTGGCAGGAGCCAGTGCCTGGCACAGGCAGGAAACTCATCCTGTCTGTCTCTGTGTCCGAGTCTGTGGCAGGCAGCTCCTCCAGGAGGGGCTCAGCAGGAGCTGCTGCCTCGCTCCAGCCAGCCAGCTCTGGCCAGCCCAGCTCCTGCAGGCAGCCAGCCCCAGCACCCTCCCTCCATCACTGGCTCTCACTGATCCCTGCAGGCATCCACAGCACAGATATTTGCCTACAATTAGTTAACAAAAAAACCACTGTGATGGCAGGCTGCCATTTAAGGAAAAACTCCCAGATTTTTAGTCAAAGAAACCCTTCTTCACCTACTGGGACTCCCTAATCTCTGGGAAAATGTATTTCTGAAGAAATCTTGACTCTGTTTTCCCAAACTACAGAAAAACCTACGGCACCAGAACGACGGCGCAATTCCAACCAGGAATTTCCACTTCCTCCCCTTCCAAGTGGTGCCCAAAAGTAAGATCTCTTTCCATCCTCTTTTGAGTATTCCAATGCACCAGCTGTGAGAGGCTCAAAGGGGGGGCTCAAATAGCACTCATCCCACTGGAGCCTTCTTGTTGCTTCTTCAGAGCTGAGATTCCTGAAGCCTCACAGTAGCAAAAAAATAAAATATGGCAAATTAATTTATACATATACCATAACCATCACCAAAAAGCATGAGGGGATATAATCTGTAACAAGGTGATGGTGATTTAAAACATGTTTAAATTCCTACTAGTGGGATATCATTTTTTTAAAATATCTGTATCAGACCCATGTTTCTCAATGAACAAATAGGTGACATAGAACACATTCTACCACTGCATGCTTTAAATACTCAATTTTCAGATTATCAGGATTGAGTACATCCCCTCAGACCTTTCTGTAATCTCTCGACATTTATTTCAGGCCTCTGCTCCAAAAGTCCTCAATTCTGCCAAGTAAGTATAATTCAGTTTTTGAATTAAAATGCTATTAACTTGTAACTTCAAATTAATCTTTGAATTAAAATTATTTCAAAATACCTTACATATTAATTAATTTGGAATTAATGTGTCTGTAATACAAACAAAGAGGAGGTCAAGTATTCAGGATCTTAGCTCAGCCAGTAGAATTAAAGGAGTATCTCAGGATTATTGATGGAAAATGGGTACTTCATATACATTTATGAATACTGGAAATTTCTAGAAAAGGCAGTTTGGGTCATTTCCCATCATAATAAAGATTCCATCAATCTTCCTTGTCACAGAAGAATCTTAAATATGACATTTCTGGGCTGCTCCAGGCTTCTGTTGCTTAGAAGACAGACAGATTATTATTGCATTCAATTGATTCTACTTCTACAGAAGAAAAAAAGAAGGTACTTTATAATAGGAAATGCTAAAGCTCTTCTCTAAGTAATGCATTCCAAGATGGACTTTGTTTCAGTTCACAGCTAAAAACAAATTAGGTAATATGTGTATAAACCCTTTTTGTACAGAAGTGTAAATTAGATTTAACATTTTTCTAGTTGCTTGTTAGCAGACACTTGTCTGACCTTCCTGTAAGCCCTTCACTGTACACATTCAGTCTGAACATATCTTTCACACTGTAGACAGATGGTGAGAATGGCACATAGAAATCTACATTTGGTGTAGCTTACACTTACCCAGTTATTAGTGTATCTCTTTCCTGGAAACATTTGCTTGATGCATGTTGCAATTTTATCTCCTGTGCTGACCAAGTGTAATATGGCTCACATTAATGCTCTTGACTGATGCACTCAAGTTTGTCTGCTCCTGTCACACAACTGATGTCCTTCAACTTGAAGCATAAATTCTTACTACTCCCGGAATTGTAACTACTCTTCAAGACCATCTGGTGCTAAATGATGCTTTGATTAGTAAACTTTCTTTAGCATCATCTTACTCTGTGCCAGGTCCAATAACAACTTTATAATACATACCACTGGTCCCATAATCACTAATGTCCCTTCAGCATAACCTGCCATCTCTTCTTGGTCCCCATACAAGCCTAGAGCTAACTTCCATCTTCATCATTAAAAGTACTTATTTCCCCTATGGCACAGTGACCAATGCTTCTCTGGAATCCAGATAAAGTACAGCACCACATTCCCTCTTTGTAGACCTCTATTTTTTTATGAAAGAGCTACAGCATTTTATCTGCTTGGCTAAGATTCAGATTTTCTCTTGCTAGTTGTACCTTTACTTCCAAATCTTGATGTTATTGCCTTCAAATTCTCTTGGCCTTGTGTTCTGTGAAATCAGACAGAAAGCCCTGTAGATGCTCAAGTCACTTTTTCCACTTTAGGTACAGCAATTATGTTTGGTATTCTTTAAACATTTGGTACCATCCTGACTTGATAATTACAGAAAATAACACTTACCACCTCTGAATTTCATGTGCCAATTTTTAAAATTTCCCAGGTAAAGATTATCTGGACCCATCAGTTCAACTGTACTGAAGTTATTTAAGCTCTGCTTCCAATTTGATTGTGGAAATTTCCATTTCTGTGCCAGAACTAGCATTTGTTTAATACCTAGATTTAAAATCAATAAAATTCTTATGCCCCATCTCTCTTTACTTTTTTTACACACAGTCAAGGCATCTTTCATTACCTATTTCAATATCCTTTTGTCAAGTCTAATTCACTAATCTGACTGACTTCTGGCAGTTCTTACTTTAGTCATTCAGTCTACTTTCAGCTGTAGCTTTAACAGCCAGCCAGTCAAAATTTTACAGAAAAAACCAAAATCCATAATATTGAATAGCCTTCTTCAAGTGATTATTAATTCATTGAGAAATAGAATTGCTCCATACAATGTCCCCCCTCTGCTTGAGATGCAGCTTCCAGACAGTTGCATCTTTACTACAAAAGAAGTTATAAATGCACTTCTCAGAATTGTCTTTGAGCTCTTCTGTCCAGTTGAATTTTTTAATTCTGGTTATTGTATGGTCTTCTCTCTCTTATTGCTGTCTAAACCAATATCTGAATCAGAATTTTATTAGTGAAGATTTGACAATGCAGTCTGCAGAGCACCATATCCAGAAAGGGTAGCATTTGTTTTCCCCAGTAAGTAAAACACAGGAAAAAAAGCCTCCCATAATAACAAAATAAGTATCACTCAACTTTCTACAATGATCTTCTCTAGTATATTGATTTGCATCCAGCTGTGTTCACAGGTACCTACAGCAGGCACGTAGACTCTTGGACCAAATTCTCTTTTATCAGAAAATAATCCATACTTCTTTCATCATGTCATTACTATGCAACACTACTCAATCATTTCACTTCTGATTTCTTAAACTCTTACGTCTGTATTTCAGCTCTAGTAACTATTTTCAACTATGCTTTGTTGTTCCAATTAAGCAACATAATGTTTTCTGTTAATTCTGCTTCCCTGTTTAGCTGCCTGGACTTCTTGCACATGCATACAAACAATTCAGGTAGTCTAAACTGGTGAAAAATTATCTCTGAAATACATTCATTTTCCTGACT
This sequence comes from Thryothorus ludovicianus, assembly GCA_013397245.1. Classification (NCBI taxonomy): domain Eukaryota; kingdom Metazoa; phylum Chordata; class Aves; order Passeriformes; family Certhiidae; genus Thryothorus; species Thryothorus ludovicianus. The sequence continues at coordinate 272,914 of VZTB01010965.1, forward strand.
CACTTACCTATAAGACTGCTTCTCATACTGGACTGAGAGTCACTTACATTGTGTTCCTTCATTTTCTTATCTATTGCTACGATCATTCACTTTGGTGGTGGAAGAGGTTTTCCCCTGTGTTCTGAGTCTAGTTCTGACTAATAACCAAATTATTATCCTAACTGGTTTTTCTCTTCACAAACAAGGCTACCCTTTGGGCAGGCAAGTGTCCCAGCACTTATATAATCCCCATCCATTTCCATTAGAATACTTTTCCTGAGTGATATCAAAAGTCAAGTGTTTCCAGATCTTCCAAAGCCTTTGTAACAAATCAATTTCTTACATCATAACAAACATACTTTGAAAACTTACTCACGTTGGTCTTTCTCTTTTCTAGAAGTGCCAGAAGCTGCAAACCGGTCTTTGAGTGCTTCCCCTCCCAGCAGCATTTCATCTCTTTCAAGTTCTGCAGACCAGGTATAATATTAGCTAAATTCATATTACAGAAATCTCCTTATCCTTTATTTTAAAATAATATTTCTACCCCTAGGCCTTTCAAAAGAAAATGACACTCCTTTTGTGGAGAGCTTCTATGCCCCCTTTTGCAGTGAGGCTTTTCTGTAGCACAAATTTATCATTATTATTTTTTCATTAAAATATGCTCAGAACACATAGCATAGGAGAGGTTTAACAAACTGTAGAAAAACATGTAAACAGTGTTATATTAAATCTTGGCACTCTACCAATCACAGAAAGCTTTAGTTTCATGTCTTCCTGACTCTCGAGTTCCTTGAAACAAGGAAATCCGTGGTGACGTACTTAAGTCTAGTCTTTGATATAGATTGCTATAAAGAGTTTTTAATTGCCTCCTTTTTTCTAATTTATAGCTGTATAAGTTGTGTACAGGAAAAAAAAAGCAAATACAATGATGCTGCAATGTCTCCCCTACGTGTTTTAGTCTCTCCCAAGTCCAGCTCCTTTCTGTTCCTTTAAACAGATCTCTTCTCATTACAGTTAATGGAGTCAGTTTTATGGCCAATTCTTCTTTTTATGTATTTTGTTGCAACATTAAGTTTTGAATGATCTAAGGAAATAGAAGGTTATTTTCATTTCAGTGCTATTCCCCTTACTCTCATTTTGGATGAAGGGAGTCTACAAAATGCAAAAAGTCATTCTTATTAGCCTAGTAGTCACAAACAAGGTAAAAATAGTTCTGTTGAGTGTAAAACAAAGACTATCATGTAGAGCCACTAACAGTAATTGTTCTAAAGTCTGACATGACAAAGATAATATAACAGTGAAGAACACAAAGGATTTGAAGTGCTGAAAAAATTTTAACTGTATGTAATACTAGATATTTATTATAAAAATTACTTTCAAATAAACAATCCAGAAGACTAAATAAACAGCTTGTAGCGATTACATTTGCAATTTTTATGTAATGGCCATGGGGAAAAGAGAGCTTAATAAAAGATCCATTTTGTTTTAAAAAAATGTAGCTGTTATTTTCCCAGCAATAATCAGCAGTACAGTGGTATCATTTGCTGTAGCATCCTGCACAGTACAGGTGCTCACAGATGTCACTCATTCCCAGGACATTCACTCTTGGCTTGGCTCCTATCCAAACTTCAGCAGCAGCTCTCTGCTCCCACATTATAGGCCACAGATAGTGGTAGAACAAAGGTCTGGGGGCCACTGATTCCTTCTTTTGTTGAACCAAGATTTGTTCACTGGGCGCGTTCTCTACGTGGGCAGTACCTTTCATACTTGCAATTCCTCTCACCCTTTCTTTTTCCAATGAATAGTGTGACTGGAGAAATACATGGAAAAATTTTTCAAGGTCAAGTTACATTTTAGGGCTTGAGCCAGTCTAAGAATTTAGTGCAGTGCCCCCAAAATTGAGGCTCTGCCCTCTCCTCACTGTCAGCTCCCCTCCCAGCTTCTCTGGTGTTCCTTTCTGATCCTGCAGTGGGTTGAGCCAAGTCATTAAACTGACAGAAAACCAGCTTGGCAGTCAAACACAAAAAAAGGCAAAACAAAAAAGGAAAGGCTTTTTTCTGCAAGATTAATAAAGTGAATTATCTCACCATGGGATCAGATGAGCAACAGAATGAGCACAAAGGAGAAGCCAAGACATTCCCTTTCTTGGCAGCAATAAGTCAGCTAGACCAGCTCAGTTCTAATGTCCAACCTTTAATCTGTTTTGCACAGAGGTGACAAAGCCTGTGTGAAAATTCATTTTACCATTAAGCTTTTTACTATAAAGCTGGAGCAAAACTTACCCAATCTTTATGCTGTCCAGGTGGAGACAATCATTATTGTGTTCAAAACAGTGTTAAGTACATGAGAAACTTGATTCCCAAAGCTTAGACACCAACCAAATCCAAACATCACATGCCCACAACTGAGCAGAATTTAAATTGCTAATGGTCTGTTTATTCCTCAACATTCATTTCTCTTTATATTCTACTGGAATAGCCTCCGTCTTTAAAACTATCCTAGAGTTGAACCTGGCTGCTTTCCTCAGGGCATCTCTCATCATTTATCAGCCTTCTATCACAAATCTGTTGCCACTGTTTTGACACTCCAGTTTTTCTTTGCCCTACTTCTATCCAACCAAAACTGTGAACTCCTGGCAAAGACTTTTTTAAACCCTGTGTTTTCTGCATTTTATTTCTTCATAGCTGTCATTATTTAGCAGTAACTCCCCTACAGGCCATATTCTTTATTATTATCATTATTATTTTACAGGTGAAACACTGTTCCTCTCTTTTTAGGATGCTGGTGTTCACAGTAAAGCATGGTATGCTGCTACGTGTGATAGGAAAATGGCAGAAGATGCATTGTACAGGTCAAACAAGGTGGGTCACTTTTTAAGAATGTCTATAGGAAAGAAAACCCAAAACTTCAAACAAAAAAAAAATTTAAAAAGACAACCAGAAGTATTCAAAGAGCTTTCTGAACAGGTCAGAACTACTGTGCCATGCAAGTCCTGTCATACCTGGAATTATTGTGGTGACAGCTAATGCTGGCTTTCATTGCCACATGAAGTTGCACTAGTGTAACTCAAAGACCAAAGCACTGCAGAGGAAGCTTTTACAGACTAGAGAGAGGAGGATGATCTTACAGCTCATGCACACCCCCTTAAAAGAAATGCAAAGCCCAGTGGCTTTTAAGTGGTCTCCAGCACTGTCCAACGGATCAGGAGAAAACAGCCACTTGGAAAGGCTGGTGCATTCTGAAATAGCAACACTGTACATGTAGGTATTTGGAAAATTTGAATTTTCTCTACTATTCTTTGTACAAAATCTAGTGTCACAGGAGGGAAGAGGAGCATATAGAGTTGCATCCTCAGCATCAAGTACGTTTCCACTCCTGCCTAAGTCCACAGAGCAGGATAAAGGGGCAGAGCATGGGGGATATCAGTTAGTGAGCACAGGGCTGCATTGTCAGGAATGCAGGTGCTTGACTGTGGTGAACTCCTTTTTACAGCTCTAGAGAAATGGCACCTCCACCTCTGTCTGCTTTCTTGCCTACCTACTGCCACTGATAGGAACTATTCCCTAACTGTCTGCAGACACTGACAGATGGCTGCCACTGTGTATTTAGTTCTTCATTTTCTCTCTGGCTGAGAGAGAGAACAGGCAGCAGCAAAGGTGATTCTATATGACACCTTTGCAAGCTACTGTTAGCAGCAATACATGCTACTACTCATCTACTGCTATTGTTTTTCTAATGGGAGAAAAGGGCTTAATGCTAATATAAATCAAAATATTAAGCCAAAACCAAACTAAGTTGTTGGAAAGAAATGAACCAAATACACTGACTACTTTTCTCTCTTTAGGATGGATCTTTTCTAATAAGGAAGAGTTCTGGGCAGGACTCACGGCAACCATATACCCTGGTTGTGTTTTACAACAGAAGAGTGTACAACGTTCCTATACGATTTATTGAATCAACAAGACAATATGCACTGGGCAGAGAAAAAAGTGGTGAAGAGGTGAGATGATGTGGGGGTATTTTTCCTAACAGTTTTCAATTACATACCTTTAATAAGCAAGGACTAAGAAATATTGCACTATGAACAAAAAGATTCTTCATGTATGAAGATAAAAATATACCCTTTATAATGACTGATCTGTCAAGCTAGAGAAACCAGTGTTAAAACCACAGATCAAATTTAAAACATACTCATAGAGCTGTTTAAATAAAGTTAATAGGATAAGAGCTGCAGCTGGTAGATAATTTTTCTGACTGTTAAAGGTCCTCCATTTACTTTCTATCTAAAATTCTAGTTTAGTTTCTTGGAAGATTGCAAAGGAAGAGCAGCCATGCTCAAAAAGCAAAACGAAAACCCCCAACCCATATCAAAAATGAGACTGATGTTACTGCTAATACTGTTTTCACATGAAGAAAATATTAAACTTGAGCTCTGGAGTGAAAAAATCACTGGTTATCTGCTCTGCCACAGAGATAATTATTCTGATAGCAAAACAGAAACTTAGAACACAAATAGTAATAAAAAACAGTTTAGAGCAGGCTTTTCAGCAATGTGAAAGCAGGCTTGTCATAGCCTAATTATCTGCCTCCCAGGCACCAGTTTTGAAATTAGAGAAAATATAATAGCCTGGAGCTCACCTGGTCTTCAACAAAGGGTGAAAAATGACCTCAGGAAAAATAGATAGTCCAAAGTATTTATTTGACCAAAGCCCAAAAGGAAAAGCAACAGACCTAGCAGATTCTGGATACCAATTTACAGTGACAAACATTAAAATGCATAATTAGAACAGTTCTCATAGATGGCTGCCTGTCCCTGCTACTCCTGGACATACTCTGAGGTGGCTGAACCACATCTGCCACAGCTTCTGAGCAGCCCGTCTGCAGCCTACTGTACATTAAGGTAAAATGAAATGTCAGTTCACTGTGGCCCACAGCAAACTCAGTGGTTCAGTTTGTGCAGGTGGCAATCACAAATGGAAAGGAGGAGACAGCTGGTGCCTGTAGGATCTTCTATCATCTAAATCTAATGTGTTTATGACTAAAATCAGAACTAAGAGAAGGATCAGTGCTCTCACTAAAAGGCAAAGCATCTAACTTGCTAACAAGTAGCTTAACTCTCTTCAGTTATATGAGAAGCAAAGATAAAAAGATGCAGTGATTACTGTCAATATCATAGCATTAAAGGAAGCCAGCACTAATTATTTTTTGTTTTCTTTATCCAGCGCTTTGACAGTGTTGCTGAAATAGTAGAGAATCATCAACGCACCTCCCTGGTTCTAATTGACAGCCAAAACAACACAAAAGACTCAACAAAACTGAAGCATATTGTAAGAGTTTCATAATCAAACTGGACTGCTAAAATGAAGACCTCTTTAATCATTCTTTCAACGTACCAAGACATGGACAAGATATTAAAAGAAAATCCAAAATGAGGGAAAGTACTCTTCAAGAACATCTACAGAGTAGTAAGAAATGCATTTCATAGAGTTCAACCCCACATCACTTTTATCAGGAAAGTGTTCACATTTTACACAAGAAGCCAAAGCACATACACTGTCATCTGTGTACACAGGTATCCAAAGTCACGGGAAGAACTGCATGCCACAGCCTCATCCTCTGACTGCTGTTTGAAAACAAATGTCCTTCAAGAAATCTCCATTTTAAAAAAGAGAATACCCACAGTGATCTACTCTTTCAATTTATGTTTACCACATATCACTGCTTTCAGCCATTTCTTTGTAAAGTGCACAGCCCCAGAAATTAGAGCAACTCGACCTATTGTACCACTGTGCACAAGTTGAAAATAGGACTGTACTTTGTGATTAGTGGCAGTAAATCCACCTGAATGTTTAAGATTTACGGACACGTGTTGTACTTTCCCTCAGCTTCACTCTGTTTCACTGATATTTTTGTTTGTATTTTCAAATGTACAAATAAAATTTAAAAATACTGTAAACCCAGTAGTGTATGGAGACTTTGCTGGACTGCATTTCTTGGCATCCTTCCAGCAAAAAAGCATCAATTCACTAGTGTTGGGTGTTTAAAATGTATGTTTGTATATGCTCCTTCACAATTTGTTATGAACAGTATCACTTTTTACAGCTTTATCTCATGTATATAAACACACACACACATTATTTGGCTTAATGACGCTCAAATCTTTTCTCTTCAGATTGCCTACTATTGGTGACCCAGATGCACTGCATCATTGCTAAACTAATTACCTACTGAGCTCTTGCTGAATTACTGTTTATGAACACACACAGAAAAAACCCACATTTTTTTATGTGATAGCCTGTTCTTTCACAGTGGTTTACTTATGGCATTACTGTGAAAATGTTAAAGTGATGAAAATTAATTTGATGAATGTATAAATTGCATCAATGAAAAACCTTTAGGAGCAATTGTTAACTAGTCCTAGCAGTGTGTGATTTCACTGGATCTGAAGAGTCATTATATCTTAAAGGTATTTTCCAAAACTGACACTTTATACACACCTGGTTTGTTCTTTTTGTTCCAAATTAGGCAGTGTTCTCTAGCATTATGTTCAAGGCAAGACAGAGTTAAGACCTGCCAAGTCTCAGCAAGCCTCTTAGGGCCATAGTGTAGCTGTATTCTGCAGCTTCCTTCCTGTGCTTTTGCCCAGCTGCTCCCAACAGTCATGCACCTTTTCTAGAAAGAACTGTAGCCAGTGTGATGCTCAGCACATGGCTGCCTACATACCCTGAGACACCTCAGCTTCTGCCCTCTGCACCACAGGCAATACTTACCCAAATGTACCCTGCTAAGACACTGGCAAGTGAGAAACAATGTACACAGACTTTGGACAAGCCTATGACACTGTTCCCAGTACTGCATAAGGGCTATGTTGTGTATTGCTCAGTTGGTATCAGTTTTATGTTAATACTATGCTTAATGCTACTGAAATGTTTAGAATATCAAGATTGCCAAGTGAAGGTATCAAAATTAACACAAAAGTTAGTAGTATCTGCAAGCTTAATTTACTCCTTCTATATGTCTATTATTTAGGTACTTTAAGCATCACTTTAGAAGCTATTTCAAGCAATACTCACTTTTGCACTCTGTGAAAAAGTAGCCACTGAGTATTTAACTTCCTTTGAACTCATGTAGTCCTTGCCTTTCACTCATGTACTGCACAGTTCTTAAACTTGGTACTAAGAGTCTGTCTGTCTGTCTGCTAACCTTTCTGTGCTGCTCCTCAAAATCTCTAGGTTCTTCAGACATTCTTTCCCAGTGTGCAGTTATCTCCATCATTCTAGAACTGGGGGGAAAAAAATACTGTGAACAAGGGAAATTAAAGTGTGTATCTTTCATACAAGAGACTAGGTATCACTTTTTAAAGGTAATTAGCACTGAGCATTTTAAAGCACTGCTGTTCCTGCCCTTCAGCTCCAAATGCTCTGCACTACATATAATATTGTGGCTGACTTACAAATAACAAATATATTCTAGATAAATGGGCCAGTTACCTTCACCCTCAAACCTTACTTTGCTTTTTATCCATGTTCTACGTGATTATAGGGCTATCTTACAGTTTTGACAACAAAACAAGGCAGGGAGCTGATAGGCAACACAACCTTCCACAAAATAATCCAATCAGCCTGAAATGAAAACTTAGGCACAAAGTAAGGCTCCATGGGGGGACAAAAAAAAAATCAAACCCAAAACACACAGAGAAACACATCAGATTGTAGTCACCTACTTGGTGTTTTGTAAAGGAACAAAGGAAGCAGACTCTGCTTTCCATTCCCAAGCTAGATCTGTTACAGCTCGGCAGGACTATGGTGCACACATATTTTGAAAGATAGTTTTAGCTGGAGAAGCTTTAAGCAAGTTTCAGGTATAGGACTGTACCAAGTTACCATTTCATACATCCTATAAATAAAATAAATTGGTGCTCAGGATGAAGCCTGCTGTGTTAAAAATCCCAGTGCTGTGGACAGAATAGCCATTACAGAATGTAGGAAATGGTGACTTGGTGCAGCTGTTGCAGTGCCAGCAGTCATCTTAATGCCACCACGTGTATGCACCAGGTAACAGGTATATCAAGTCTGACCTGACAGACACAGCAACACACCTCTCCCCTCATCTCTCTTTGATATTGTTAGCTTATTTCCCTTCCATACAATTGTCATCCACTGAAAAGCTAAAACAAAGCAAAACAAAAAAAAAATAAAAAACACACACACAAAAAAACACTAAACCTTGAACTAAAATTGAATTATTTTGTCTGAGAACTCAGGGCAAAGTGTCATATTTAATAATGTACAAAGGAGAAGTGTTGTCTGCCACCTGATACAGAGAGTGCAATGACTACTGTACATCACTCCTGACAATGTTGCTCCATGAAAGGAGTAAGAACTTGCATTCTCAAAAATCCAAGTGTTGAGACACACAAGTTACAAAATTACATTCTTCCTTTGATCAAAAGCCCCAGCAACAAAAAGAGATTATTAGGAAGTGTTGTTAGAAAAAAAAGGTCTCACATAGCAACAGCTCTGTAGCAAATTTTTGTTAAAATACTGGAATTTCTGAGGAAGGGCACCATGACTTACTGATGAATACACATGTTGCCAAGAATACACAACGGGACAGACTTTAGGCCTCTCCAAGGTCAAACAGACACTGTACAAACTGTTGATGACCTTGTGCTGGCACCTCTCTTTGCATGTCCCAAAACAATATAATCAATTCAAGGTTTATCTAGCTATGTACAATGCTACAAGCTATTTTAAAATGTTATGATTGCGAAGTCAAGCATTCAAAATCAAGATACTTCAAGTTACCTGTGCAACCTTGTCTCATCAGCTATATCCATTACAATGCAAGCATTAAATATACAATCATTGAATATTTTTCCATATGGATTTATGTGTTTCACTTGGTTCACGCAATACTTCAGGGATAAATTGTAGCTGTGTAATGAAAAACTGTGGTTTGTAAGGTATTTGTAAGATACCTTTCCCCATTTACTGAAAACGCTGAGAAATGCACCAACATTGCAGGGGTCAGCCAGTAAAAAGGTGGCTTCATACAGTTAGAGTAACTGAGGTTTCACTGAGGAACTGAACATACTGTCCCTGCATCTTCTACTGCACCATCTACTGCGACACAGGTCAGATCACTTCAAACAAATTTTCTCCTGATGTAATTAATTGTCATCTTAATTTCAGTGAATTACCACTTGAAATTTTCTGAAACCTGATTTGCAGAAATGCCAAACTCTAAGGACCTGAAACAATGCACTATGGAAAAGGTTGTAAGAATAAAATTATATATTTAGAACAGTACTTGAGCAACCTGCACTAAATAACATGAGGACCTAATTAAGGATGGGGAAACAAAATACTGAATCACAACCGAGGAGGGAGCAATAATTCTCTGCACTGAATGAGATGGATGTCCATGGAAAAAGTAACACATGCCAATTAATTAAGATCATATAAAGCAACCTTATTTCAAAATTTCCTAGCTTTACAATGTTTACACAGTACCATTTAAGGTCAATTCATACAAAAACAAACAAGTTAAAAAAAATTCCAGTGACAGCTGTCACTCTCATGATTCATCAATACAAAGAAAACTCCCTAATGCTACAGGAGAACTCCCACCTCAATGCTAATTGTTAATAAAAACTGGTCATCCTTGCTGAACTTGTACCAAGTAGGTTTAGAAACAAACTTCACACGTTTTTTCCGAGGAAGGCAAAGGCAATGTCCAAAATTCATGGGTTCAATTTCACAGTTTACAGAAGAGCAAACTGAGGCAGATCCTTCTCGTCAAAAAAGCTTAACATGTTTTTGTCCTTTCCTAATGCTGTTTCTTTCCAACCTCCTTCCTCACCACTACACTGGTCTTCAAAGTTCCTAGCCAAATTAACAGAGCCCATTGTGCAGCACAAAATGATCCAGTTTAGATACTCAACACAGACCAGTTGAGTATCAATTCACCCCAACTACACTGCCTTGACTGCTTCACTTGACCTCCACACATAACTCAGCAGCCTGCCAGCACACATTATCAAGAAAGAAAAATTTATCTAATCACTGAAGCAATTTTTTTAAGTAATTTTAACACTTTTTAAAACATAAGTTGAATTCAGGTTAGTGATGACACGTCTGTGACATCCTGACTTCTTAATTCATTGGTAGCAACAATCTTCATTCTTACCTTAAAAAATCAGTAACAGAAAACTACCTGGGCTTGCATACAGCCTAAAGACCCCAAGATTTAAATGCCCCAGTGCTCTCCAAGCCAACTGCTCCATTTCAACAGTTTTTCCACAAATACTTTGGAAAGCTGGTGTACACCTTCATACTTAGGCAAAAGGTGCCAGCCACAGGGTAAAAGCAATCCCACATAAGATTGAAACTTCTGGCCTACAGAGGTTCATTAAGAATCCAGAGGACAAAGCCTCGAGATATAATTACTGTGGATAATGTAGACCTTCATCAGAATAGCCTCATGGTTAAGAGGTCTTTTGTTTTTGTAAAGACTAAAAACTGTATAGCACAGTCTCTCTTCATTATCTCTAAAACTGAAAGTAGAAAGCAAGCAGGCTCCTAAGAACATTACCCTACTGGCTGGTAAAATAAGGGAACAGTAACTCAAGCCTTGGTTTTGCCAAACCCCTGGTGTCCCAAAAGGCAGTATATCTGAATAAGCAATAGCAGAAAACATTAAGTCATTATGGGGACAAATTACATCTACCTGAAACAAAGCTATGATGCAATTACAAGCCTAAAATGGTGCTCTGCACCTCCCCATATCCTGACCTTCATATAGGGTTTATGGCAGACACAGCAAGGTAGAAATATTTTCTATAAATGCTCAAAGTCATATGCTGTAAACACAAGTTATAGCAAATTTAATAGTGACAAAATCAATACAGATTAGGAATGTTCATCATTCTTAAACACCATATACATTATGAATATATATACTGTATATTTTCAATCAATTTCATTCTGACTCAACGTATTAACACAATCATAATATGTTTTATTAATTTATATGAAAAATACTTCACTAAGAAAGTAGACAAACTGCACAGAAATAGTACAAGTGTCATGTGCATAGCAATATAGCTTAAAGCATTCACATATGGCTTTTTTTAAATGAAACTGTTGGGGGAATGGCCCTACATGGACCCATGGTTACACAGTTGACATAATGTAAACTGCTTCACATCTTTGAGGCACTTGCTAATAATAGTGTTCAATCCCTGAAGAACAAAATCAAGAGCTAATAAGTGAAAATAACAAAAATCGCAGGATAACAGCTGCGTGTATTTGAAAAGATTTTAAAAATTGGTTTTAGTAGTGCATGCACAGAACCAAAAAATTGGGGGGAGGGGTGTAGTTTCTGTGCAAGAATTATACCAAGTAACTGAAAAGTATAAAAATATTTACATGTTTAGGGATTTTAAGTATGTACAGAACAAAAGCCCTGAAGACTCATTTTATAGAATAAAAATATAGCACGATAGCAGTAATAAAAATAATATATATTTTTATGGAATTGTATTTGCAGTTAGCTACAAGTCATTTAAATCACAAAGTTCTTTGATCTTTCTCAAATCTGATGGCAATAGGGAATACACTCTTTCTTTTAAAACAGAAGCACTTTGCATCCTTCTTCAACCTCAGACAGAATACTGAAATACAAAACAGAATGACTTGTGTATCCTAATCCAACTGATTTTCTTTTTTTTAACTTTAATGAATGATATTGATTTTCTTCACTAGTCATCATTCCATTAATGAATTCCAATCTCGAGTAGCCTCCATCAGATGCCTCTGTCCATGTCCTACCCAATTATCCTGATTGTCAAATATTCTACCACAAAACCAGCAGCTAAACTTAGCTTTCAAGGTATTATTAGAGGTAGTTTTCACAATCTGGTAATTGTTTTTGCTAGTCTTTTTCAGTGTCAATTTTAAGACAAATCTTTCTTTTACAGGGCTAATGGGTTTTATTGTCCTGGATCTTTTTTGAGACAAATCATCAGTAGTTACATCCGAAGAATTGCAGAAGTCTGGCTGCAGAAGAGCTTCAACAGTTCTTTTTGACAATAAAACCTTAAGAACATGTCCCTTAAATTTAGCAATAGTTTTCATTACATTTACAACTTCTGGAACATCTGCATCAGGATGATTAAGCACAACGACTGGTTGGTTTCTCCGGGGGCATTTTACAAGCTGGTTAGAATTAAAAGGGAGTAATTGCAAAGTCCTCACAGTTTTTTTTGATGCCCTCGGTTTGTAAGGGCTACCTGATTCATTAACAATTTCAGCCTGATTCTTTTCCTTACACTTTCTGTGCAACATTGCTTTCTTTCTAGGAGGTTCTGGGCAACTAGCCTTCCTTTTACATTTGAAATTCTTGTTTCTTTGCCCACCCACAGTTCCTGAACTTTTAGATCCAGCTTGTTTTAAACTAGGTTTAACTTTTGCAGTTCTGTTTTGGGTGCTCCATGTGGACTTCTGACCACCAGAGTAATTCCTCTTGTTAGCAGTTATTACTTGTGTACTCTCAACAGAACACTTTTTCAACCGTGTCCGTGCAGATCTAGCAGAATAAACAGGAGGAACATAACATGCTGGATTAGAGCTTGCCAAAGAGGCATTTGCTGGCATTAACCCACCTGGTACATTTAAGGCATCATTAAAACTAAGATTAGTTTCTTTCTGTGCTAGTGCAGGAGCAAGGAACTGCAAGCTATCCACCTGTAGAGAGGGCGCCGAGTTGCCTACTGACTGAGTGCTATCAGACAGTGCATCTGAAGATGGAGTCTTAATTTTCAGCAAAAGCTGTTGTTGCATGGCTCCAGTTTTCTTTGGTTGACAATTTTGACGAGCATTATCCTGAAAAAAAATTGGTTTATGAACTACAGGCTTGTTTGGTGTCACACATTTCAGAAAAACTCCCTGCTGTCCGTCAGGCGAAAGTGCATAAACATCTTGTTCCTGTTTAATTTCCTGTTGTTCTACTGACTCCAAAGAACCAAAGACAGCATCCTGGTGCTCTGGTAACACCTTCACAGAAGAAGTTGCTTTCACAGATGACTCTGATGAGTTTGTAATTACAAGAGGTTCTCTGAATGGCATACTATTCAATGAGTCATTTACTGTACCACATAATTCCCCACTACAGGAACTTCTTAAATTTCTAGAACTGCCATTTTTCCCCTTCACTTCTGCAGCTGATATGGTTATTTTCCCAAATTCTCTGGATGCAATTCCCCCTAAAACCTGAGAACTATCATTAGTGGCATTTGAAACTGTTCCAACTGTCCCACTCAAAGTCAAAATCACTCCAGGTCCTTTGTTTGAAACAAAAGATGCAGGTACACCTCTAGGAACATGCCCATCTGATGAACTGGTTGATGGAAGAGATTTTCCAGAAACCATCTGCTGCCTAGACTGGTTAGAGAGGTGGAAAGGAACAAAAACTCGTGACGGAAGGGACTGAACAAAAAGGGCTTTCTTCTGCTCCTGAAGAACAGGCAAAACTGGTGAAAAGCTGCTAGGATTTTGAGCTGCAGACAGTACTTTATCTTTTACTACGTGCTGTGTAAACTCATCTGTAGGAGTTTTTAGCAATGTACCAGCATGTGGAGTTCTGGATAATTTGTCCACATCCCGTGAATCAAGTGATGTTTTGAGTGTCTGTCTTTCTCTGCCATAACATGTACCTTCATTTGTGCTACATCTCGTGTTCAACTCTCTCTTACACAAAGGGAAGTGCACATTAGGAGGAGGCCTCTGAAAACCACACGCAGTTGCAGAACTTTTTAAACGCACGCAGGCGGCACTCCCAGTGTCAGGCCCAGAAATCAGCTTATCAGAACGAAGTTTGACACAGTTATTCATCTTGCTGTGGAACTCTGGCTGAGAAGTTGTTTTTACTTTTAACACATCTTGCAGTAACTGGTTTATCTCAGGCGATAAATAATTAGCTGCCTGTTCACTTTGCAATGAGAAAACAGATGTGATTTTAGGCATTAAGAAAGAGTTAACACAATCAGAGGTATTTTCCTGCAATTTCTCAGCTACGTTCTGAAAGCCTTGCTCTATGTTATTGTCCAAATACTGTTGGCCATTATGTTTGTCCTCTGTAAAACACTTGCTGTCAACACCACATTTAGACTGGCTTTTAAAAGACACAGAGTTAATCTTAGTGTTTATGTGTTTGTAAGTTTTATTAATATTTGATTGGGCAGACACAACTTTCTCTGCTTTTAAACCTTTCATCGATTCCGAATGTGAAGATGCAGGCTCATTTCTACTGTTTTGAAAAGAACCTCTTCTGCTAAATTCTTCGTATCTGTCACCTGTTGATGTCCAAATGCTACATGGATTAGAGTCCACTTTGGAATAGTTGTGAAAAGACAACAACCCTTCATTAGATGAATCCACGGAGGTTGAAGAACAGAGATTATTATCTCCATTACTATTCAGGCCACCATTTTGCATTTTCAGTTCAGGGAAGAAGGGCATTTTCAGAGAGTCATAATGAAGGGTATTTGTAATAGCGGGTGGTAATACCTGAGGATGACTTGAAGGACGAAAGCTTGCCCATGAGATACTAGCTGGAGTTCCAACTTTTGTTACCTCTTCGTGTGGAGGCACAGCTGAGTCCAGCTTCATTGGCAAATAATTTGGACTTTTTCCCACAGCTGTATTAGAAGGTGCTACAGTTTCAGAAACACTTCTACCATAAAACACGGAATTATTTTGTTTTTCCACTTTTGTTTTTCCTGAATGAGGAGCAGGACAAGAAAACAGAGGGGAGGTTAAAGGATGAACACAGTTGTTCTTTAAGGTTGACGGATCAGTTACATGTGGTATAGCACCTGAAGACAAAGGATCAGCAGTCTGCAGCAAAGGAGTTGCAGAACCATCTTTAACAGGATCAACCTTCTGACCCAACAAATATTCATTTTGCTTATTTGTAGGTAGCAATTTTATAACAATATGTTGTTTTCCATCTACCATTTTAAAGCCCATAAATTTAGCACTGTAATTTGCTGGAACAGCTATTTTATTGTTTTTAACCATCAATACTGTTGGCCCATGAACAGCATTTTTTAATAATCCCAGGCCGTAAGTTGTTCCATCATCTGCCTTTCTGTATTGTGCAGCAGCAGAGAGCATTCCACCCATGAAATGACACTTTTCTGTGTATTTAATTTGATCCTTCTCTTCATTTGTTTCCACGTCTCTCATACACTGGTTCAGCTCCTCAGAATTTGTCTGAATTTTATTCACACTTCTTAGCACTTGCGTATTTTCTTCTCCAGCACTGTCACTTCCACTGCTCATCTTCCGTCTCCAGAGTGGTTTTTTGGATGCTCCCATTTTATACCTCCTTAACACAAGCTTCAGTCCTGCTGGAGTCTTTACTACTCTCTTTTCATATTTGTCCTTTTCCAGTTTTTCTTTTGCAATTAAGTGGTCTCTGTGTAAAGCTATGATGTGTTTTAGAAGATAATCTTTCCGTGATGTGCTGTAACTGCAATAAGGACAACCAAAAGAAAACATACTGGTATGAACAAGAAGATGATTCTGGAGCTCCTCTTCTGTAAAGTTTTCTTGATGGCATTTTCCACATTTATAGGGAATCTCTTTATGTTTGTGAATGTGCTGGACAAACGTACCCACATCGTGGGTGGAAAACCCACATTTTTCACACTGAAAGTGTCCGTTTACACAATGCTTTGATATGAAGTGTTTTGTCAAAGCCAACAAAGTGTATATCTGTTCATCATTACAGAGCTCACATTTTACTAAAGTGCTACGATGGATGCGCCTGTGCTGTTTGAACGACTGGAAGTCATGAGCTGAGAAGCTGCACATCTCACAAGGATACAAAGGCAACTCACCATAGTGTAACAGCTGAAAATGTTTCTGTAGGTCATTTGGGCTGTATCTAATGTTATCCTTGCACTTTGTACAAGTGAAATTCAGTATCTTTGCTGCAGTTTTCAACCTGTCTTCAAATTGCACTTCTGGTTTAACTTGCAAGTGGCCTCCTTCTGAACAACTGAGATTGCTTCCGCTTATTTTCTCCAGACTTAAGGACTTCCTTGCAGTTTGCTGCTTACACTGAAAGAGTTTTCTAAACCTATCAACTTCATGTTTCATTAATACTTCATTTGGAATGTTCACCTTGGGCAATTCAATTTTCACGTTTTTTAGTCCATAAGTGAGATTGACATCTAAAATTGCTGGTTGAATCGTCATACTTAAAGGATCACTCACCAGTTCTTTTTTCAAAGTAATGTCTGTAGAAAAATTCTTCATAGCATTGTGTTTTAAGAAACTGATTTGCTCTTTGTCACAAAAGAAGTGTTCCTGTTCAGATGTCATGATTTTAGGTTTTACTTTTCTTTATGTGAATTCTTGAGATTTAGTCTTACTTCCAGCAGCAAACGAGACAACTGCGCCAAGTTATTCTCAAAGCTCTACAACTTCCCCATTTCATTCTCCTGAAATTAAAAAAACAAAGCAAACAATTACTTTTAAAACTAATGCAATTAGAACACCTATTACAATTCCCTAACAAATATATGTCAATCTCTGAAGTTGTTAATTTTTATAATATTATTTAAGGGGCAAAAAAAAACCATGAGAAAAAAAAAGCTATTACATCGTAACCTTTGTTTGTTTGTGTTGGAGGTGTTTGTTGGTTTGTTGTCTGGTGTTTTTTGGGCTTTTTTAAAAATATATTAAACTTGAAAAATGTGTTTTAAAGAACACCATCTACTGAAAGATACGTATCATCCAATTTTGTATTTCTCCCACCCTCTAACCATAAGGAAATTCAATTACCTACTTTTTTAAAATGAAGTCTGTGTTAATTACTCATTTGAGATTTAACACAAATAAAAACACTCCTTTGTGACAGAGGTCACTAACTGAACCTAACTGAAGTACTAAAAACAAGTCAAAATCTACAGAACTTGATATTATTATTACTCAAGTGTGCCACTCTATTAGTAAGTATTGTGCTTAAAAGGAAAAGAAAGTAAAAATCAGAATCTGACAAAAGATCTACTTCACTAATGGATACATGGTCTTCACAAACACCAAAAGACCAATCACACTGACCTACAAGGAATTTTTCACACGCCTACCTTTAGTAGCACACTAGTCTGAAGCAGTCAAGAGGTAAAAGTTCTCAGGTTTCTCATGGCATGTTCCTGGGTACATTAATATTTTCAGTGCATGACTGACAACAGTACCCCCCTATGGATTAAAAGGCTCAAACAGTTATGGTCAGCATCACTGTCTCGCTACAGATTTCAACTCAGTGTTTCCATAACAGGCTGCATCAACAGTTTATAGCAGCTCAAGTCTATGCCTGAACAACACTCCTGCACAGAATGTCGACACAGAATCAGCAGAACTGGAACAGCAAAATTAACTTAAATTCTGAAAAGCAACACTGGAAAGGAAGAACTGTTGCTTCACTAGTATAACACTTTTTACTAAAAAACTTTTCCACAGTACAAGTCAAAAAGTCACTTTCTTCTTTCCTAACAAAAGTTAGTAAATTGTTAGCTGAAATCTGATTAGCTATTCTCTCTCTCCTACTCTCATGCTCACCCCAAAGCAAGAGACTTGGAACTCATTAGATTATCTTATTTATTCACATTCAAATTGAAAGAATGATCACATCCTCTCCCTCACTGTGATTAAGTGCAAGGGCTGCTTCTAGATCTACAAGCCATCATAACCATTAGCCCTAAGGTGTTTGAAATATTTTCCCACAGTCCTGAGAGAAGGAAGTATCTCACATTAAACATGCAAATACCTGACAAAGAAAATGGAGACTGAAGAATTTTCAAGTCCATATTCTTGTATCATGTAACAAGAAAAGCAAAATACTTTTTTTTAGCACATACTGTAAAGCATTCCTTTGGAGAAGATACTAGCACTTCTGCACAATTCTTGAAAACAATAAACACAACAGACTTTGGCACTATACACAGACTCTAATATCTAGTAAATTCACTTAATTGTGTTCTCCAGGTATGAGACCTGCAAAACTTCAACTATACATCTGACATCCAAAAAAAACTCCAAAAGTCAACAAACCACATAGATATACACTCCCTCCTTGGAATCTCTCCAAATGGAAACACTTTGGGTACAGGATTTTTATTTTTCTTTCAACTCAATGACACATTCCCCATCTTCCACACAAAAGATTAATCCGTGGGATATTACCCTACTTTGAGCCTTGTGAAGAAAACAACTCGTGTGCATTTGCATTTCATTTCCACCAAAAGAGTACTGCATTAAAATGCACTCCCTTGCCAATGGTATATCCCTTATTTGAACAGAGGCAAGCAGAACTTCCACATAAAGAATAAGTAACTAAAAATTATTTGGATCTGTTTGCTTGAAACATTTTTTTAATACACAGGTGCAACACAAAGATTACAGGTTGCATGATGCAATACATCATCCTGATGGTAGCTGCCCGTCCTTCAGATTCAAAGGTTACACTGCTAGACACTGAAACCTGAAGTATGTTTACAATTACAACTATAGAAATCAGAAGTGGATAAAGTGCAGCAGAGAACAAGGCTCAGGCTTTCAATATCAAGCCAAAGTGGTCCTCAACGGGGCAACATTTACATTTGGCAAATCTCGATCTAAGATCTCCTTTAATTAATTAACCTAGTAACTTACAACTTCATTATGTTATATTTGGGTAGCTTGAAACTATCTACAAGCTCCTGCAGCATGACAAATAAAAATATTTACTTGAAACAACCACTGAAAAGAAAATATTGGCTTTTTTATCCCAGGGATCTTTAAATTTACATTTTCAAAGAAGTCTGACTTACGCGTTAAGAAAATACTTGACTTCAATTCTTCAACAGGTGGGATTTTTCCAGACACGCAGAAGAGGTAAGTATGCAAGACTCAGAAAAGGCCACAGTCAGGAGAAATACTAAAAAAAGTTCTGGAAACAAAAGGAAAGGTATTTTAAATGGTGTAAATACAACCATAACCGAAAGAATAAGCTGAAAAGCACAAATCTCTCACAAATTTACATTACGTGGATTTTTAATACATCGAAGACAAAACTATATACCAACTTCTCTCCCAAAGAACATCATCAAAAGCAAGATCAATACTGTATATATACCTAATATAACAATGTCTATTTTACCTCAGCTTTGCCATTTCAGCTCAGGCATACACAGCTGGGAAGCATAAACACACAATAACTTAAAACAGCATAGAAACAAGTGACTGATAGCTCTGCCCATCAGATTTTAACTTGAACTCAAAAGGCACTTTTCTCAAGCAAAAATGTTAATGGCAAAGACCTAATTATAAGTTTCTATAAAGTTGTGCAAAAGCCTGGGAAGGAGGCAGAATATTACACTCACAGTATCTGAAACAAGTAAGTAGATTTAAATGCAGATGTAACGAGTACAAACATTGAAAATACGTAAGCAGGTGCCACAATTAACTCTCATTCAAAAATCCCCAAACCACTAAGAACAAGCATAAGTAACCACTTGAGGCTCTCAGCCAATTTTCTTCCCCTGAAAACACTGCAGTATGTCCATATTTTGTTTAAAGAAAGTACAGAGAGAAAGTTTTAGCTAGATACTTTGATCTAGTGAGAAATTACAAATGAGAGTTAGACACTGACAAATTAGGTAACTTTCACAGTTTTTCCATTTCAAACCACATGCAAAATAAGTATCCTAGCAGGCAGTATCTTCAAGATTTCAAAAAAAATTTACTTATTTAAATTTTATTAAATAAATAAATAAAATTATATAGAAGTATATCCCACGTCCAGTCCCATTCTACGTGCCTGAAAATTTAGAGCGGTGCCTTAATCTCTTCCAAGACCTGGACACATGCAGGAACTTACAGAACTAGATCTTAAGAAACCCATAGAGCTGGAGCAGTAACATAGAACCCGACCAGCCCTACGGTGCTTTAGTAAAAGCAAAATGAAAACAAAAAAAAAAAATCACCGAAGCACTCTCAGAGCTCACACACAGACC